>CM077156.1:192996749-193430527 GCA_039583875.1 Platanthera guangdongensis | reverse complement strand
ATCATTTGAAGAACAGGTCCCCTACATCTGCAGTGAAGGGGTGTACCCCCTTTGAGGCAATATTTAAGGAAAAGCCAAAATTGGCTATGCTCGTGTTTTTGGATGTGATGGCATACGTTCACATTCCAAAGGAGAAAAGGGGGAAGCTGGATATGAGTCCGAGCGGTGCATCTTTGTGGGCTACAAAGATGGCATCAAGGGATACAAGCTTTGGAACCCGGTGACGAAGACGGTGACGTATAGCAAGGATGTGGTCTTTCATGAAGTCCGTCCTCAAGTCACTACACGATTGGAAGAAGAGAAGGATGCAGAGAAGGTGGTAGTGGAAGGGAACATGGAACCCTCTTTGGAGGATGCTCAGATTACTACTACAGAAGGTTCGGATTCAGATTCTGAATCTGATGACTTTGGAAGAGGTGGGCTTTGATGATGAGTCAGAAGAGGAGGTTGCTGATGCTCCACTTCTGAGGCGCTCAACGAGGGAGAGGAGGGCACCACTCCGGTTTTCCCTTAGTGCTGTTGGAGCACAATATTGCTTGAACATGCTTGGAGAAGATCCCATTTCAGCCAGGGATGCGAGGTCGAGGGCTGATGCAAATCAGTGGGAGCTTGCTATGGAGGATGAGATGGTTTCCTTGCGGAAGAATCAGACTTGGGGTCTGTGCAAGCTTCCGAAAGGAAGGAAGGCCATTGGAAGCAAATGGGTCTTCAAGCAGAAGGTGAAGACTGATGGCACTGTGGAGAAATATAAGGCAAGGTTGGTTGCCAAGGGATTCTCACAGGTTGAAGGTGTGGACTACGACGAGATTTTCTCGCCGGTGGCCAAGCTCACTTCTATCAGGATGGTTCTCTCCATTGCGGCTGTGCATGATCTGGAGATTGAACAAATGGACGTGAAGACGGCGTTTCTTCACGGGGATTTGGAGGAGGAGATTTACATGCGGCAACCTGAAGGATTCGAGGCCAAGGGCAAGGAGGATCAGGTGTGCAGGTTGAAGAAGTCCCTTTATGGACTTAAGCAATCTCCGAGGATGTGGTATCAGAAGTTCGACACCTACATGCTGGAGTTGGGTTTAGAAAGGTCGAATTCTGACCACTGTGTGTATTTCCAAAGGAAGGGAGAGCACTTCACTTTTCTGACACTCTACGTAGATGACATGCTGCTCGTAGGGAATAGTGTCAAGATGATCCAACAGTTGAAGAAGCTGCTCTCTGCCAAGTTCGAGATGAAGGATTTGGGGCCAGCAAGTGTGATCTTGGGGATGCAGATTACCAGGGAAAGAAGCAAGAAGAAGCTTTGGTTGGGGCAACAAAGGTACATCGAAGAGGTGTTGAAGAAATTCAACATGGCTGATTGCAAGCCTGTTGGTGCCCCTATGCCCGTTGGGGAAAAGCTATCTGTGGAGATGTGTCCCAAGACACATGAAGATATTGAAGACATGGCTAAAGTTCCATATGCTAGTGCAGTGGGAAGCTTGATGTACGCCATGGTTTGCACTCGGCCTGACATTGCTCAAGCTGTGGGAGTGCTAAGCCGGTATATGGCCAAACCAGGGAAGGAGCACTGGAGTGCGGTGAAGCGAGTGTTCAGGTATCTTCGTGGAACTTTAGATTATTCTATATGTTATGAAGGTGCTGAAACGGGAAGAGTCCTGGACGTGGTTGGACATGTGGACTCTGACTGGGGAGGTGATCTCGATAGCAGGAGGTCCACCAGTGGGTATGTTTTTACTTTATTTGGTGGTGCTATCAGTTGGATGAGTCGACGGCAAGGAGTGGTGGCACTCTCGTCGACGGAAGCAGAATATATGGCTCTTACCCATGCCAGTAAGGAAGCCATATGGCTGAGAAGGTTGTGCTGGGAGCTCGGTTTTGAGCAAGGTCCTGTGAAGATTTGGTGTGACAGTCAGGGGGCGATTCAGTTAGCCAAGAATCCTGCATTCCATGCTAGGACCAAGCATATTGATATTCAATATCACTTCATCAGGGAGAAGGTGGAGAAGCAGGTGGTTCAACTGGAGAAGGTTGAGACCAAGGTGAACAGCTCAGATTTTCTTACCAAGGCTGTGCCTGTTGCTAAGTTTCAATGGTGTGCAACAGCAGTAGGGTTGAAGAGGAGGATTGGAGGAGCTGCTCTTATCTGCGGAAGTTTTCCAACAAGTGGGAGAATGTTGGGGTTGTGGAACACTTCCGGTCCTCTTGTTTCTCACACCGGGTTCGCCCACGTGAGCTTAGAGGAATCGAAGTGTGATCCCCCCTCGACATCTCTGGGACCCACGACAGCGGGGGTCCGGGGGCGGCAGCCCCCGGCGGAGGTCCCGCTGACCGGACAGCGGGCAGGGGTCCAGGGGACAGCGTCCCCGGTGGGGGCTCGGGGGCAACGCCCCCGGACCAAATTTTTCTGATGTGAATTTTTTTTGGATCGGCGATCGTCGAACGCTGTGGTTCGACGATCGACGATCGTCGACCGGCCCTTTGGTTCGACGATCGTCGATCGTCGACCGGCCCTTTGGTTCGACGATCGACGATCGTCGACCGGCCCTTTGGTTCGACGATCGACGATCGTCGACCGGCCCTTTGGTTCGACGATCGGGGTCGCGATCGTCGACCGGCCTTTTGGGTCGACGATCGACGATCGTCGACCGGTCTTGCTTGGTCGACGATCGTGGTTGCCGGCAGACGTTTATATACGTTGTTATTTTCCCGATTTAGGGATACGGATTCATTGCAGTCTGTGGCGGCGGATTCTTTTGGAGGCGATACGAGGTATCTCGTTGAGATCGATCCAGAAGGTATTCTTCTTTGGTTTTCTTGTCCAGAAGAGAGGAGAAGAGGTAGGATCGGATTGGATCCTTGCAACCTTTTGTAATCTGTTTCTTTTTGGTGAATACAAGAAGGAAGAAGAAGGGGAGAGAGGACGTAGCCCGGTTTTGGGTGAACCTCTGTAACATCTTGTGTTTGTGACTGCTCTGTTTTTTGTTCTGTGTTTGTTATTCGATATTCGGATTTCTGCTTCTCGGCACCCCGGATTTCCTACACTGTGGTGCGGCAAAGATGTCCCCAAAATCATCCAGAATGGCTTGGAAGTCCCCGTCAAAGGGTGGGGAGGGTGACTCCGCGAAAACCGGCAGAAGCAATGCTGAAAAGTCCACGTCTGCCACCCGAGTAAGAGCGCGTGCCGATATGGGCGACCGAAGTAGAACCACCTCGCCCTCTAAGCGGCATGGCGACCCTGGTGTTGAAATAACACGGCCATGGCGGCCCAATTGACGCGGACATCCCCCAGAGTCTGGAGCCATGCCACCCCTAAGATGACGTCGAGACCGCCCAATTCAAACACATAAAAATCCGTCGTAATAGTGCAGGAACCAACTGACAAGGTGACCCCGACACACTGTCCGAGAGTCGGTCGACGGCGGCCATCCCCAAGGCAGACCGAGAAGGTCGGGGACGGAGAAATCGGCAGGGCGAGGTCATGTGCCCGGCGGGCCAAAATGAAGTTGTGGCTCGCTCCACTATCTACCATCACGATCACCTGCTGGCCGAGGATCACCCCGATCATCTTCATTGTACGGGGTCCGGTAAGTCCGCCCACGAAAAAGAACGGAATGTCAAGCACATTGAGGGCCGCCCCCTCGGCCGGAGCGAAAGGATCGTCATCCCGTATGGCGAGTGCGTCAAAGTCGGCCATGGTGACTTCGGGCTCGTAATCGCTGAAAGTGCATGGAACTCCTTGACGGTACACACATGTTGGGGAGAATACGGTTGGCGGCACCGGAAACACAACCCCTTGCGGTGGAGTTCGTTGTAATCATTATTGGAAATATGATGCGGGTTGTCGGTGCGGCCCTGTCGGGCGCCCCCTGGAAGTGGGGGCCGATCCCGAGGCACGTGCGGCCGGGGTGCATGATGACCCAGGGGTGGGGTCGGCCAAAAGCCAAGGTCTGCCTCCACCGCACGAGCCAGCTCCAATGCCTCTGAGACGGTGCAGGGGTGATGAGTTCAAATGCGAGAGCAGATGGCCGAAAGCAGTACTTGAAGAAAGAACCCCAAATAGTGGTCGGGTGGGAGACCCGACACCTGTGTTACCAAGGCAACGAACTCGTCGATGTAAGTGTCCAAGTCCGCCGTCTGGCGGGCACTGCAAAGGCGCTCTATGGTCGAGCCTGTGTAGCGCGGGTCGTAGCGAGTGATCATCTACTGCTTGAACTCATGCCAGGAAATGGTAGGCTGGACTTGGCGGAGCCAGCGCGTCCAATGAATGGCAGAGTCGCTGAGGCCGACCACCGCCGTGCTGACCCGATCCGCTGGCGGTGTAAGATTGAGATCGAAAAATTGTTCAGCGCGGGCGATCCATCCTAAGGGGTCGACCCCAGAGGAGGGAATATCCAACAGTGGTTCCTCCTGTGCGGGTGTTGGCGGGGGAATCGCGTGCGGAATCGGCGGGTAGGGGGATCCCTAAGATGGATGTGGCGTCGATTGCGGACGTCGAGTCGGACGACGGGGTGGTGGAGATCGGGGCTGGAACAGACTCAAGGCGGCTGAGGAGGAGCGCCTGGCCGGCGACAAGGGCGTCAATGGAGGATTGAAGAGAGTCGAGGTGGGCGTCCAGGCGGTCAAGTCGAGCGCGGGTATCGTCGGTGCCCTTGTGGCCGTCGGTGAGGGGAGCACGGGTGTTAGGGGCCATCTACGAGCACAGGAAGGATCCGTCGGCACGCAGGCGGGCGGAGCGGCATGTCAGACTAAGTAATACCGTCGCGGGAAGGTGGAGAGCGGTTGGTAACACCCGACGAAGTTGATGTCGCCCGACGGCGCGAGAGAGGAGGAGAGGAGGAGAGGCGGGAGAGAGATAGAGGTAGAGAGTTAGGGTTGAGAGAATTAAGAGGGATCAGCCCCCTTCTTTAGTTAAGTGATCCAAAGATACTCAATAGTCCAAACACACCCCCTTATATAGTGAGGGTCCAATACAACAAAATAAAAATAAAAATAAGCTGAAATTAAAATAAGATGAAGTTATCATCCGGTCCTCTACGGGTCCGTCTTCTTTGTACTGCGCGGGTCAGCCTCTGGTTCTTGTGCGCCGCGAGCCCCCTCCTCGGGGCCGGCCGCCGGCCGCCTTCGCATGTAAACTCGCCATGCCGGCTCCTCCGGCTGCAACTCGGTAACAAATTCATTATTTGACTCTCATTCAAAAAGTTGGGTGCTAAATGTATCTCATCTTTGCAGACGACTCTATTTAGTCAGACTGCTTTTGTGGAACAGACTCTGTTGTGGGCTTGCTTCGTTGAAGATTGTTGGAGGCGAAGATACAAGGGGCAAGTCCTAGAATGGTGGAGGAGGAGATGAGAGAGGAAGAAATCCTAGAGGGTGGAGGAAGGAGAGAAGAACATAGAGAGAGGAGAGTAATTTTAGAAAGAGAAAAGGAATTTCATTTTTCATTGCCTAACTTCAATTACAAGACAAGGCCCATTTATAAGACTCCGGGTGACATACCTGTAATTACATAAGATGCATTAAATGTTAAAACACTAAAACATTACGACGAGATAATAAAATAACTGACGGATGAGCATAACTCATAACAGAGGACCATAACACATACCAGAAGACCATAACACATAACACATAACAATAACAGATAACACTCCACCCGTCCTTCATTTTGAGCTTGTCCTCGAGCTCAAACTCCAGTAGGATGTGCGGCTTTTCTGGCTCCTTGATCTCGCGCCAAAATAGGGCCATGTAGCGCGTCGCGGTGGAATGGGCAGTAAGGTGTAGCGGTGGCGCCGTCAAAAAGAAAATGCTGAAGCATTGCGTTTGGCTGGTCTGGTGGAGTGGTGGTGAGTAGACAGGGATGACGAAGGAGCGACAACCAGCAGCAGGAAGGGATCTGGCTGGGTCACCGGGACCCGGGCCAGCAGAAAAGGCGGCGCAACAGCCGATGGTAGCGAGGATTGCGGCTGCGGAGGCGTTGGCGGCGGCGAGGACGGCGGAGGCGGCACAAGCTGTGCGGGCTGGAAGAGTGGGACAGACAAGTCAGGGGCCGGTGGCGGAGGAGGCGAAACAGCTGATGGCGTCACGTTAAAGTAGCCCGACCTATCCAATTGGTCAAACTTGGAGTCGAAGCGAGACATGGAGTCCCAAAATGTTGTCGACCATTTCAGCAGCATCGAGTGGAAGATGGCCGCATCCACGACACTAAGATTATTGTTCATCAAAGTAACAAGAGAAGTGGGATGGAGGGCCAATTAATCAATTCGAAGACTAATTAGTTAAATAATTAACTAATTAGCCGCAGAGACAGAGATTGGAGAAAGGTAGTTCACGAGGCTTGGCAAAAAAATCGGACCAGTATTGGATAAGGCGATGGAGACGGGTGAAGCAGGTGGAAACGTGCCCCCCACGGAACGATGCAGACAGGAGCGTGTATTCCGGACGGCGATGGGAAGACGAAGCGGCGACCCGGGATGTCGGTGTCACGCATGTTCCGGACGGAGAGGAGCAGCAACAATGGTCCGCGTCCGGTGTGCAAGCGACTGGCCACCAGGAGTGTGCTGCTTGGGCGAGTACAACAAAGGCGGAAGCGGGATGCGCTCCCGGATGCAGGCCACGACGGCGGCTACAGGGCTGTCGGCTGCGGATTTGAAGCAGTCGCTCGCATCGGAGAAGCAGAACCCACTGGAAGATGCTGAAGCTGTCGGCTGCGGAGTTGAAGCAGTCGCTGGCAGAACCCCCTGGAAGATCACGCCGTGGAAGATGAAGTCGACAGCGGCCCTGGAAGATGCTGCTTGCTGTTTCAGACCCGCTCGGAGGGCTGATCGAGAACGGGGTGGAGAAATGGTGTCGATGCGATGTTGGCTTGCGTCTGCGGAAGAGGACCGAGTGGCTCTGATACGAAGTTGTTGTGGGCTTGCTTCGTTGAAGATTGTTGGAGGCGGAGATACAAGGGGCAAGTCCTAGAATGTTGGAGGAGGAGATGAGAGAGGAAGAAACCCTAGAGGGTGGAGGAGGGAGAGAAGAACTTAGAGAGAGAAGGAGAGGAATTTTAGAAAGAGAAAAGGAATTTCATTTTTCATTGCCTAAATTCAATTACAAGACAAGGCCCATTTATAAGACCGCGGGTGACATACCCGTAATTACATAAGATGCATAAAATATTGAAACACTAAAACATTACGACGAGATAATAAAATAACTGACGGGAGACCATAACTCATAACAGAGGACCATAACACATAGCAGAAGACCATAACACAACACATAACAGTAACACATAACAGACTCCTTCAGATACTTTGCTCTGCTAGTTTTGTTCCTAATCCAACTGACTTATTTGTGGTGAGCTTTACTTTTTCTACTGTCAAACTCAAGTACTAAAAATTTGCTATTTCTATCTTTCTTGTTCGACGACTCCTTGGTCGTCGTTGAACTTTTTTTTCTTTTTTGTTGGTGCTATGACTTGACTCAGTTTTTCTAATCGGTAGTGACCGACTTGTTATAATAGTTATCACAATCTACTTTTTTTCTTTTGTTGGTGTCTTCCTGAATATTCCATGATTCTGCCTCTCTTGAGACCTCACTCCTCGATGTTAACGATTTACTAGGAAAGCTATTAGGAAAGATCTCACCAATTTTAGCAAAAAGCAGGACATTGAGACATTAGGAAATTTCTCACTGAATTTTAGTGTTAAAGACCTATTTGGAAAGCTCTCACTAATTTTATGCATTCACATTCCCATGACATTTTAATCAACATTCAAGTATTTGATCTTGTGCATGAATGAAATATGCGACTTGTCGATGCACTAGTAATTCACCCATCCATACACATACAGATATTCTCATCTAGTACATTCTTATATGTTATGATTACTCTTTGTTTTACTTGATCTTTTTATTTGCTTCATCAATGAATTTGTCTTTCCATGTATTTGTATTTGGAATTGAGTTATTTTTTTTACTCTAGTTGTGTAGAAGCAATGTGTAACTGTTTGAACCTCTTTTAAACATTAATTTGTTGTATGAAGAATGTAGATAATGAGGTGGCGCAACACTTGAAGAGGCTTGGCAGAAAGGATCCGACAACCAAGGTAAGGCCGTTATAATTCAAATTTCTGGGAGAATTCACACTCACCTTTGTTTTGGTTATTCCAAAACTGTAAACTAAAATCGATATTAGTTATTTTATCCATTGTTACCAAACCGGTAGTCATTTCTTTTCAGTCCCGTGCACTTAACTCACTGCTGTCACATATCAACTTTTATATTTAGAAAATCCTTTAAGTCCCATGTCCAGATTACATCAAGAGTTGACAAACTAAGATAACTGCAAAAAAAATCAACCGAGATGAAGATTATGCACATTCATCAGAATGGCAATGTTACATGGCTTTCTTTTATTTATTCAATAAGGGCTCTAAGAGAATGTTGAGTGCACGCACTGTGAAATTTACTCTTTACAAAGTCATAGGAATTGGACTTAATTGTATTGAAAAATTATCTGTAAACTTTACCTTTTTGATGTATGGTTTAAGTGACCGGTCCCTTCGGTGTACATGAATAAACCTATAACTTCCTCGTGTCGAACATAATGACTGATTGGTGACAAGATTCTTAAAACATATGTTTTGGTTGCTTGAAGTAATCCATGAAGTCATCGCTTAGAACGCAATTACGGACTCAGATTGTCCACCGGACAATCCTGTTGAAGTCGGGAAAATCCCAACCACAGAATCGAATTAAGGTAGCATAAGGTTACCAGCTCAGTGGTTGGGCTCGACGGTTAATGGGCTAAGACACAAAAACTGCCGAACAACAAATAGGACCCCAAGCGTTGCGGCAGGAAGGTCCCATCACGTACCCAGAAGCTTAGAAGAAGCAACCCCTCCACAACCAAAGATGACCGAGCAAGGTACAAGGAAGACTAGCTGGTAACTAAGTTGCGGCGACTAAGACAGATAGTCTCAAGGTCGCGACCGAGTATCTCTGAAAAAGGAATTCAATGTCTCAGCCGATGTCCAAGAAAAAGAGGTCTCGAGATTTTTGCGATTCCGAAGTCCGTCTCCTCGTACTCCTGGGGTCCTATTTATAGACAAATCAAAAGGGAGGGGGGCGGGTCTTATTTATAGCCCACCTCCGGGCGTCTAGGAGGCTTCCTGGGGGAGCTCGCACGGCTGGGCAAGTAGCTGGCCTAGTCACCTACCTGGCGAGTATGCGAGGGAAGCTCGCCATATTCTCCCAGACCTTTTGCCTACTTGCGCGCTGACTCTGACTTTTGCCTTGACTTGCTGACTTTGACTTCTGCTGACCTGGCTTTGGAGGGGTCCACCCTCGACGAATATGTTTTGTACAAATCCTAATTCCGCCTCTTATATAAGTAGACTCTGGGTGGGTTCTAATAAGGGTCGACCTGCCCGTGAAATGTGATCTCCATCACTTTAGAGTTGGATGACTTGGAACCACCTACACAGTATTGCATCTCGTGACCATGTACACATTATTCATTCACACGTTTTGCACCAACAAGTGATGATCATGATTGATAGTGGAACTAACCACAATTTTTTGTCACAAGTTGACGACCCGCCTACACCTCTTGACTAGGCCGACCAAAAGATTTCATATCTCCCTTGGTAATGGTAGCCATATATCTAACTCATTCATATGTGTCGATCTCACAATGACTCTCGACGACTTTTACTGTGGGTTTCTATGTTTTTGGGCTAGGCTGTATCGACGCCATATTGGAAATTGCATAACAATAGAATCGAGTAGATCATAGATGTTAAGTCTAACTAGGCTTCACTCACTATGGAGTTCACTTTTAAGGGTATTCATTATGTCCTCCATGGTGACTCGTTCCAACTTGTACAAGAACTTTCTTGCAGTCTATTTTGAAGACAAACGTACTAGACTTCACTGCCTACTTTGACAAGTTACTACTGAGGTTCCTAGTCCAACGACACCACTTCCTCCGTTTATTACATAAATTATCAATTGATTTCCATCTGTCTTAATAACACATGCCAGGCTTCTCCTACTCCAGGTTCACCGCTATCTCTATGTGGTCGTACCGTTATGAGTATGCACAAGAGGATGCCATGGAGCAAATAGTGTTTGAAATGCTCTAAGGATTATTCAACTCACTACCAATCCATTCTCTAGTCCCATGCTATTAGTGCATAAGAAGGATGATAGTTGACAATTTTTTGTGGATTATAGAGAATTGAACAAGTCCACCATTCTCGACAT
Source organism: Platanthera guangdongensis (assembly GCA_039583875.1). Lineage (NCBI taxonomy): Eukaryota > Viridiplantae > Streptophyta > Magnoliopsida > Asparagales > Orchidaceae > Platanthera > Platanthera guangdongensis. Next base: position 193,420,276 of record CM077156.1, on the reverse strand, counting down.
CTACCCAATTTTTTGTGGATTATAGTTGTGTTGAGAACAAAGGTCCAGCGGGATTGGGTGTGTGTGGGACCGCGTATTTGGGCTTCCCATCGCGTTCCAGGTCTGGGTGTTGACCCCGGTGGGCCCCCCGTGTGGCGGAATATCCCCGCCATCCGTGGTTGGATTAGTCCCACATTGCCTGCAGTGGGTTCCTTGGTGTTTATGTACCCCGTCCCCCCTTACCATCACCTCGGGGTTTTGGGAAGATGTGTGGTGACGGGTGGTTTCCACATGGTATCAGAGCCATCCCGCTGCGGGGGTGTGTTGAGAACAAAGGTCCAGCGGGATTGGGTGTGTGTACGCGTATTTGGGCTTCCCCATCGCGTTCCAGGTCTGGGTGTTGACCCCGGTGGGCCCCCGTGTGGCGGAATATCCCCGCCATCCCGTGGTTGGATTAGTCCCACATTGCCTGCAGTGGGTGGTCCTTGGTGTTTATGTACCCCCGTCCCCCCTTACCATCACCTCGGGGTTTTGGGAAGATGTGTGGTGACGGGTGGTTTCCACAAGTTGTATCAAGAGTTATTGGTTGAGCTTCAAGCCATCGCCTATCTTTTTTAAACATGATTTGCGTTTTAGTTATTACCATATTTTGTTTACTATGAGGATATCATAAAGAAGGTATTCCATTGCCAAGTGGGTCATTATGTGTTTATTGTTAGTCCTTATCATTAACAAATGCCTTGACCACTTTCTAGTGGACGAAAATGAATGATATCTTTTGTCCTCTCATTCAAAAGTCTGTCTTGATTTTTTGCCGACATCTTGATCTACCAGTCTTTATGGGATCTTAATGTCCATAATCTGACCACTATCCTTCGGCTCACGACCTAACATCAATTTTTGGTAAACATAAACACATTGCTCCTTCAATTGTTCACCTGTAACATATTTTGGGCATATTATCTTAGCCGACAAAGTTTCTATGGATTCAATAAAGGTTGTAACTGTTGGGCATTGCCTGAAACCCTCATCCGTTTGGACCGTCCACAAATTTCTTGGTCTCACGGGACACTATTGCCGATTTATCCGAGATTCAGTCACCTAGCCCCCCGCAAAATTACTTGTCTAGTTGATGACCCTTATATTGATTCTAATGTCTCATGAGAAGTTATATCTGCACATTTAAGGATAAGTGAAGAGAACGTCCTTGGATTATCAAAAGGTCTTGCGGTCCTAAATAAAGAATCTTGGTGTTGGAAAGAGCAAGTGCAAGATAAAGTGAGAGCAAAAAGTGACAACTATAAATCACTCTACATTTGTAAGAATGATGAAAACTTAGTCAGATATAAAGTCGTCAAAAAAGAAGCTAAACAGACAGTAATTAAAACAAGAAGTCAAACTTATGAAAAATTTTATAAGCGACTAAATACCAAAAATGAATAGCGTGACATATAAAATTGCTCGAGCTAGAGAAAGAAAGACAAGAGATTTAAGTCAAGTAAAGTGCATAAAGGATGAGACAGATACAGTTTTGACGGTTGATGTAGATATTAAAAATTGATGAAAAAAATACTTTTATCAACTTTATAATGAAACAAAAGATAATGAATTGAATTTGAAAGAGTTAAGTAAATCAGAGAAGTATATAAGAACATAACATTTTATCGTAAAATTCAAGTATTAGAGGTAAAAAATGCTCTAAATAAGATGAAAAATGAAAAGAAGGTTGGGCCAGACGATACATTCATAGAAGTATGTTAATGTTTAGAAAATAAAAGAATTTTGTGGCTTACATATTTTTTCAATAAAATACTGAAATCAAAGATGTTGCCAGACCAATGAAGAGAAATTATCTTGGTACCTTTGTATAAGAATAAAAAATAATATATAAAATTGTGTTAATTACAGAAGAATTAAATTGATGAGTCATACCATGAAACTATGAGAATGAGTAATATAAAGAAGATTAAGACGAAAGACTAACATCTCGGAGAATCAATTTATATTCATGCCATGAAGGTCGACCATGGAAGCTATACATCTCTTGAGGAGACTCATTGATAACTATCGAGAAAAAAACAAGATTTGCATATGTTGTTTATTGATCTTGAGAAGACTTATGATAGAGTTCCAAGAGAGATCTTATGGACAGTCTTAGAAAAGAAATGTGTAAATATATCATATATTAACACAATCAATGATATGTATACAAATTCAGTGACAAGGGTGAGGACATCTGGAGGATTATCACATGAATTCCCTATCACTGTTGACTTACATCAAGGTTCAGCTTTAAGCCATTATCTCTTTACCCTTATCTTAGATGAGCTCACCTGACATATCCAACAAGCAATAACTTGATGTTTATTGTTTGCGGATGATATCGTTTTGGTTGATGAGACGCGCGAGTGTGTAAACACAAAACTTGAATTTTGGTGAGATACTTTAAAAAAGAAGGATTTTAGGTTGAGCAGAGCATAGACGGAGTATTTAGAGCTTAAATTTAGCAGTACAAGAAGGACGGATGACTTCGTTATTAAGTTGGGTGATCAAGATATTTCCTGTAGTGAGTGTTTTAAATATCTTGGATTGATAGTTCAAAAAGACGGAGGTATTGATAAAGATGTGACACAGAATCCAAGCGGGTTGGTTGAAGTGAAGAGGCGCGTCGGGGATCTTATGTGATCGTAAAGTACCACTAAAACTTAAGGGCAAGTTTTACCGTACTGCAATTAGACCCGTGATGCTCTATGGTTCTGAGTGTGGGGCAGTGAATTGTGTACATGAGCAACAAATGGGAGTTGCGGAGATGAGAATGCGTAGGTGGATGTGTGGACACACGAGAGTGGATAAAATTAGGAATGAAAGTATTAGGGATAAAACAGGAGTAGCACCAATTGCTGAGAAGATGCGAGAAACACGTCTAAGATGGTTTGGACACATACAAAGGAGACCATTAGAGACACCTGTTAGGCGTTGTGAGAGTCTAGTCACTAAGCATGTTAAACGTGGGAGGGGTAGACCAATAAAGACTTGGAATGAAACTGTAAGGAAAGACATGATGTACTTAGGCATTAGTGAGATTATGACAAAAGATAGAGCACAATGACGACAAATGATCCAAATAGTCGACCCCACTGTAGTGAGATAAAGGCTTAAATGTTGTTGTTGTATTGATAGCTCAGTCAACCTTTGAAGTATTGAAACTCTCCTTGAATATGACTTATGTGCTTTCCATGCTAGTATTTTTTCCCAAGTCCTTTGTTGTCAAATGCACTTCTTTCGGCACATGCACCAAGACAGTATTGATGTGGGAGGGCCATTTGATAACGTACGTTAACAAGTGCTCGCCGCTCTTTGACGTCCTTTGTCCTCCCACCACACTGAACTCATGGCCCTTATTTTGGTCTTCCAACATTGGAAACCTTATCTGCTAAGCTGTCACTTCGTTATTCCCATAGATTACCATCGTCTCTGTGATGCGCTCTGCGATTCATAATAATCTCTATGCATTTATTTTTGTACTTTTTTTTTCATGCACTCAGTTATTTTTTTTGTACTTGTTATTTTCTGGCTCATCGACATAACCGACCGTTGAAACTTCAATAAAGAGGTCCGATATTACTAGTAGTAAAACGATAACGGTAAGCCCAAAATTAATTAAATGAGCATAGTTTTCAATTTCAAAATTCAAAATCACATCCATTTGTGGGAAAGTTTATTTAGAGGTAAACATTTATGAAATTCCATGTGCTGTAAAGGGAAAGAAATAATGAAAAATTTAGTCTATTTAAAAGCTCCATTAGTGGAGACAAAAGACAAGACCAGACAGAACAAAGAACGAATCATCTCATTCTCTATTCATTGCCGGCGGAAACCCGCAAACCAGACGCCGAGCCTTCGACGCCTTCCAGTTCGACGACGGCTAACAACCGAAGGAGTATCGCCCTTCCCTGTCCCGCTTCCGGCCGAAGCTTCCCCGCCGTTGGACGCACACAACCCCGACGCCCCTTCCACAAGCATCAACGACATCGTCATCGCGTGAAGCCCGCTGCCGGGCCGTCGTCGACTCTGACACAGATTTTCGTCGGCCTGGAAATCGCCCCGTGAGCCGTCAACTTTGACTGACCTATCCGGCCATAAACCTGATTTCACAAACCACCGGAGGTTTATTCCCGCTGTGTAGATGAAATTTGGACAGAATATTACGGCCTCGTTACTTGGTAAACCCGTTCCCTCCTCCGCATAGTAAGAAATTATGTTTTACTTAAGTAATCCATGAGCTTGCCGTTACGTTCGCGCTACTAATAATATCGTTATTCCATAAGTTATTTGTTCACAGATTTCTGCTTGTGGTCGTGTGGCTTCCGTGGAAGGTTCGACTCTTTGAACGCATGAGAGAACCGCTCAAGCGAAGTTAACGAACTTCTCAAAGCTCAGAGCGGCGACGTTGAAATTACGCACACAAAAATTTGATTTGGCCGCTCGGCCCTCGTGTTTTTTTTTGAAATCAAAACCCTAAATTTCTATTTTCATTAAAAGGTATTTTCTTTAATCAAAAAATTAATTATTTTCCAAAACCCTAAATTTGAGACTACATCAGTTTGGTATCAGAGCTAGTCGATCCACTTCTACCGTGGATTGGTTGATCCGTCGATCTTAATTTTTCTATATAATTTTTTTAATAATTTATTTTAATCTTTTTGAAAAAAGCATTTGCTTTCCTTAATAAAAATCTTTTTTCCCGCTCGGGATCGCTCTCTCTTTAAAAATAAAATTTTATCAACAACAAAAAAATATATATTTTGAATTTTTTCAATGGAAAAGTGGGTCGATCAACTAGGGAACAACGTAGGAGATTTGACCCGACGCATGAGTGATTTGATGAAAACAGTCAAAACTCTCACCACCGGTATGTGTAGTGTGACACATATTATGAACGAACCGGGCACTTTGGTTAATAATTTTGAAGCGACCTTGCACGTCAACCGAACACCTGCCCAGTGGTCGAAGATGACCCTGACCATAGACCTCGGGAACTCGTACACTCCGACCCAGAAGCACATAACGAACCACGTCACCAACCCCGCTGGGATATGAGAATCAAGTTGGATGTATGCGATTTCGAAGGGCAAATAGAGCCCGATGGTTATTTAGAGTGGTATGAGAGGATGGATTGTTTCCTGGCTTGAAAGCAATTACTCCAGGCTAGGTAGGTAGAGTACGCAACTCTTAGGTTGAAGGGATCTGCACTAGTGTGGTGGAGCCAGCTAGAAAGGTTTAGGTTCCGTCTGATTATATGCAAACCCTGTATCGTAAGTTCCATAACCTACGTTAGGGCAGATTATCTGTCGATGAGTACACAAACGAGTTCCTAGTCCCGCAGTTTCGCCTCGACCTCGGAGAGGACGATGACATGACTGTCTCTCGTTATCTGAACGGATTACGCAATTCCATCCGAGACCAGTTAGAAATCCTTGATTATAAGGACTTAGGAGAAGTGTCAAGTTGCGTGCGTAGAGTAGAAACACTACAAAAAAAACGTCTGGAGACAAGTCTACTGATAAGCCCCACCCGACTCACACTTCCACCCCTCCAGACCCCCGCGACCAGTATTGTCCACGAGCACCCCAGCACTCCCTGCCCCTTTCACCAAAGGTAAGGAGGTCATAGGCACTAGACCACAACCTTGAACATTTAGATGTTTTAAGTGTATGGAGCCGGGTCATAAGTCTTCTGAGTGCCCGCGTCACCACTTCGTCGTCGATCCTTAGAGTGGTTCTAAGCCTGAGTATGGAGTGTTTCTTAATGATTCCCAGACTGAACTGATCCCTGAGGCTGAGTTAGAGAGTGAGTACGAAGTTGAGGGAGAATAACCCGAGCAGTTAGTGTGTGTTCTCCAACATAGTCTCCTAACTCCCAAGACTCCTACTGACGACGACTGGTTGAGGAACAATATTTTTTATACCACCGCCCGCATACAGGGATAGTTCTGCTCCATCATTATAGACAACGGTACTATGAAGAACTTTGTTTCTAAACGCATGGTGGACAAGCTGAAATTAAAAACGCAGCCCTTAGGAAAACCCTACAGTCTGTCATGGGTCACTAGTAGCACTACCATTCCTATCACGCACCAGTGTCTCGTAGAGTTTTCCATATGTAGTACGTATCAGGACGTTGTATGGTGTCATGTAGCTACTATCGAGGTCTGTCACATCCTGCTAGGATGACCTTGGCAGTACGATAGGCACGTAGTTCATGATGATGTAAAGAACTCTCACTCCTTCGAGCGCAATGGTCGCAAGATCGTTCTTTTCCCACAGAAGAATGATCTTGTTCCCAGAGCCCCAGAGAGGACTTCACCCCCTTCTACCACTGTCTCCGCAATATCCTTCCCCTCCGCTACCATGTTACTGACAGGATCCCGATGCCAGGAGGAGATGAGGGATAGAGAGGTCGTCTATATGTTATCCGATATCGACACCACCCTCGCTACATTAGACATCCCTAGTACGGTGCGACCCCTCGTAGATGAGTTCTCTGAGATCATGCCGGAGGAGCTTCCCGATCAGCTGCCCCCGATGAGAGACATACAACACTGTATAGAACTCATCCCAGAAGTTAGTTACCTCACTTGCCCCACTATCGAATGAGTCCGAAAGAGCATGACGAATTACATAGGCAGGTGACCGAACTGATTTCAAAGGGTCACGTTAGAGAGAGTATGAGTCTGTGCGCTGTCCCCTCACTTCTAGTTCCTAAGAAAGATTGGACATGTCGTATGTGTGTGGATAGTCGAGCGATTAATAAAATCACAATCAAGTATCGTTTTCCGATTCCCCGATTGGATGACATGTTAGATATGCTTAGTGGATTCCGTATATTTTTGAAGATTGACTTAAAAAGTCGATACCATCAGATTAGAATTCGATCTGGGGACGAGCGAAAAACTGCGTTTAAAACTAGAGAATGATTATACGAATGACTGGTGATGCCTTTTAGGCTCTCCAATGCTCCCATTACATTTATGCGAGTGATGAATCAAGTGCTTAGACCACTCATAGGAGTTTGCGTAGTGGTATACTTTGACGATATTTTGATTTATATCACTGATCAGAATCAACACATGATTCATCTTAGGCAGGTCTTATAGATCCTACGAGAAAATAAACTATATATAAATTTGAAGAAATGCACGTTTTTGACTGATATCCTGACATTCGTAGGATATATCGTTTCTTTTGAGGGCATTAAAGTTGATAAAAAGAAGGTCAAGATGATAGAATCGTAGCTTAGCCCTATGACGATTACTGAGCCATGAGGATTTTATGGGGTAGCATCATTCTTGTCACGGCGTCAAGGCGAACCAAGGCGAGCGTCGGGCGCCTTGACGCTTAGGCGACAAGGCGGACGCCTAGGCGAGCACAAGGCGAGCAAGTCGCAAGGCGCCAATTTACTCATTTTTTTTAAAAAAAAAACAGATATAGATATAGACTGCGGTTATTAGCATAACTGCAGCCTGAAAGCCTGCAGACTATAGACTGCAGGCTTTCAGACTGTGGTTATGCTAATAACCGCAGTCTATATCTATACTATAGACTGCGGTTATTATAATAACCACAGTCTATAGTTGTTTGTAGACTGCGGTTATTAGCATAACCGCAGTCTATAGTTGACAACTATAGACTGCGATTATTATAATAACCGCAGTTTATAGTTGTTTGTAGACTGCGGTTAGTATAATAACCGCCGTCTTAAAACCTAACTGGTGGACTTTAGACAACGGTTATTATAATAACCGCTGTCAAAACGTTCTTTTTTAAACTTAAAACAGAAAATTTACCAAGTACCAAACTAACAAATACAAACTCACAGCCACACAAATTTTTTCTTCATAGCAGTAAACAGTAGCTTCTGATATATGGGCAGTTAGCACTTAGCAGTAACAAAAAACAATGCCAATCTACCAAACTACCAAATACAAAGTACAAAGTTACAAGCACACAACCACAGATTTTTTTTCTTCATAACAGTAAGCAGTAGCTTCTGATATATGAGCAGTTAGCACTTAGCACTTAGCAGTAAGAAAAAACAATGTCTTTCATTAGTTGAATTCAGACTTCAGAGAAAGCAATAACATAAGAGAACACAAAAAAAATCATAGTATAATATTGTGGTCAAGTCCTAAATGTCTTCATCCAATGCACAATAGCATATTCGAATGAATAATATATTTTTTAAAGAAATTAAACAATCATAAACGATTAACTAGAATCATCATCTAATAAGTCGTCATTTGCATTGCATGTGCTTGGTTGGTTTGAGGTACTTATCTTTTGCCCATAATTATCTTCAATATTTTCATCATCATTGACAAAGTAAAAATGATCGAAATCTTCATCCTTTTCATCCAATAGTTGACGAGTAGCTACAGCTCCACTTTGTAAATTTCGAGCCACAGTTCCAATAACTCTCTCTACAACTTCTCATGTGAGATTATCATATTCAAAAACTAGTGCATCCTCTGGTTTGTTCATCATCCACTCACTACTCCAATCTAGCTCATCAAGCACTAAAGAGTTGTAATTTTTTCCCCTTTCCCGTCTTCTTGGAATCGTGCTTGTAGACGACGATTATATTGAATGTATACAAGATCACTAAGCATTTGATGCTCCAATCTATTTCTTTTCTTGGTGTGAATCTGAATCAAGATAAATGAAAACTTATTAGTGAATATAAAAATTTTAATTTTTATATTGAATATTTGTATACTTACAAACTCAAAAGTACTCCAGTTGCGCTCACAACTAGAAGAAGAACAACATAAGCCAAGTATGCGCAATGCTATTTTTGTAAGATCAACATTTGATCCTCCATGTGCACCCTATCAATTCACTATTCATTTAAGAGTTAAGACTTAAGACAAATATAAATTATTTGACATATAAATAATTTAAGAAGAAATCAAAACCTAATCAATACTTGCTTGGATTTAAGATGGTTCGTTGCCTGATAGCTATAGACTTTCCAAAACTATTTCGAGATGCTTTGTAGTTAGTGACTTGCTCTGCAATCTTGTCTTGCAATTCTTGATCGGGCGCCAGTCTTGAAATAACATTATTGAAAGCATCTTGAAATTTCCAAGCATCATCATTATGTTTTCCTTGTATTCAAAATATTTGTTTGGATTTAGAAACAAAGCTGCCATATACAACTTTTGCTACATTTGATTTGTCCACTTATTTTCAACAATGTCAATAATCTTTCTTTGTTATCAAAATGATTTTTGATCTTTTGTTTAGCTTCTTCCATTGCCACATATACTTCATGCATAGCCGGCCTTTCATCTCCATCTACTAATCACAAAACAACAATCAGTGACTTTTCTCCTTTTAGGCAATCTCTTACTCCATTCCAAAAAAACGGTTGAAAGTATTATTTCAACAACTTGTTTTTCGGCTTCAGTTTTTGCCAAATTAGCAACATTCCACGAAGACGACACAAAGAATAATCTCAGTTTCTCCTCATGCTTAAGCACACTGTGTAGAGTAAAGAATGATGTTGCAAATATAGTCACTGAATGACGCACTAGATCACCACCTATAGTAGTTCTTATTGCATCAAGTAAACGAGTGTGTCTGTAGATGAAATTTGTGATCATCCTTGTCTTTCTTATAACAATTTTGTTCTGTTTTAGCTTGCCTATATCCTCTAACATAAGATCAATACAATGAGCTGCATACGGAGTCCAAAATAATGTTGGTCTTCTCTCCATTAAAATTTTACCAGTTGCCTTGTAATTGAAAGCATTGTCAGTCACCACCTGCATACAAGACATACAACATAACTTTGTAATTTGTATATATTGAAAGTTGTAGTCTTGTAGACTATGAATATTAACTTGAAATATGAAAATTAGTGAAAATTAGTGAGACTAAAAAATTTACCCGAACAATGCACTCAGCTCGCATCTCTCTAATTTTACAATCAAACAACTCGGATAACATTGCGACATCTTGAATATAACTGATGCATCTATGAAACTCATAAAATAGGATCCTTCTGGACAGTTGACAAGGAAATTGATCAAATGTCTCCCTCTCCTGTCTGTCCAACCATCTGACATAAGTGTGCAAGCATATCTCCTCCAGTATGTTTGATAAATTGTCTTCATCTTCTTAACTTTATCCTTTGTGTTCGATAACAATGAGACTGTCAAATCATGATAAATAAGGCCTTTATACCCCGACCCATACTGTCCAACTGCTTCAAGTATGACTTCAAAACTTCGTGTCTTTGCGACATTGAATGAAATTCCACACTCATAGAACCAATCGACAACATAACTATCAACTCTTTTCTTTTCTTCTGGTGACCGAAAACATCTCTCGATAGTAGTTTGTGACGCGCCTTTAGCACGTCTATCATCTACTACATCTTCAGGAGCACGCCTTACATGACCATCCATATGGCCCCTTTTTGTGGCAAGTGAATTACTTTTCTATTTTTGACACTTGTCCCAGAACTTGGGACAAATGACAATTTAGCAGTAGAAAATGCCGGGGATACATTATGTGATCCTGTTGGCTCTCCTTCTTGTTTACTCTCATTGTCATCATCAACAGTCTGATGTAAAGCCTCCTTTTTTACCATTTAAAGCTGAATATATCTCAGCTGCTATTTCAGAAGTAGTCTTAAAACACTTGGATACATTTTCATACCCGCCACATAAGTGTTGCTTCAACCTTTTATTACCACCTTTTATCAATCTATCGCACAAATTGCATTTAACTGTATTTTTATCTTTTATGTCGGGCCAATGACCATATTTCCAACCAGGATCATTTGACTTTTCTTTTCTTTTAGGATCTGTTTTGGGATCAAGGTCATTGCTATTAACGGATGGAGCAAGACTGTTGTTGTTTTGGTCTTCCATCTTTTACCAACAAGACCTATAGATTGCAGAGTTATGTCTGAATATTGAAATAACCGGCTAATCTTAACTCTTAAGCTAAAGAAGTCATTACAATGAACAATTTAAAGAACTATCAAATGACGATTGCAATCTGCGATTATTCTACACAAGGAACAATTTAAAGATCATTTGAAGTATAAACTATAAACAATTAAAGACCGCTGTCATTTACAAGAGTAAAAAAGATAATTTTTTTTGTTCTACTTCTACTTCTAATCTTCTATACAAGATAACAAGACTACAAGTATGGAGTTAGTCACTTAGTCAAACACAATTATTTATTATATAAGCACAAATTTTATTTCTAATATTATCTATTTTCTTCGACGAAAATTGTTTCACTCCATTATAGATCTGCAATAAAAAAATTTTTGTTAAAATCAATTCAACATAATTATAATAAATTTATCACTTACTAATCTACTTATCTACATGCACCTAACTTACCAATGATGACATTGACACACTTCTAAGAGCATCAACTATGTCAATCATGTATCAGATGATATAGTACCCACATTGAATACTATCCGGTTGTACTGGGCACTAAAAAAATTAAACAATTGGTAAATATTTTAATTACAAATTTTTAAATATTTAAAAATTTAGAATGCATAAACTCATTTTGGCTATAAGTCTATAACTTACCGGCTTTCACTTTAAAATCTTTGATTTGCGGAAATTTGTGTGCCGATCTTTTACTAAATTCTTAAATGCACTTCATAAATATTAAAAAAATTAGTTCATAGCCAAATCTGAGTTTCAAATAGAAAAATAAGTAAATAACTAATTAATAAACTTACTTTGTAATGACATTTTTAATATCATCACGAATGTCATGACCTAGGGGATTAAGCCAATAAACTGTATTATTATCATAATCAATAATAGACAACATCCAATGTTCTTTGAAACAAAGAAAAAAAATTTAATAACTTAACTAGAATAAAAAATGGTAATAATCACTGATATAGAGAATTAAATATAAAAAATTAGAGATATTTCACACTTACAATCTATGATAGAGCACAAATAATAAAGATTCTGATTGAAGTTAACTAAGTCTGTTTTTTAGATTATCAACTCTTGATTTTGAATTAGCCTTGACATGAGGATCATCAAAATAACAAATGACTACTGGATTATGAAAAAATACACATCTATTGTATGTAAATTTCTTCGATTGAGAATCTATGCACCTGTAATAAAACATGTAAATTTCTTCAATTGAGAATCAATGTACCTGCATATTTTTCAATTTCAAATTTCAAAATTACATCCATTAGTGGGAAAGTTCATTTAGAGGTAAACATTTATGAAATTTCATGTGCTGTAAATGGAAAGTAATAATGAGAAATTTAGTCTATTTAAAAACCCATTAGTGGAGACAAAAGACAAGACCGGACAGAACAAAGCACGAATCGTCTCGTTCTCTGTTCATTACCGGCGGAAACACGCAAACCAGACGCCTAGCCTTCGACGCCTTCCAGTTTGACGACGGCTAGCAACCGAAGGAGTACCGCCCTTCCCTGTCCTGCTTCCGGCCGAAGCTTCCCCGCCGCTGGACGCACACAACCCAGACGCCCCTTCCGCAAGCGTCAACGACATCGCCATTGCGGGAAGCCCGCTGCCGGCCGTCGTCGACTCCGACACAAATTTCCATCAGCCTGGAAATCGCCCCGTGAGCCGTCGACTTCGACTGACCTATCCGGCCACAGACCTTATTTCGCAAACCACAGAAGTTTTATTCCTGCTATGCAGACGGAATTTGGACAGGATATTATGACCTCGTTGCTTGGTAAACCCGTTCCCTCCGCCGCATTAGTAAGAAATTATGTTTCACTTGACTAATCCACGGGCTTGCCGTTACGTTCGTGCTACTAATAATCTCGTTATTCCATAAGTTATTTGTTCGCAGATTTCTGCTTGTGGTCGTGTGGGTTCTGTGGAAAGTTTAACTCTTTGAACGCATGGGAGAATCACTCAAGCGAAGTTAAAGAACTTCTCAAAGCTCAGAGCGATGACGTTGAAATTACGGGCGCGAAAATTTGATTTGGGCGCTCGGCCCACGTGTTTTTTTTGAAATCAAAATCCTAAATTTCTATTTTCATTAAAATGTATTTTTTTAATCAAAAAATTAATTATTTTCCAAAACCCTAAATTTGAGCATACATCACTCTGCGATCTTCTGTTTCATAATATCTTTACTCACGTACAACAATTGTGACCAAAAAATTTCTCAGATGTATTTTTTTCTTAGAATAAATAAAAAGATCCCCCAGTGAGGTGACTAATTTGCTTTCATGAAAGGAGGCTTCGGGAACACTCTTTGCTTTGTTGCACCCATGTTGGCTCGACACTGAGTCAATTTACCTAGAGGTCCATGATGCATATTACACCACCTTCATATCATCCAGGAATTGGAGCATGACCTAAGCACTTAGCTGCCTATTTGTCTCGTCCGTACTACACTACATTACAACATCCGCCTCGAGGTGGCTCATCACCATGAATACCTCATCAGAACACTTGACCCGACCCCTTCTATTGAAACCTGCCTAGGTGGAATTTACAAGATTGAACCGAGTCCGGCCACTGCTGGGGGACAAGTGGACAACCAGTAGGGTTTCATGGCCCCACCAAGTTTCTGAAGTCAAGAATCCGATCTCTCCATTCTTCTTATGTATGGGCACAATGTCGACCAACCAGGATCTTTGACTTATGTAATCAAACTTCTAAGAACTAGTTGAACCTTGGTCTCTCATGAGTGCAATTCTTAGCCTGGCCCCTCTGGCCACATATAGAGGCATGGCCTCCTGATTTCTCGTAGTCCACCCGCTGACATTGAATTACTTCAAATTATGTCACTATTATGACAAGACTGATATAAGATCCTACTTAGCTCATAGGTTTTTTGATTAGTTAATTCTCACTACATCCACAAAAAAATTATCTATGAAAAGAGAGCATTGATCCCTACTATGTGTGAGGCTCCGTCCCACATGATGAAGTCCAAGTCTCTAATCTTTTGGATGAATTTCTATGAAGTAGCCACTGGAGCCTTTCTAATGGAAAAATTTGCTACATGTGTTCCATTCCACCGCCATCTACGACCACTCAAGTGGTTTTTTCAACTTAACATCACCTTGCGACATCACTGTACTGACCTATGCTTCACAAAATCCAGCAATTCATCGCCAATTGCTTCATTTGCCAACACAAAATACAAAACTCTTCACCTTCCGTGCTCCTACAACCACTTTCCATTCTAGAAGCAATATGTGAGAACGTCATCATGAGTTCTAAACTTCGATTGCCACGCTTTTACAATTACAAATGCATCTTGGTGGTGTGGACTATTTGTATAAGTGCAATCACTTCATTCAAGTGAAGCACCCTTACGTCGCCACCTCCATTTCACAAGTTTTTATTTGAGAAGTTTTTGCCTCCATGGTTTTCTGCGTTCCATTGTTAGTGACCTTGACCCCGACATCCCCCATTCAAATTGTATATGGTGGGCCACCACCACATATAGTTCAACACTTGTCGGACAAATACCGAGTAGACAGTTTATCCCCAATATTGGTGGATAGAGAGAAGCCTGACAACTAAAGTTTAACTTAGACTACACACAACAAACAATGGTCCATAAAGTGAACAAACATACTTGCAATGTTTACTTCAAACAGGCGATAAACATTGGCAAATATCTATCACGCATCACCTCTACCCAAAGATCTCCCCTCCCTTCTATGTGTTATGCCCCCGGACGATCTGCGGTTCCGAGGACTCAAGTACGCCAGAAGACCTAAAGGAGCACCGGACAAAGACCAGGCTGAATCATCCGGTTCGGCCCGCAATTAATCAATAACAAGGAGGAGGGCTGAACCACACCGGTTCAGCCCTCAATGGGGGCCGACCGGCCCTAGGGATGAGGGGCTCCATAAATACCCTTTTCCCCCTCTTTTTGAAACAAGCAATTTCATAATCAGGTATTTCCTTCTTCTCCAAAACCCTAGCCGTCTTTTTCATTCCTAGTTTCCTTTTCGCTTTAGAACCCTAGCAGTAGCATAACATTTGGTATCATAGCATCCTTCCTGCGACCACGGTGACGCGTACAGAGGCAGAGACGGCGCGCTTGGCCGCCATCGAGGAGAACTACGTTGCGTTGACAGATTCCGTGGCGGCAATCGAAGCAAGCATGAAGAACTCGCAACAACATTTGGAGGAACGCCTCGATGAGAAGATGGAGGAGTTGAAATCCCTCCTCTTGCAAAATCTGAAAGGGAAGGCCGTAAACGGCGCGGGATCCGACACGGAAGCGACAAATATCCCTAACGGAGGGAGCACGGGGTGCGGGAGTCAAGGAGGCGGGCCGACGGGCGCGTCTGGCTCCGGATCCGGCGCGGGAAACCGCCGGAGGCCGCACGCGGGCCTACGGTCCCATCCTGGACCAGCGGGATGTCGGGCGGACACCCAGAGGGCGGCAGACTGGGTAGCGGGGGGTTTGGCGGAGGGTCTGCTCCCTCCTGGATGCCGGAACCGCTCCAGAATGGTTCCAGTCGGGCGGCGGAAGTCGCAGGAGGTCCCTGGGGGCCCGGCGGAGGATCGACTTCAACTTGGGGGCTCGAACAGCCGCTGCCGGCTCACGGCGGACTGCTGCGGCAAGGAGGGAGTCTCAGACAGCACCCAGGAGAAACGTGGAGGCCACAACATCAAGGATTTGGGGTGTTTCGCCCAACCGGGGCAAATGCGGTCCCTCTCGGGGGCGCAACGGGGATATTTTCCCCCCCAACCGGCGAACGCTCCTAACGGGGGATATGGTCCGGCCAATATGGGACCGGGAAGGAATCCGGGGTGGAATCATGGAGGAATTCAAGGAGATTTTGGGCAACCCGGGGTGATGGGACAAGACGGTGGCGGTTTGGGAGGGGCTTATCAGAGACCATACATGCAACCCAAGTGGACAGATGAATTTTCCTAAGTTCCGGGGAGGGGACGCTCTGGAGTGGATACAAAAGGCGGAGCTGTTTTTCAAATATCAAGAGATTCTCGAGGCTCAGTGGGTACAACTGGCGGCCTTCCATCTGGAGGAGGACGCATATCAGAGGGCGCAATGGTTTTTGCGGGGACGCACTTTTGCCCCGTGGCCGGAGTTCATAGAGGCCTTTTCGGCTCGTTTTGGGCCTCTGGAGTACGAGGATGTGGAGGCCACCCTTCAAAAACTGCGGCAGCGGGGGACCGTCACGGAGTATCGGACGGAGTTCGAAAGATTAGCGAACCGTGTTGCATGGGGAGAGCAGATCTTGTTGAGCTGTTTCATCTCAGGGTTGAACGACCACTTGCGAGACGAGGTCCACGCATACTTGCCGCGCAGTCTGAGTCATGCCATTAGCATCGCCCGAATACAGGAGGAGCTTTACAACAGGCAACGGAATCGGACGACGACCAAGCCACCCGCGGCTCCCGCGGCGGTACGACGAGAGCAGCCACCTCCCATACGGCCGACAGTGACCAGGTTGACATGGCCAGAGATGCAGGCCAGGAGGGAGAAGGGACTGTGCTTTAACTGCGATGAGAAGTACACCAAGGGACACGCCTGCCAGAAGGTCCAGGTGTTTATGCTGCGTGAGGAGGATGACGAGGAGGACCATCTGGCGGAAGCCGACGTGGAGGATCTGGATTTGGCAGAGTTCGGGGTCTCCTTGCAGGCCATGGAGGGATGTGCGGCCCCGGTGACGCTCCGTTTCACAGGTTTGGTGGGCAAGGAGCGAGTGACCATTCTGGTGGATAGTGGGAGTACCCACAATTTCATCAACCCAGCAGTCACTTCGAAAGTGGGACATGCGTTTGACAGGGAGGCGGCCTTCCAGGTTATGGTAGCAGATGGAAGCAAGCTGAGGTGCGAGGGGGTGATGAAGGGGGTGGAGATTCACGTGCATTGCTATTTGTGCCACACGGATATGTACCTACTTCCGATTCGGGGTTCGGACATGGTGTTGGGGGTCCAGTGGTTACGACAGTTACCGAGGGTGACCACCGATTGGGTTCGTTTGACGATGGAATTCACCCAGCAGGGGAAGGATTACTGCCTGTAGGGCATTCGGTCCTCACCACTGAAGGAGATTTCCGTGAGGAGCTTGCAGCGGTTGGAGGAACAGGGATCCCCGATGGCCATGGTAGTAGGGGTGGAGGCCTTGGCCCACGACCCACCAGACATCCCAGAGGAGATACAGGTACTCCTGTCCCAGTTCAGAGATGTGTTCCAGTAGCCCCGGGGCCTTCCTCCGCCCAGGTTCAGGGATCACGACATACAGATGAAAGAAGGGGCTGCTCCCCCAAACGTCAGACCCTACCGGTACCCGTACATTCAGAAGGCCGAGATCGAGAAGAGTGTGAAAGAGATGCTGGCAACCGACATCATACGGCCAAGCACCAACGCCTTTTCCTCCCCTATCATCTTGGTGAAAAAGAAAGACGGGTCATGACGTTTCTGCGTAGATTACCGCAACTTGAATGATTCTACGATCAAGGATAAGTTTCCGATCCCGATGATAGAAGAGCTCCTGGACGAGCTTCATGGGGCGAGTTTGTTTACCAAGCTGGACCTTCGGTCCGGCTACCACCAGATTCGGATGAGGACAAAAGACATCCACAAGACCGCATTTCGCACACACGATGGGCATTACGAGTTCTTGGTGATGCCCTTTGGGCTCTCCAATGCCCCATCGACCTTCCAGGCCGTGATGAATGAGACCTTTCGGCCTCTCCTACGACGATCTGTACTCATTTTCTTCGATGATATCCTGATATACAGTCGGTCGTGGGAGGAGCATGTTGAGCATGTGGCACAAATTCTTACCATTCTGCGACAGCATCAGTTCTATGCCAAGCTATCAAAGTGCTCGTTTGGGCAGCCCGAGGTGGAGTACCTGGGCCATTTGGTTTCGGCTCAGGGGGTCAAGGCGGACCCAAAGAAGATAGAGAGCATGGTGGAGTGGCCGCGACCGGCTAACGTGCGGGCACTATGAGGTTTCCTAGGCCTCACTGGATACTATAGGCGGTTCGTGAAGGATTATGGTAAGCTGGCCCGTCCGCTTACCCAGCTCCTCCACATGGAGTCCTTTACCTGGCATGAAGATGCGGAGCGGGCCTTCGCCGCTCTCAAGGAGGCTATGACGACCACGCCGGTGCTCGCACTACCGGATTTCACCAAGGAGTTCGTAGTGGAGGCAGACGCCTCAGGAGTGGGAATTGGGGCGGTTTTGATGCAGGAGGGGCGGCCGTTGGCCTACTTCAGCAAGGCCTTGACACCGCGGACCTTGGGCCTCTCCACGTACGAGAAAGAGATGCTAGCGATTCTACACGCCGTGACTATGTGGCGCCCATACCTGCTGGGCCACCATTTTAAAGTTCGCACCGATCACCAGAGCCTGAAACACTTCTTGGATCAGAGGTTGACATCTCCTCTCCAACAGAAGTGGTTGACCAAGCTGCTGGGGTATGACTATGAGATCGTGTACAAGCAGGGCAAGGAGAATTTGGTGGCTGATACCCTATCCCGCCTGCCGGAGAGCACTATCTTCCACCTGTCGGTACCGTTGATCGAGTCCTTGGATGACATTCAGAGAGAGATAGCCGCGGACCCAGAGCTCCAACCTCTTGTGGAGGCCTTGTCTCAGGGCCAGCCCACCCCTCCAGGATACCAGCTGATTGGAGGACATTTGTATTACCACGGGAGGGTGGTCATTCCCGCTTCGTCTACTTGGAAGGAGGTCATGTTACAGGAGTTCCACTCGTCCCCGACCGGAGGCCATGCCGGGGTGCTTCGCACATTACAGCGGCTTCGGGCCAATGTCTTTTGGAGGGGGTTACGCAGGGACGCGCAGCGTTTTGTGCAGCAGTGCGATATGTGCCAGCGGCAGAAGTACGAGACGACCTCACCAGCAGGGCTGCTCACGCCCTTGGAGATTCCTCAGCAGATATGGGAGACGGTCTCGATGGATTTTATTGAGGGCTTACCCCGATCTCAGGGCAAGTCCGTGATCTTGGTCATAGTGGACAAGCTGTCCAAATACGGCCATTTCCTCGTTCTCAACCACCCTTATACCGCAGAGACAGTTGCCGATCTTTTTGCCCGGGAGGTAGTGCGCCTACATGGTCTTCCGAGCTCGATCATCTCTGATCGCGATCCGACCTTCATCAGCAGGTTCTGGCAGGAACTTTTCCGGCTGCAGGGCACCAGGTTACGCATGAGCACGACAAACCACCCGCAGACAGATGACCAGACAGAGGTTCTCAACAGAGGGGTCGAGACGTACCTTCGCTGCTTCGTCATGGATGAGCCCCGCTCGTGGACTCGATGGTTACACTGGGCGGAGTACTGCTACAATACCTCGTATCACACGGCCAGCAGGATCACTCCGTTCGAGGTTGTCTACGGGCGATCACCACCCACTCTGCGGTCATATGAACCGGGCAGCACAGCTCTTCCGGCAGTGGGTCGAGCTTTACGAGACCGGGACCAGACCTTGGCTCTCTTGCGGGACAATCTCCGGGTTGCACAGGACCGGATGAAGTTACATGCGGATAAGCACCGGACGGAGCAGACTTTTCAGGTTGGGGATGAGGTCTTTATTCGTCTCCAGCCCTACCGACAACTTTCAGTTGCTCGCCGCTCCAATCAGAAGCTAGCCCCTCGGTTCTATGACCCGTTTCGCATCACTCGTCGGGTGGGGCCGGTCGCATACACACTTGCCCTCCCTGAGGGATCTCGCATTCATCCCACCTTTCATGTGTCACTACTGAAGAAGAAGCTGGGGGCGGCAGCCACGGTGCTTCCCTCTCTACCCGAGGCTACTACGACGGGTGAGCTACGCCCCAGCCCCGAGTATATCTTGCTGTCCAGATGGAAGAAACATGGCACGGAGTACCGTTCAAAGATTCTGGTCAAATGGCGGGATCTGTCAGAGGCCCACAACACGTGGGTTTACTTCTTGGAGTTTCGGGAGTTATTTCCCGACTTCCAGCTTGAGGACAAGCTGCCTCTTGATGGGGAGGGGAATGTTATGCCCCCGGACGATCTGCGGTTTCGAGGACTCAAGTACGCCAGAAGACCTAAAGGAGCACCGGACAAAGACCAGGCTGAACCATCCGGTTCAGCCCGCAATTAATCAATAACAAGGAGGAGGGCTGAACCACACCGGTTCAGCCCTCAATGGGGGCCGGCCGGCCCTAGGGATGAGGGGCTCCATAAATACCCTTTTCCACCTCGTTTTGAAACAAGCAATTTCATAATCAGGTATTTCCTTCTTCTCCAAAACCCTAGCCGTCTTTTTCATTCCTAGTTTCCTTTTCGCTTTAGAACCCTAGCAGTAGCATAACACTATGGGCCATTTCACATCATAGAGAATATTGAACTTGTTACAAATCAGACTTAAACTATCACGCAGAGACGAATACATCCGGTTTTTCATGTCTCCAAATTGAAACTAGTGAAGGGTGGCCATCCTATTGAGCTATTCCTTCCAGAAACCCTAGCAACCAATTCAACTTTTATCTACATTTCAGAGGAAGTTCTTACTGAAAGATATATCCACAGGCTTAGCTGCATGGGTGCTAATTAATGATCTCTTGTCTCAATTTTGTGACTTTGACCTTGGAACAAGGTTGTTCTTTTACTATGGAATGTTGATGCATCCACACACAAAGTGATACAGATGCGACCTAGATGCGACCTCCTGAACACACATCTCTCTTTATGTTCATCCTTGGTGATCTTGTGAGTGTTGGACTATCCTAGGTGAGAGAGGCTCTTAGGGGGAACCAACCCTAAAGAGTTCGGATTGAACTTGTCTCGACATTTGTATTCCTGTTTTGCATTCAATCATACAATTCCAGTTCATGATAATGCGCATTGCGCAACTATTAATTGATCAATCTTCCCCCTCTTTTAAGGTTTGTGACGAAAGTCTAATTGGATCTACATCCTTGTTCCATTTGCAGCTACAGAATCCACGTCGTTCCTGGCATACACCCTTTCGTTGCTTGCTACTCTTGCACAACCTTTGCACAGAATCGAGCTTGTGTTCTCTTGATACTGTCGACACAGCCAACTGCATCCCGTCGCACCGCCCTTCCGTACATTCTCTTTCACGCCGCATTTGCCTTCTCGCTGCCGCACGACACACGGTAATAGCCGCAAGCCCCACATTGTCCTTTGCGCGATCGCCCAACCATATCGCCGTCTTCCTTGCGCATCTGGGTTCGTTTTCGTCCAACTATGTTCTTGCAGTGCGCTACACCTTCCGTCTACCTTCAACACCTTCGCTGCATTCCGCTACCTTCCAATGTCTCCTTCCACCTCCTTCCGTCCACTGGTGCACCTCCATCTTCGTGTCCAACATCACATCCAACCATTTTCTGCCTCGAGGTTGCTATTCCCGCAGCCCTCCACGCCTTCCTGCGCCGCCTCATCGCTCAATAACTGTCCGTTTCTTTCTTTAGACCCTCAGTTTCATGCCCAAGACACGTTTAATGACCCTCCTTACCGACAAGGATGCATCACTCGGATCAACTCAATGCACGACTTAAAAATCTTACTTTCCTCCTGCTAGATCGCGGTCATATCGGTAAACTGCCCACTGGCCCTCCACCACCACCGCCGCAACCCCCTCAGACCCTACTTGACTACATAGGGTTTCTCCACCCCACTTTGACATCCACCCGACCCATCTTCGTCAGATTGAAATTCTTGTGTTTGATGGCACCAACCCACTTAGCTGGATTGCCCACACCAAACAGTTCTTTGACCTTCAGTCCATTCCCGCCAACCAGAAGGTTCCCCAGACCACTTTCTGTATGGAGGGTTCAATGCTCCATCGAATGCGTTGGATGTGCCAACATGTTTCTTATCTCTCCTAGTCCACGCTGAAGAAGGAACTCCTCCGGCGCTACAATGGTCGCCATACGAGCAATTCCTATGAGCAGCGCCTCAACTTCGTGCGCCAGTCTGACACCTGGCCACCTATATTGATAAGTTCATCGAGGTAGCCAGACACATACCCAACCTCTCCCCTGACCATTTCCTGGGGTACCTCCTTGTGGGGTCTACAACTCCACCTTCGGGCGCGCCTTCGGGTCCACAATCCGACTACTCCTTCCCGCGTCATGGAGCATGCTTGTTGCCTCAAAGAGGAAGTCTATACAGCACAATCTCCCTCCTCGTCCCGAACACCCTACCGCCCTCCTCTTTCCCGCTTGGCTCCCCCGCCCCCGCATGGGCCCCCGATACTAGATAGTCCTTCGTCGCTGCCAATTCCACCAGCCCCGCTTCCACGACACCCAGACGACCTCACCACTTATCTCACCAACAATAACTCGAGTTTTTCCACAATGGTCTTTCCTTTCGCTGCTAGCAACCAGACTCTCCCACCCACGTTTTCCATCTTAAAGACTTGTGCGTGCTGGTTGGATCTGAAGATGATAGTCTTAACTTCGGAGACTTGGAATTTTTGATGCTCGCGGATGACACCTACGGATCTCGACCTTTAGGACAAAGTCGTTTTTCGGGTGGGGAGTGTTGATACGGATGCGACCTCCTGGACACGTCTTCCTCTTATATGTGACCTAAGAACATTATTGTACTTTGTATGCCCCACTCTATATATAGTAGTGGTATCGTCTGATCTTGTTAGTGTTTGTCTCTCCTGGGAGAGAGAAGCTCTTAGGAGGAACCAATCCTCAAGAGTTTGGGTCAAGCTCGTCTCGATATTTATATCCCTATTTTGCCTTCTGTCTTACAGTTATAGTTCATGATATTGTACATTTGTATCCCTTCCAGTAGCCTTAACAACAGATTCAACTCTTGTGTATATTTCAGAATAGGTTCTTTGTGAAAGATCTATCCACAAACGTAGCTCCATGGGTGCAAATTAACAATCTCTGCTCTCAATTTTGTCACTTTGACCTTGGAACACGATTGTTCTTTTTTAGGGTATGTCGTTGCTTCGGTGGTCGGTGAGGCTAAGCGTGCGTCGATGGTAGCCACTTGTTTGAAGTATCTCTTGCACATGAAAAGAGTGAGTCGGGATCAACTTTCATCTTATTCTTAGGACCCGTGCACTCTTCATCGTGAGTTCGTGACACGCTATTGTCGGTTCAACATGCGAGTCACGCTGTAGACCGGTTGGTTCATGTTAACTTTAGTGGGTGCTTATCTATCAAGCCACCCGTTTTATCAAGCTTAAATTTGAACTTGAAATCAATATATTATATAGATTCACATATGCATCTATCCGTTGTAACCCTACAATACCACGATAGCGAATTTGTTTTTCATCGTCATTTTGACGTGCACAATAATTAGCATAAAACAATTTAATTAATAGTACCTGTCTCCAATGACAATGTCACAGAATAAAACTTTCACTTTTTAGAGTAAATAGGGTTGCTTCTAATTAGAGCTATCACGGTTCTGGTTATATTAAAACCGTGAACTGAATTGTTAAGGTAACCGTTCTTTAAATTGGAACCAAAATCTTATTTGGTGTGACCGGTTCTGGTTCCAACATAATATTTGGAACCGCCGTGTCAACGGTTTTAGTTCCAATTCAACAAAAACAAAATACCAAACCGGCAACTAACTGTTCGGTCCGATTCTATGCGGTTCTGTCCGATTTCCAGTCGGTTTTACATAGTCATAGTTTTAATCATTTTATAACTCTACTTTGAGTCATTAGACACATACACAAAATTATTATCTCTTTAAAATGCATATTTGAAAAGGAAATTAAAATTCAAATGGTTGAGAAAATAATTTCATGAATTCTTAAGTCTAAATATGTTAAAATTGAACTAATACATATATGCATTTAATAATATCTGATTTGACACATTGAATAGAAAAATGGTAATATTGTATGATTACATTCTGATAAAAAAAATCAATTAACATAAACACGATCATTAACATGATGGGCAACACGTAACACTCTAACACCCGGCGCTCTACAAAAATCGTCGCCTTACCAAAGTTGTTGAGGAATGACAAGCTATCCTCCTAATGAGTTAGATATGATAATAAGTTGTATAGTATTGTAAATGACATATGAAAAGGACATTAGATTCAATAGAATGAATATAAAATGAATGTTAAGTTGAGGACCGAGGTTGTGTTATCTGTACCGCTGTTTGTGAATGAGCTTAATCGTGACCATGAAATGGAATGTCAGATCTATGATGGAGGTGGAGGCAACAACAAAATTCCCTAACAATTGAAGAAATGGGAAGAAGAAATGAAATCAGAGGAAGAGAATGAGATGAAGTTAGAAAGGTCAGAAGAAATAAGCTCACCAGACATTCATCAGAGACCCTTAAATTTGAAACCCTAACAACGAGCTAGAGAACTAACACTGTCGGAAAATCTTCTAGGAGAAGCCAGTCGAGGAAGTCACCATTCCGTACATAGATCCAAAGCCCTAATAGAAAGGTCAAAATGAACACTGTCGGAAAGAGGAGAAGAAAACCTTAGCGATCAAGCAAACAGAGTGAGAAGGAAGGCTTTGACAGCGAGGAGCGGAGAAATGACCTAATGTCGCGTGGCCTGTGTATGCGTATTTGAATCCTGCTGCAATCGGACGACACTGCAGTCGGGCGGTTGATATAGGTATAGTTGTTTAAATAATAAATATATATTATTAATATTATAAAAAATATTATAATGTATTAATAATAAATATATATTACAAAGAATAATAATAGTAATAATAAATGGATTGCGGTTTAGTTCTGCTTCAGTCCTGTCCGGATGGGGTATAAAAATTCTGAAATTGCCGGAGTCATTTATGTTGTAGTTTCGGTCCGAATAATAAAATGAAGGAACCACACCCAGACCATTGTTGTTTACGGTTTCAAAATTCAAACCGGAATTCAAATAATTTGTAAGCGGTTCGATCCGGTTCTTTGTGGTTCCAGTTCGGTTCCTATCCGGTTTGTAGTTTTCAATTTTAAGTGATAACTCTACTTCTGACACACCATGTGCACATGTTTTCATTCATTGGTTAACTATTTTTATTATTGCTATGGATCTATTATTATTGTAATGAGTTATTAATGTATTGAGTCAAGTCAAGTGTATTATTACCATCATATGAGTCTAGTCACAGTCGCCTTTATATTTTAATATTTTAGAGTCTATTGCTGTATTTACATCTTATGCCATCCCGGGATCCAATATATAAACACCTTGTCATGTATGAATGCTTATCAAAGAATGAAAGTCTATTTTCCTAAACCCTAAAAGAGATCTTGGAAGCTCTCTTTTTTGAGCACGCCTTGCTTAGACAGTTGGGGTCAAGGCTCCGTAGTATCTCCGCCACCATCATCTCCACCTCTGACCACTCCTCTGGGAACCTCCGAGTAGGCCCATAACAACTTTGTATCAGAGTCCCGGTTCTGCTCCGCTGCACACATTGCGTTCGCACTCGGTCTTATTCCGCTGCACACAACAGCAAGCCGTACCCCTCCGTACAATGTTTAGCCGATGTTTCCGCTCGTCCAGCTCCATCGTCGACGAATCTTCTTCATTGTTCCAGTCGCGACAACCTTCTCCATTCGACGACCCCACAATCGCTGGAGTTCTCGCCGTCCTCGCTTTTTCATCGTCTACGACGTTCTCTGCTTCATCGACAAGCCATTGAGCCTTAATACTCTCCATACCTGTGGACACTTGTAGCACCCGAGCCTCCCTCGTGCCCCCTCTCTAGAGCACCCAGCAACAACACCACCGACGCCGCATCCTCCGTCTTTGCTACTGTCTTGCTTCCTCCGAGCTCCACACCTTCATGCCCTCTCTCTAGAGCAGGTGACATCTCCATCGACCAGAGTAGATCCCTCGGTCAATCAACCTCTCCCATCACTGCTCTTTTTGAGCCATGCGCCGCTTCCCTTCTTGAGTTGGTTGGCCCTCACGCGTGGGGGTGCAACAGTGCAAAAGAACTATTCTATTCCTATTTTGAAGCCATAATAGGCCGGCCCTAGGAAGTAAATCATTTCTGATCCATTCCATAATCCACAAGTCGAAGCCGGTTGTTTGGTAGTTGATTTAAATGTTTAATTTATTTTATCAAGTGTTATTATTGATTAATTAATTAATTTTTAAATCATATTATTGCATTATGGAGAATATCAAGCTGACTGCCGCAGATGTGGCCGTCGTCTCATTGATGTTACAAGATTTCATGGCCTCCATGGACACGCCTTCAGGGTACTGACAAACTCCTCCGCCAAAATAAGAATCCGGCAGTCGCCTTTCTGTCGCTGCCAGAGCCACTACTGGTTCAACCGCCACCACCAGACCCTGCATTCGTCACCTCGTCGCCTCTTTTGTCGCCCATGCTATACCGACCCCTACGCCATCTTCGTCGGCCACTGACGTGCCACCGCTCTACGTGTCGATCGCCCTTCCGCCATTACCTCCCCTAATAGTGCCACCCCACCATTGGTCACCTTCGTCAGTCATCGTGGCTGGGCCCCATTGCCTATATCGGCCCTTGCTTCATCGGCCCCTGCTCCACAGACCCCGACAGACTCGTTTCTGTTGCCGACGTCATTCCTATTACAACCTTGCCACTGCTGCTCACTAGCACTCTACCAGATCCATAATTGCCGTTGGCCCTGGCCCCTTAGACCGTCTTACCACTGCTGCCCGCCACCGTTCCGCCACCCCCGCCGGACTTAGTCCTTCCGCCAACCTTTTCGTCGCCTCCACAGCTTCTCGCTGATGCCCCTACCACCATAACCCAACACCAGGAGTTTTTCTTGCGCGAAATCAAAGAGCCAGATGATCCGGTCGCCATGTGTAGTTCGAGCTTGAGGGCAGGCTTGATTTCAAGGGTGAATGAGATGTTATGGATCTATTATTATTGTATTGAGCTATTAATGTATTGAGTCGAGTCTATTTTTAGCGTCGTATGGGTAATCGTAGTTGCTGTTATATTTTAATATTTTAGAGTCTATTGTTGTATTTACATCTTATACCATTCGGGGATCCTATATATAGACCCCTTGTCATGTATGAAAGCTTATCAATGAATGAAAACCTATTTTCCCAAATCCTAAAAGAGATATTGGAAGCTTTCTCTCTTGAGAATGCCTCACTTAGGTAGCCGCGGTCAAGGCTCCGTAGTATCTCCGCCACCGTCTTCTTCACCTCCGGTCACTCCTCCGACAACTCCTCCGGCAACCTCCGAGTAGGCCCATAACAACTATCTAGTTATTTTCCTTTTAAAATGACGTGACTTCCACTAGTTAATTCCTCACCTTCCAATTTTATGACAGGTAAAGTACTTAATGCTGCACAAAAATTTGTTTGAAAAAAATCACAATATCAGAGTTGATATCTTGAAGCCATGCTTGCCTCTTTAATGTGTATAAAACTTCTAAATATAGTAAATATTCAAACGTTGTTGGAATGTTGTTATGGGCTAACCCGCAGTGCATTAGTATCTTGTCGGAGGTGGTGAGGAAGGCAAGTATGCAAGAGAACCATGCTCAACCTATGGAGAATGCAACGAGCGATCTGAGCTCAACCTAAGGGAGAAAGAGGAAGAAGGGAGTGTTGCTCAACCTAAACCCTAGCTTGAGGGTGGAGAAGAGAGAACTAAGAGAGATTAAAAATCATTCATTGCTTCCCCATTCCATGACCAATGGGATCTATATATAGAGTTACACTTAAGACACAAGCATAAACAAGTCTAAATACTTGGACTTACATAAAATACGTGAAACAATTAAAAGATCTAAAAACTATTTAACTACACATAACATAGACGCTAAATAACATAATGACATGACATGAATTAAACATATAAAATAACAGATAACTGATTTTTTGAGATCATAACAAGCACACCTAACTCAGAGATTTATAGTCCTGGAGATTGGTTATGCCCAAATTTGGATATGGCAATTTTAACCAGTTCAATTAACTCCCGTGCCATGAATTTTATGAAGTAGATCTTAAAGTCTCTTCTTTTACTATATATTCTTATCTTGTGGATCCCCTAAGTGTTTTGCTACAGGTTAAAGCTTTAACAGCATTGTCTTTACTGTTCAAAGAAAAACTTCCAGAGGAAGTTGTGCCGATCGTGCCACAATGGGTATTGCCTTTTTCTTCTTCTAAATCACTTGATTTAATTGAAAATTATGTTTTGTGAAGATTATTTCTGCAATTCACCAGTTGGTTTTCTTTGTTTTAATGGTTGAATATGTTGAACACACTGATTTTTGGTATCGTTTTATTTAAAAACTAATTTTCTTAAAGTTCTAAGCATTTCTGATGTTATGTAGTCATCTTTTTGAAGTGATCGTGCAAAATATTGTGAAGGAAACATTTACAAATTAATAGAATAAGGGGAAGTTATTGTTAGTATTATTTTATACATTATTATATATAAAGGAGTGACCTATCTTTTATCTAATTTTAACAAATTTCAGTCTAACATGGTATCAAAACTGAAATATGGTTCTGCTCTTACGCTTTCGCTGGATTCTTCTGCCGATTCACCGTTTCGTGCACCAGTCGATCCTCCGCTGGAACTCAATACCCCCATAATCTCCCTTCCAATTGACCAGAGCCTCTTACAGCATGAAAATCGTCATTCGGCCCATTCCCTTCTATTGCTTTGATCGGTGCTGAGCAGCACCAATCAATTGGAATGGAGTACTGAGCTTATTTTGACCGTCAGATCCACCCCAAATTTCTTCCAAACATATGCAAACTAAAAAAAACTCTATATGGATTGAAACAATCCCCGAGAGCATGGTTTGGTAGATTTCACAAGGAGATGATCTCTTTTGGCTATGCTAAGAGTAATGTTGATCACAGTCTATTTATCAGACGAAGGTAAGGAAAGATAACTCTTATCGTATGTGGATGATGTTGTGGTAGCTGAGGATGATACTGAAGAGATTACTATCGTCATAGGGAATCATCAAAAGAGTTGGAGGTAAAAGATCTAAGAAAACTAAAATACTTTTTGGGCATTGAGGTTGCAAGTTCTAAGGCATGACATCTATTTCGTAGGAAAGTATGCATTAGATCTATTAGAATAGTCAGAAATGAGTGACTGCAAGCCTGCCACTACACTAATTAAAACCAATCATGAACTGGAAAGGATGATGGAGAACTTATAGAAGATGTGGCTGGATGCCAGAGACTTGCTGGACGATTGATCTATATATCCCATACTCGCTCAGATGTGGCATATGTCGTGGGATTAATTAGTCAATATATGCACTCGTCGAGAACAGAACACTTGGATGTTGTATATAGAATCCTGCTCTATCTCAGGATGTTACCAGAAAAGGGTATCTTATTCACTTATAGTGACAAGTTGAAGATTGAGGTCTATACTAATGCTGACTGGGTTAGGTTATATGATGATAAACGGTCTATGTCTGGTTATTGCTCATTTGTTGTGAGAAACCTTGTCACATGGAGAATTAAGAAAAGACCTGTGGTGTGTCGATCCACTGCAAAATCTGAGTTCAGAGCTATGACTCTTGGAATATGTGAAGGAATGTGGATTCACACATACTGTTAGAGATCGGAGTTCTTGAAGACAATCCGATAAACTTATATTGTGACAACAAGACAACTATAAAAATTGCCCCTAATTTTGTCAAGAATGACCGCACAAAATATGTCAAAATGGATTGTTGGTAAGCCTGGTATGACGCTGTTTTGATATTTATTTTGAATATGCTGTTTTGTTTCATAGCCCAAGGATCCTAAAGTAATGCATGGACAAACCAAATTTACCTTTTAATTCAAGATATATGGGAACGCATACAACTCCTTCATTCTAGTTTCACTACATACCCTTTTGATTATTTTTTCCTTGAAACTTTAGAGCTATTGTCTTATGTAATAATTATATGGTGCTTATATAACACTAGTGTATTTGGACATTGATTTGAAGATGCTGCTTTCATCAAGCAGGGCGAGAGACAAAGTGGTTGATGTATATTCTCAAATGCTCATGACATAATACTAATATACCCTGGGTATAATGAAAGAAGATAATCCAGTCAAATTACATGTAGAGTAGATATTACAAATGTTTGTTAGAGTGATCACACTAGATAGTATATCTATGAGGCTTCATATGATGATAAGCTGATATGGTGGTGCAATAATGGAACGGTAAGACTGTTACACATACTACCTTGGCGGGGGAAAACTCATACTGGGACAGTCTATGTGCGAGTCTACACGATTGACTCTAGCAAATCCCAGGGATTGCTTCTAACGAACAGCAGGTTGAAATATTTGCTTGACAAAATTTAGCCGATCACCGCTCAACGTTACATAGATCGCAGACCGATGTTCGAAACATATTCTAGCTGCATCGACTCCTCTTGCATGTCGCTCCTCACCACTAACTCGTGAAAACAATCCATATACTCTGCAACAGACATAAATCTATGACACAACCGCCGCTTCATCTCCAACTAACTGGTGATGGGACGAAGACGTTTTCTAAATGCCCATTACACTCTTCCTTAGCCTATAAGTCTAAGTTTAGTGAATCTAATGCGAAGCTTACCGAATATCTCAAACTGATCTAGATAGTATTCCATGTCTACGAGTCGATATCTAAAGGACTCGGGACTCAACAAACCATCAAATGGCGGGGAATCTCTATGAAGCATATACTCAGAATCCTCCTCAAAATGATGAGCATAGTAGTCAACACCCCCTGAATAGTCAACTCTACAAGGGAGGAGTTGGGGATGAGGGTGATCATCGTAATAGTACGATGATCTCCCTGAAGGAGCTCTATGGGATTGAGTATGTACAGATTCGGGATCCTTACATAAAGGAGAGAGACGACAACAATAACTAGCCATAAATGAACTTATAGATTTAGCTATTGCATACCAAAATAAAACGCACTTCTAATTATTTGATACCAACTGACGTACGATGGTGTTTTGGGCTTCCGACCCAATTACTATGATTGGTTTTCTTATTATATTTTGTTGTATTGATTATATCATAGTCTGATTTTTAGGTTGTATTAGAAATTATTAGGTTGTGTAGGAGATTTACGCAAATACCACTTGTATGTTCTATTTAAGTGACCCTTGAGGACTTGTATGTTAGGAAAGAAATAGTTTCTATTTCCCGCCCTCCCGTGTATGAAATATTAGAAGCTCTCTCTTGTGCATGCCCCGCTTAGGCAACCGCAGTTTTGGCTCCGTTGTATCCTCACCGTTGTCATCATCGTCTCCGGTCATCCTCCGACATCCCTACTGGTGTTGAGGGTTAGGGCCATAACATCTTGGTATCAAAGCTTCATATTCCACAACAACCCACCCACCGCCATCTGTCACTGTCAAATCCAGGCCGTCGTTCCCTTACTTCAGTGACAACAACTGTCGAATAAACCTCAAAGCATCGTCGATCCCCTCCCTTCCAGCGTCGAAGCTCGCGGAAACGACTAGCCCATTCGTCATCGTCGCCTACTGAACACGCCTTTCCAACAGTTGCTCTCGCCCTCGTCCGTCGCAATCGCAAGCACAACAACTAACGATTACGTGTGTAGCATCCAACAACGCCCACGAACTCTCAACAAGGATCTGTCGAGCGCCCCTCTTCATCTTTCAGCCACCGCAACGCAGGGGGGGCGATTTCGCCCCTCTCCTTCATGTGGCGAAGCGAACAACTTCCGCAAACTCTTTCTCCATTGTCTAGGTCAGGCGCCGCAGAACGCACTCTGAGGTCCTCTCCTTGCCGTCAATCCCGCACTGCACACCATTCCGCATCGAGCCCCACGTCTAGCTCTCGCTCCACAATTTCCTCCAGGAAAGGGGAGATTTCCTGTTTCGAGCCCCACATCCTACCCTAATGCAAGAATTTCCGCCAAAAAAGGGGCAAAATAGGGAATCCACCTTCCTGCTTTTCTCGAGCTACCGGTTTTCATCAAGTCAACCTGCTGTTCCGTTCTTTTCGAGACGCATGCCCCTGCTGTCCTTAATTAAATTCCAGAGTTGGTGTATTTTCTAGGTGGTTTGCACCATTGGGAAGCGTAGCAGATCTCACAGCAACCCAAGTTCTGCTGTCTCCAAGGAATTCAACCGACCCGTCACTCGCTCCTCTCGCTTCACTCATAATATGGAGGACTCTCCCATTTTTATGGATTTTATGAACCCGATCCATTTAGTCATGTCTGCTATGGATGCCAACCTTCAGGAAGTAGAAGCACGCTTTCGGAACACCGACGCACGAAATCGGGACGACATGACCACCATCACCGCCAAACTTAATGGACTATCGCCCTTCCCGTTGTTACCACCTCATTGATAGATCACGCCAGCAACAGTAAAGTCCCACCACCGCCACTCATCCTCCACAAGGCATCGCCACCGACCCTCGTACGCCCTGATTCTGTTATACTATCGCGATACTTCAGGTGGGATTTTTCGACTTATGATGGGAAGACAGACCCATTGAGTTGGCTCACTAGGTGCGTATAATTTTTTTCCCACCAGCAAACACCGACAACAGATCAGATTTATCTAACATCCTTCCATTTATTTGACTCAGTTCTACTTTGGTCCACATGGGACGATTTCAAGCGGTTCCACAACTTGCGTTTCAGTCCTCTCCTCCGCAGCATCCTCGGGGCGGGGGGGGGGGGGGGGGGGGAGGGCTCACGAATTTGCGACAGATGGGAACCGTAGACGACTATCTGGAACAGTTTCGGCTTCTCCTAGCACTTGTTACACTTCCCTGGGGATGCAAGTCGCCACCTTCACCGCTGGACTTCGCAACCGCCCACAGTTGGATGTCGAATATGAAACTCCTCGAGATTTAATGTTTAATATGTTCTTAGCCGGGATTTGCGACTTTCACCTTCATCTGTCACAAGAGGCCTACTTTCTTACCGACATAGGATTTCCGTTGGGACGTACCAAGGGCCCTCTTGCCCCTCCGATTCGTCGAATTTTTTCGTGCCAAGATGTTGGAATGACGAACGCAAGACTTGTGTTATAACTTTGATGAGTAGTATACTCGGGGACATCCATGCAAAAAGCTTTTCTATTTACCATCGTCATTCCTTCTTGAACTTGAGGTCAAGTTTTTTTGTAAGTTGAGCGAGAGGTGTTATGGTCTTTGTGCCTAATTACTGTGATACGTCTTTTTATTGTGTTTTGTTGTATTGATTATATCAGAGTCCAGTCTTTAGATTGTATTAGGAATTATTATGTCGTGTCTGGGATTTATACAAATACCCCTTATATGTTTGATTTATGTGAGCCTTGGTGTCTTGTATGTTAGGCAGGAAGTAATTTATATTTCCCTCCCTCCTATGTATGAGATCTTGGAAGTTCTCTCTCTTGAGCACCCCCCGCTTAGGCAGCTGCTGTTCCGGCTCCATTGTATCTTGCCGTCGTCATCCTCGTCTCCGATCAACCTCCGACAATCCTATCGATGTTAAGGGCCTGCCTATAATAAAAAAAATCAATAAGTGATCAGACACACGATACCATAACCCTATATGCAATGCAAACAACCGTGATAATGCAATGGAACCACAACAAACTCTTAAAATGAAGAAGCGGAAGAATGCAAACACATAATTAGATAAGTAAGCTAACACAACTGGAACTCTAATGCGATGCAAACTAATGATTCAACTATGCAAGTATTTTTGCTACACAATTAATTACATGTCAAAACATGTAGCTCATACAATTAAGTCGTATTCAATCACGAATACTTCAATTAAGTAAAAAAATGATAGATAATCTTATATTAATTTAAATTGCCCTCAAAGTAAATGTGCGGTGGATAAGTAATATACATCTAGTTTAAGTGACAAATCAAATCAATATGGGCCAAATATTTCAAGAAATACAAGCAATATAACACCCATTCCCAGTTTTACAATAATCAGCTATCCGGCCGGGTCAGCGATATAAAGAGAACTAGAAAACAGTATCAAACTAGGAAATAATATCAAAACTAGTACACAACAGGTATAAAGTAGAAGCTACTAGAAATTTTAAAACTTACAACAGAAGCTAAGAAAATAAACTAAGGGTAACCACATACCTGATATCTGGATTCACAGATCCACTAAACATGAATAGAATTGAAATGACTGAAAATCTGTAATATCATAATAAGTCTGATACAAGACATAAAATATTTACAAGTTTCATTGTCCACAACTACAACTATATGCTGAAAGTAAAGAAGGACTGAATGGGAAAAAACACTACAAACTGACGCCACCAACGCTCATCCTAGACGTAGTTTCCCACCTGGGTCACCTGTAAAAACATTGCCCACGAGGGGTCAGAGTAAAGAAAAGTAATTCCTCCTATTGACACTAAAAATATTTTCTCATATGATGAATCAATGGCTTTAGAAAATAGTTTTGTGCATTAAAAACATTTATGCTATATGTTATGCATGCCTTCAGAACACTACCTGGTCAAAACATCTACCTGTTCTATGTTCGCGACTTTCAGTTCACTAACACAAGTCCCGACGTTCACTATCTAGTGTACTGTCTCACGTCAGGTCTATACTTGAGTTCTAGGCTGTTACTAGCCTGCACATCTATTTGGAAGGCTCTAGACAGAGTAACTCCTAACGCACATCTGAAACTGACGACCCGAGACCATCTGACGAACTCAATTGTTCTAGTGTCACGCGGACACGGTCTCGAATCTACTTACTGTCTCAAAGAGGAGCAAACTCCCAAGACTGTACTGCTCATAGGGTATCATATGCCTTATGAGAAAGGTAGTGCACCGCTACCTTGCACGAAAAGACTTATGTGTGCTGACTGAGCTTTTCGGTCTGATGCCACTCTGCATGAGACATTTCTTTTGGTGTACTACTGAGCGACTCTTGACTTTCATGTGGTCGACTAGAAGGGACATTCACGCTCTTGGGTTGGACAAATTCCAAGCCTATGTATGCGGGTAAAGATTTTGTAACTAACGTTACCAATTCTGATCTGACTACTTAGGTCTTAGAGAAGGGTGTCATTCTACACATTTTCCGCGACCGTTTTCCTATCACCACACCTTTCTATGCATGGTCATGATACTTGTACAAAACCTACACATGCGTATACAAAAATATATTGCTTGCTATGTCCAACTAACATGAATTAAGTTTCCTTACAGTGGTGCTGCGACGTTCGTACACTCGGCGCGACGACATTTGATTTTCCCAACGAAATCCGACTGTTAGGAACTTTTGGAATTTTGTCCCGAGGCCACCAAAATCCTACAATCCAAAACAACCCTACTTTAACATAATTTCCCTTTAGGGTTTTTGTTGGAAAAATTCCAATAACACTAGGGTAACCCAAAATCAATGGATAATCTAGGGTATTACCTTTACGAGGTAGTGATTTAGGCTCTCAAAGCGCTCAACTCAAAATTTGCGGTGGATTCCGTACTCCAAAACCTATATAGGGTAATAGAATGAAAACCTAGGTTATACTAACTTCCAAAACGAAGAATTTTCATGAAGGAATAGAGATAAAAGAGAATTAAACTCACCGGAAACGAACGATCCCAACTTCCACCGGTTAGGGTTGAATCCGGCTCTTCCACGGCCAAGGAAGGAAAAGGAATACCCACCGGCGCTCGTAGAGGAAGGAGGAGAAGTCGGAGAGGCGCTCTGGAGGAGGATCGACCGGCGGAAAGGGTTGCGGGAGGCGTCGGCTTGTCGCTTGCGGGAGACGGAACGAGAGAAGCACGGCTCGGTGCGATTTTTCTTTTCTCTCGTGGAAATGAGGGTTACAGGAATAAATGTATGGGCTATGCGGTTTTGATAACCGTATGAAGAGGGGGGGGGGGGGTAATTTGAGACCGGCTATTGGCACCCCAAAGTAATAATTCTTTCTATAAGCACACCCACTCTACACTAACTCATTTGCATATTTACGATTTTGCCGCGCAACGTCACTAAAATAAAATGCATCTCACTAAATTATGACTAACATAAATCACCAATTAATGAACGCGACCTTTAGGAATAGTAGCATTGTACCTTGACGTCGCGCTGCCTCGATCAAAATCCGTCGCGACTCGACCCTACAATAAAAATTAAATTTTCGCGTCAAATTTACGGATGTTACAACCAACACCTATATAATGCAAAAAAAATGAAAATGGAAATGCAATACAAACTAGGAGCGGGCTGTTGGTGTAGGAATGGAGATTCAGAGATTATGGGGGCGGTGGAAATGTTCCAGAAGGGTGGGCTAATATTATATGGTGAGGCACTGTTTGGTGGGAGGAAATGTGAATGGATGTTGGCTAATGATTGGTAGGGGCTGAGTAGGTGGTAGAGGGACGAGTGAGGGCTGGGATGCCGGGGAAGGTTCTCT
Source organism: Platanthera guangdongensis (assembly GCA_039583875.1). NCBI lineage: Eukaryota > Viridiplantae > Streptophyta > Magnoliopsida > Asparagales > Orchidaceae > Platanthera > Platanthera guangdongensis. The sequence continues at coordinate 193,383,892 of CM077156.1, read as the reverse complement.
TAGAGAGGGATGGATGGGGAGGGATTCAATTGTGAATTTAGGGAAGGAGGGCTGATCGGCCTTGTGACTGGCTTGGGAGGTTGAGGAAGGAAAGGAGGCGGTGGTTGGGGGCTGTGGACGGCTCGCCAAAGCCTACTGGGGTGGTGGAGGTCGGTGTAGGGTCGGAGAAGGGGAAGAGGGTCGGGATTTGTTAGATGGTATAGATCGCGTGGAATGGAACGACAAATTAAGGGAATCCCGTGGAAGAGAATAGCGACAGGAGGTGGGGAAGGCTCGTTGGAGGCGAGGGAAGCAACATATCAGAGTGTCTGGACCCCTGGAGGTTGGGCCCATTGATGAGTCCGATTTATATAGGGTTTTTCAGACTCATCTGGGCTAGTTTTCACGCACTTGCACTTAACTTTTGGTATGATATCGTTGATATTTCATTTATAACGTTTTTCACGCTTAGTGCACTATTTTGGCCCAGGGGTGTGCAATTGCGCATTCTATTTCTGGGGGTAAGCACATGGTGCTCCCCATGGCCCTTTCCGGCTATTTTCATTGCATTTCTGTGACGCTGGAGGATTCTCTTTGGTTTTGATTGTTTGTATGCAGGTAGTGCGTTTTCCGCAAGGCTGGAATGCAGGTTTGAGGAAAACGCACGGTCGTGCGTTTTCTTAGCACACGGTTGTGCGTTTTCTTAGCACACGGTCCCTTTGTGATCGTGCGTTTTGTTTGTGCAGGAGAAACGTCGAGCTGAGCTCGGCGATCTTAACACACGGTTAACGCACGGTTTCTTTGGAACCGTGCGCGAAGGAAATGCACGGTTTTCCTGTAGCTTCTTGGTTGTTTCTTTCTGTAGCTAATCCTGCGTTGTGTTCACGCACGGGCGGCAGCGCCCGTGCGCGAGTAAAACACACGTTTCCATCGTTTCTCCCTGCTTTCTTGCTTTCTGTCGCTACCCGTGCGATTTCCTCAAGCATTATCTGCGCGCGAATATCATACGGTTCACGCACGATCGTGCGCCAGACCGTGCATGACCAATTTTCTGATCTTTTTTTATTTAAGCGCAGATTTCTCACCATTGGGAGAGATCCGATTCTACGCCAACTCCTCCACGTTTTTAGGGCGAAATCCGCCGTTCCACCAAGGGGAGAAGATCCGGGCAAACATTCAACGCCAAATCCAAGCCGGAGCTTCCTCTCGGCCTCCTCCTTCATACTAGAGCTTCAAAGGGGATTTTATCTAGCTTTCTCCACCAAGCTAGAGAAGTTGTGCCATCCTCCACCGGCTCGTGACACGAATAAGACGGGTCCATTGAGAGTGAGTGACAGCCTCCTCTACCCCAGACGCAGTTGAGGACCGAGATAGGACGCGGAATGACAACCCGACGAATCCTACCGTGAATCCTCAGCAAGACTTCGGATTCGGTCGATTTCGCACACTTTTCTTCTCTTGTTGTTGATAGTATAATTGATCTCTTATATTTGATGAAGTATGCTTATTGTAATATACGTTTATGTGTAATCATGTCTATGTGATTGTATGTTTTCGTTATTTGCTTGAGGTGCGCCCTTATTTTCCATCCGCCATCCATCTGTTCTTGCCGCACTAGCGATTGTTAGTGGCGTGCGTAGCGAAGAGGTGCTTAAGACCCTCATATTCCTCGGTTCGTTTGGTTCTTACGCTTGCCTACTCGTCCATCCGTCTAGCGATTCGGTGCATAGCGACCTGTGTAGTCTTCCATCCCGCCTGGCGAAGCATCGCATAGCGGCGTTGCATAGGAGTAATTGATAGTGTTTTGCTTTATTTTATCGCAACCATCAAAACCCCCTTAGTTAACTCCGACCTAAGGACTTCAATCTCAAGTCCTCGATATTAACTCCCCCCTTACTGTGTTCTTTGAAGAGATCGATACTTGTGGACATCCCATTTTATGTTGCATAGGCGGTACACTTGATGCGTTGAACGACAAGTGTACCGGTCGCACAAGTAATATAAAATGGGATGTCCCCAAGTATCAATCTCTTCAAGGAACACAGTAAGGGGGGAGTTAATATCAAGGAGGACTTGAGATTGAAGTACTTAGGTCGGAGTTAACTAAGGGGGTTTTGATGGTTGCGATAAAATAAAGCAAAACACTATCAACTACTTCTATGCAACGCCGCTATTCGATGCTTTGCCAGGCGGGATGAAAGACTACACGGACCGCTATGCACCGAATCGCTAGGCGGATGGACGAGTAGGCAAGCGTAAGATCCAAACGAACCGAGGAATATGAGGGTTGTAAGCACCTCTTCGCTACGCACGCCACTAACAATCGCTAGTGCGGCAAGAACAGATGGATGACAGATCGAAAATAAGGGCGCACCTCAAGCAAATAACGAAAACATACAATCACATAGACATGATTACACATAAACGTATATTACAATAAGCATACTTCATCAAATATAAAAGATCAGCTATACTATCAACAACAAGAGAAGAAAAGTGTGCGAAATCGACCGAATCCGAAGTCTTGCTGAGGATTCACGGTAGGATTCGTCGGGTTGTCATTCCGGGTCCTAGCTCGGTCCTCAACTGCGTCCGGGGTAGAAGAGGCTGTCACTCACTCCCAATGGACCCGACTTCTTCGTGTCACGAGCCGGTGGAGGATGACACAACTTCTCTAGCTTGGTGGAGAAAGCTAGATAAAATCCCTTTTTGAAGCTCTAGGATGAAGGAGGAGGCCGAGAGGAAGCTCCGGCTTGGATTTGGCGTTGAATGCTTGTCCGGATCTTCTCCCCTTGGTGGAACGACGGATTTCGCCCTAAAAACGCGGAGGAGTTGGCGTAGAATCAGATCTCTCTCAATGGTGAGAAATCTGCGCATAAATAGAAAAAGATCAGAAAATTGGTCACGCACGGTCTGGCGCACGACCGTGCGTGAACCGTGCGATATTCTCGCGCAGATAATGCTTGAGGAAGAAGACGCGTTGACCCGTGCATTTTACTTCGCGCACGGGCGATTCCGCCCGTGCATGAAGGAAATCGCACGAGTAGCGACAAAAAGCAGGAAAGCAGGGAGAAACGGTGGAACCGTGCGTTTTACTCGCGCACGGGCGCTGCCGCCCGTGCGTGAACACAACACACGATTAGCCACAAAAAGAAACAACCAAGAAGCTACAGGAAAACCGTGCGTTTCCTTCGCGCACGGTTCCAAAGAAACCGTGCGTTAAGATCGTCGAGCTCAGTTCGTCGAACTCAGCTCGACGTTTCTCCTGCACAAACAAAACACACGATCACAAAGGACCGTGTGCTAAGAAAACGCACGACCGTGCATTTTCCTCAAACCTGCATTGCAGCCTTGGGGAAAACGCACTACCTGCATACAAACAATCAAAACCAAAGAGAACCCTCCAGCGTCACATAAATGCAATGAAAATAGCCGGAAAGGGCCATGGGGAGCACCATGTGCTTACCCGTAGAAATAGAATGCGCAATTGCACACCGTTGGGCCAAAATAGTGCACTAAGCGTGAAAAACGGTATAAATGAAATATCAACGATACCATACCAAAAGTGAAGTGCAAGTGCGTGAAAACTAGCCCAGATGAGTCCGAAAAACCCTATATAAATCGGACTCATCACCCATCAGTGTCAGACGTGCGTCAGTGCCTATGAGATATGGTTGAGGGACTGGCTATGAAATATTATTCTTCAATCCTCGACCTCCCTTGCCCTAAACTTGATTGGATGTATATAGGGGGGAGGGGGATTTGGGTAAAATAAATTCGATGGCCCATATCGTGTGGTTGGCTCCGGCATCCAAACTTTCACACTAGAGCTCAGAATAAATAAATAAATAATGTATAAAATATGTAAATTTGCGCCCATTTCCAGTCTCTGATCGTTCGTCCGATTATCCAAACATGTCAATAATGACAAATCACTCAAACAAGGTATGACAAATCACTCAAATAAGGTGTGATCCATCTTCCATCATTTCATGTAAAAACTTAACATACATCCATGTTTTTTCTATTATTTATTCATGATACGGTATTTTCATTTTTTCTGTTTGCTGGCTTTACCTGGTCTATATATCCTGCCTTAATGATAAGCATTTGATGGCCCATATCGCGTGATTGGGTAAAATAAATTCGATGGCCCATATCACTTGATTGGCTCCGGCATCCAAACTTTCACAATAGAGCTCAGAATAAATAAATAAATAATGTATAAAATATGAAAATTTGCGCCCATTTCCAGTCTCCGATCGTTCGTCCGATTATTCAATCATGTCAATAATGACAAATCACTCAAATAAGGTATGCCAAATCACTCAAATAAGGTGTGATCCATCTTCCATCATTTCATGTAAAAACTTAACATACATCCATGTTTTTTCTATTATTTATTCATGATACGGTATTTTCATTTTTTCTGTTTGCTGGTGTTAGAAAAGCCCAATTAAGGGCACATGTTTTCTTCTTTCTCTCTCCTTGTATTAGTCCCACATCATGTATTAGGATTTCTCTCTTCTTTCTTCTCCTATATAAGTGTGTGTATACTTGTAACTATTCATTCAAGACATATACAAGGTTTTGGGCCATCTTTTGTTAGAAACCACGGTGGGGCCCTCGTCGGGCACATGAACCCAGATCCGGTGGCCGACTGCAGTCGTATGGCTAAATCATCCCCAACCAAATCTCCCGGGCCCACAAGGGATAAATCCGGGTAGGTTGTTGAGAGCCGGGATAGAACCCACGACCTCCCCTTTATCAAGCTCTTAGCCAGAGACCTGATACCCAACTGAGCAACTCTGCAACTGAGTTGCTCAGTTGGGTATCAGGTCTCTGGCTAAGAGCTTGATAAAGGGGAGGTCGTGGGTTCTATCCCGGCTCTCAACAACCTACCCGGATTTATCCCTTGTGGGCCCGGGAGATTTGGTTGGGGATGATTTAGCCATACGACTGCAGTCGGCCACCGGATCTGGGTTCATGTGCCCAACAAGGGCCCCACTGTGATTTCTAACAGCTGGCATTACCTGGTTTATATATCCTGCCTTAATAATAAACATTTGACTTCACTACACTTCTCTAAGATTCTCCTGTTCTTCGTAAACATATTTGACCCTAGATCTCTTGGTGTAATGTTTCAGGGCATTTACTTCTGCAGTCAATCCCTATTAGTTACAGTGATGTTATGACTAGCACTGATCTTTGTGCATATGTTTTTATAATTTGCTCATCATTTCAATGTAGCATTTATCTGTGTGATTGTTCTTGAGAATAACTATCAGTGCTACTTATTATTGTCAAACTGAGAATCATATCTCACCAAAATGATTCAAATACTATCTTTCCTAATTTAATAGGCATTTGAGTACAAGAGGCTGTTGCTAGACTACAGTCGGGATGTACGGCGAGCTACACATGATACCATGGCCACTCTTGCTACTGTTGCCAGGTTGAAGTTATGCAATACTCATGGGAAACTCATTGTCTTTTATTATTATTATTTTGTGTAGGCTATATTAAACTAAAGCTATTGCTCTCCTACAAACAAAACAAACATTTTATTGGAGATTGTAGAAAGTATAAAAAGAGAGAAATAAAATCATAAATTTTAGGGTTAATTACCTGGACCTCCCCTGGGAGTTTGCATAATTACAGGTTGCACCCCCTATCTTTTGAAAATACATTTACGTCCCCTCTAAGTTTCCCCAGTTTACAAATTGCCCTTTTTGTTAAAAATATGGATGAAAAAAGATAAAATCCGCCAAATTATGTCATGATATTCAATTTTATCCTTTGTAATGACTGCATTGAAAGGGGTGATTTTTTTCCTTTGGAAATATTGATGGAAAGTGATAAAATATGTCGCATTATTTTATAATATTTCAATTTTACCCTTTGTAATAACTCTACATTGAAAGAGGTGCGTTACATTTTATGCTTTGTAATTAATCTAGAATCATTATAAAAAGATAAAATTGAAATATCGTAAAATAATTTGGCAGATTTTATCATTTTCCCTCCATATTAGTGAAATGGGAATTTTATAAACTTGGGAAACTTAGAGGGGAGGTAAATGTAATTTTGAAAGATAGAGGGGTGCAACTTGTAATTATACAAATTGCGAGGGGAGGTCCCGATAATTAACCCTAAATTTTATTAATATCTTTTCCATCTCACTTGAATATACACGCCTTTGTGCAAATATAAATGAAGAGAGAGGGAAGAGGAAATCCCATTATAAGATGCGGGACTAAACAACAACAAAGAAAATGGGTTCAAACCAAACCTTCATTATCGGGCCATTTTATATTGTTTTCCAACACTCTCCCGCAAGCAGGAGCATACAAATCATAGACGCCAAGTTTGGATAAGAACCGATAATATAGCATTTGTGGTAATCCCTTTGTAATAATATGAACAACTTGCCCAAGCAGCATGAACATGTTTCAATTCTAATTTCTTCAGTTGAACCTTCTCCCTAATGAAGGGGTTGTCTACTTCAATGTATTTGGTACATTCATGAAAAACAATATTCTTGACAATATATATAACAACTTGACTGTCATAATAGAGAACGACCGGTGAAGAAAGTCTAACACCAAAGGCACTTAGAAAACTTTCTAACTAGGTAAGCTCAGACACAACAGAAGCTATTGACCGATACTCATCTTCGACTAAAGAGCGAGCAACTACCGACTGCTTCTTGCTGCACCAGGTGATAAGGTGTCTACCAAAGTATATATAATCAGCGTCAGAATATGCAATAAGTGATAAGTGAGACGAAAAGGCTTGTATACACGTCCTTGTCCTGCAGCAGTCTTCAAGTATCAATGAATACACTCAACTGCCTGTAGATGAGAGATTCGTGCTTCATGCATGAATCAACCGACAACTCCAACATTAATTGATGTATCAGGTCTTGTAACAATGAGATATATAGTTTTCCCACGAGACGACGATAATTCTCCGGGTTTAGAAGGAGTAGATTAGAGTCTGAGTCATGCACGCAGATTCTGTGATTGATAATCATAGGAGTGTCAGCAAGCTTGCATCCAGAGTATCCAGTATCACGAAGCAAGTCAAGACAGTACTTTCGTTGAGATAGAGTAAGTCTATCAGGACGCCGAGCCACCTCGATACCCAGAAAGTATAGAAAATTTCCCAGGTACTTAATTTGAAAAACAAAAGCCATATGTTGTTTGATCATATGTATTCCTGTGAGATCATCTCCCGTAATCAAAATATCATTAACATGCACCAAGAGAATCACTATGTCTGTTGGGCGATGGTGAGTTAATAAAGAGAAGTCAACTGAACTTTGAGTGAACCCAACATCACAAACAACCTGAGTTAACTTTTCAAACCAAGCACAAGGAGATTTTTTGAGACCATACAGAGATTTCTTAAGACAACATACAAGAGAGTCCTCTGTGGTCTCAAACTCGGGTGATTACTGCATATAAACATTCTCCTGCAAATCGCCATTGAGAAAAGCATTTTTTACATCCAATTGATGCAACTTCCAGTGACGATGAACAATGAGGGAGATCAAAACACAAACAATATTCTGTTTGGCGATCAGAGAAAAGATCTCGTCATAATCCAGATCTTGTTGAGTAAAATCACGAGCCACAAGACGAGCCTTCAGACATTGAACTGTCTCATGCGAACCATGGTTGATGGTAAATACCTACTTATAACCCACACAAGTTTGGACAGGAGGAAAATGGACAAGATTCTAAGTTTAGTTTGCCCAAAGAGCAGTCATTTCCTCATCCATAGTTGACTTCTGCACAGAGTTGGGTGTAAATAGAGAATAAAGAAATTGCAAATTGCCTGATTTCTAAAGAGAGGCGGTGTAAGGAGACTTGATTATCCAACGGGTGAGCAGTAGAAACGTTTGCCAGACCTGCATGCTGCAAACTATCATTAGTAGAGGACACTTCTCGTAGAGCAGTAGATGGAGGAGTACGAGTATACACACGAATCAGAGGTGGTTTTGGTGGTAGGTTGGGATTGGCATGGGGAGGAGAGGTAGAAGGTTAGGAGTAACAAGAACAGTAACCCGCAAAAGAAGAGGCGGTAGTGGAGGGTCACAAGGTTGAGAATGATAAGGCTGATTTTCGAGAAGGGTGACATCGGTTGATGTAACAACCTTGTGATCATTTGGAGAGCAACAAACATAGCCTTTCTGAGTGCGAGAGTGCCAAATGAACATATATTTTGTGGCACGTGGAGTAAACTTGTCAGTGGATGGGCCAAGACTATGAACATAACAAACACAGTCAAAAACACGAGGTGTGACTGGAAAGGGAGGGAAAAAGAAGGTTTAAGGGAGCCACAAAGTTGAAAATGGAGGGCATGTAGTTAATAAGGTAACAGGTTGTAGAAACCGCTAAATTTCAACACAGTTTGGGAACATTCATTTGAAACACAAGGTAGCAGGCGACCTAAAAAACGTGTCGATTCTTGCGTTCAGCGACACCATTTGTTAGGGGGTATGCAGATAAGAGTTTTGATGGATGATTCCAAACTTAGCACACATGTTTATAAACACGTGACGTGTGTATTCACGAGCATTGTCGGTTCAGAGAGTTTTAATGATATAGTAGAAAACTGGTTGCGAGTCTCAATAATAAAGACACAATATTCGAGTTAGTTCAAAGCGGTCATGAAGTGAATACAACCATGTCATTCGAGAGTAATCATCCATGAAGGCAATGAAATAACGATAACCAAAAACTCTTGCTGTTTTATAGGGTCTCCAAATATCAGAATGAACGAAAACAAAGGGAGCATCGCTCCGAGAACAATGAAGTTACGAAGTAGAACGTTGTTGTTTGTAGTAGATACAAGAATCACATGTGAAGTCGTTGAGGGACAAATCTATATGTGCTTTCTGGAGGATGTGGAGAGGTGCATGCATGCCGAAGATGCCGATGCCACTCGACAGATCTAATAGAGGAGAGAATCGTAGGGTGGGGCTCCAGGATGTAAAACCCATTCAATAGTTGTCCTTTACTAATTACAGTCTGCTTCTTTCGATCCTGCACAACAAAAGAGGTGGAAGAGAAAATTACATTGCAATAAAGTTCTTGAACCAGCTTGTAGATTGCGGCTGACATATTCGACATGTCGGCCGACTTGTCATTTTCGAGGGGGGAATCGACACGTTTCCGTCACATTTGACAAATATGGTGTTTTCCAGTATTGCAGCCGGCATGTCGGCCAAATATTGCGGCAAATGACGTCTAATTGTGGTGGTAATAGTGGTAAATTGCGGCCATGATTAATTTAATAATATATCATTATATTTATTTTATATATACGAAATTAATCGTATTAATCTACTTTGTCGCTCGACTCCTCATATTCCGCTAGAGGCTTGCCCCAATCTCCGTCTCTCAGAGTCTCCTTTCTCTCTCGGCTCTTGTCTTCTTCTTGACTCTCAGGTTCAGTGGTTCTCTTGTGATTCTCGCACCTGAGTTATATTCTTCTGGTTGTTTGATTTTTTTCGTATGTCGTCTTCTTTTCAACATTGGTTCTCGACACATTTCCTCCTTTCCTATCCTCTCATCTTCTGTGGCTCATCACCTCAGTGAATTTTAACTTTATTTTCTATTTCTCTCTTCCTCTATTTCTCTTTTCCCTCATCCTCTATTTCTCTAATCTCTTTTGTTGGAAATATAACAGTTATATTTTTTAATTGATTGTGATTGTGCTGCTGGCACTCGACAGTCGGCTGTGATTGTGCTGGACTTGGGGCATTGTGACTGTGACCAATCCTTATGGCAGTCAGTTAACATTGTGGCATTGTGATTGTGGTCAATCATTATGACAGTCAGCTGGCATTGTGGCTGATATATTGAAATATATGAAAAATATTATGATATATATATATAATTATAATATTACAATCCGATATTTTGAAATGTCTCTGATATATCCTCGCAATTCGACATCCGACATAAAAAACTCAAACCGACATGAGTCCGACATCTGACATCTGCAACCTTGGTCTTGAGTGGGACAACTAATAGAGAGGAGATTGAAAGGAGAGCCTAGAACATAAAGAATCGAGCAAAGAGTGATGAAGAGAGTAAGGGTGATGTCGGCTGATCCAGAGGCTGGGGTAGTGTCCCTATTGACAACAATAATGAACGTGGGATGCCTAGAGTCAAGTATTGAGAAGTTTGAGTCGGGGTAATATGACGTTTTGCTCGGGAATCCATAACCCAGGATGAACTAGGGGCTAAACAAGAGATACCTCCATCTGAAATAGACACAACAGAGCCGGAGGAACGACTAATCATCCCTTGAAGTTGTTGGAGTTGGGTGCGCATGGGATCAATGTCAGTTTGAGTGCTATTTGGAGCTTGGACGACAATAGAGGCAGGCGGTGCGGGAGGCATACCATGCATTGTGGTAACAAGTGGCTTCGAGGTGACCATCACTGCCATGATAATTACACTTAAGAGGAGCGCGACTCTGTCTACCTCTACCCCATCAAGAAGTGCGACCTCCACGGGAGGATTGAAGAGAAAAGTGAGACGAAGTTCTTCGCTGAGATGGATGTGACCACGGGGATGGAGGTGACCGCGGAGATGGAGGTGACTACGGAGATGGAGGTGACTGCGGAGATGGAGGTGACCGCGGAGATGGAGGTGACTACGGAGATGGAGGTGACTGCGGAGATGGAGGTGACCGTTGGAGTAGGGTTGAAAGAGACACGATATCATGTGCAGCCATTGGAGAAGATCCAACCATAGAATGAGCCGGTAGAGGAGTTGGGTAAAGACAGATCACGCGATCAAAAGAGAGGGCATGCCGGTTTGAGCGGTCCGGCGGAGAGATCTCGACGACACGAGCAATAGTCGGAGGGAAGTAGAGGTCCCCGAGAAGAGGCAATGGAAAGTGACCGCACGAGAAGAGGATCTTGCGGGCAGGAGCGCTGTCAATCTCAAGGAAATCAGTCGGCTAGGCGAACAAGAAAGCTCACATGACGATCTGCGATTAGGATGCTGACGAGCAGGAGCTCTTGCGGGCAGGTAAACTGCTGATTAGGAGGAGAGCTGGCGCCAGGCACGCGAATAGGAAGAGCTTGACGAGCTTCAAGCAACTGCGGATCAGTGATCAGGTGCTGCGAACAGGAGCTTCAATCAGGTGGGGCTTGACGGCCAGTCGCTGTGAATAAAATCAACGATTAGGAGCTGCGATTAGAGGAGCTCGCGCGAGAAGCCAAGGTGGTCAGGAACTGCGATCAGGAGGAGCTCGGCGGGCAACGCAGTAGGGACTGTCAAAAGCGCCAAAGAAGTGGGTCCCAGAGCTGTAGTGCGGAAAGGCTATAAAAGCAGCAAGGAGGGAACTATGGCAGCGCAGAACATGGAGACGCAGAGTCGCGGTCTGCTGTAAAGCTGACCGCACTAACAGACATGAAGGTGCGGGCGGTAGCTGGGCCGATCGAATACAAAAACTAAATTTTCGAATCGATTTGGCTCTGATAACATGTATAGTACGAAAGGAGAGATAAAATCATAAATTTTATTAATATCTTTTAAATATATAGGAAGAGAGAGGGGAGAGGAAATCCCATTCTAAGATATGCGAATAAGCAACAACAAAAATAGTGGGCTCAAATTGGGACTTCATTATTGGGCAATTTTAAATTGTTTTCCAACAGAGAAATCATCAGTTTTTTCTTCTCTACCACAATAAATTAAGCCTGTCGCAAGGTTCATTTTTCTTCAAATATTTGTACTCAGATAAGGAAAGCACGTCAGTGCACACTCAAGATTATATGTGTGCTTTATGACAAGCTTGTTTGTTTTTCTAAATCCAAGTAGGAAAAATGAGGCTAATGCAATTTACATTTCAGCAATAACGAATGTTTTATGGTTTTTCATCTTCTAGCTTGTTCATATTAGAATGATTTTCATCTTTTATAGACACCTCATTCTTACTTCCTTTAACAATCTTGTTTATTTTTGGCTTATATTGTTTTCTTTCTGCATGATAAATTATAACACAATACTAATCTGTTCTTGGTTTGTATGATTTTTCCAAATAAGGATTTCTTTGCAAAATCATTTGTGACAAAGCATGCTAATATCAACGTTGTATAATAATTTTTGTTAAAGAAGGCGTTTAATCATGATCCATTATGAAAAAGTAAAAGATGTGATTCCACATACTTCAGTATCTTGATTTTTATGTAGCAATTTTAATTTATTTCATCCAGGAGGGGCTTGGCTCCGCATTTAAAATCTTTGATGGGGCCTTGGTGGTTTGCTCAATTCGATCCAATTCCTGAGGTTTCTCAGGCTGCCAGGTGTTCTTTAGAGGTGATATTTCGTACCTTTCATCTAGAAGATGTAGTTATGCAGTTTTGTACTTTTTTTCGGTGTTGTGTACCCCATCCATTGGGCGTGGTTGATCAAGATTGTGTGTTTTCAATTACCTTATCTTACATACAGTTGAAATGTTGAATGCATTTTCAACTCTGCAAACTCCATCCTCTGCAATCCACCTCCCCACTTGATAGAGATTAACCGCGCCACATTGAGAGATTTGTCATTACCAACAATTTTTGGATCGTCGGACGGACGATCAGAGCTAACGAATACGACTAACTCATTTTTTTCTACTTCTATACATTTTCTTTGATTTTTCGGAGTGTCCTGGTTCAAGTCCTTGAAGCAGCCTCTTGCAAAAATGCAGGGTAAGATTTGCCTACATCACCCTTGTGGTAGGACCCTATCTCGGACCCTCGTTACGCGGGGATGCTTTGTGCACCATGCATCCCTTTTTCTCATTGATTTTCGGAGCTTTATTGTGAGAAATATATTTTGTTGCTCGATCGGACTATCTTAGTCATCAGATCCTCTCAACTTAACCCACCCCCATGTATATGTGGCTCTCATATTTTAGGGTTATCAAGTGTTTGAAATATGCATGACAAGAGCCGTTCGGTCCTTTCTTCATTGTGAAGCCTAAGGCCCTATATGGTGTAAATGTCGTCGGGAGGCCTTCCCTAGACTCGAGTTGCGCTGCGGCCTCCTTAGGTCTCGGGACACCTCACCGCTGCCTGTTTCGCATTAGATCCCTCACGAAGCCTTCCAGTCCCCATGCAGCCTCCGCCTCTCTTCCTAGTGGACTCCATAGCCTCCAACGCTTCCACCTCCTGCGCAACCCCACTCCACCCAAACACCATTTCAGTCCCCTGGCTGCCCCATCTCCATATCCACAACCCTCTTTGATACGATCACAGATAAATTCCAGTAGGAATCCTGCAAGGGGAAGGGCCGACGGGGGTGAGCGAGAATGAAGGAGGACGAGAAGAGATAAAATTAGGGAGCAACCCTAGAAACCTTCATACTTTTCAAGATAAAGATTACATGGTCCGTCGACCCTCTTATAGTGGCGAGGAGCGAATATAAAAGGAAGTATTGAAATTAGGAAATACTGAAAATTAGGAAATACTGAAATTAGGAAATACTGAAAATACTAAAAATGGGTCAACAAACATAACAACCTATTTATTATTAAATATTCTCCGCGGTCTCGGTGGACCCTTGCGATATACGCGCCCGACGCGTGTAAACTTGTTATTGGTGGCTCGTCGTTGTGTAGTTCCGTAACATTTGGACCCGTAGCACTCCATCCTTCATTCAAGACGAGCTTGTTCTCGAGCTCGTGTACCAAGCGGGTGGCCGGATCATCTGGTATCTTGACCTCCCGCCAGAACAAAGCCAGGTAACACGTAGCAGTGGCAGCGGTGTTGGTGAGTAGCGGCGGCGCCATCGGAAGGACAAGCGACATAAGTAATGGCTTCCACAAGGTCGGTGGGGCGGTGGTGAGCAGCCACTACAAGGATGTCGGAGACGCGACGACCGACAACAAGAACACATCCGTCGGGGACAGCGGGGCTCGGGACGGCAGAAGAGGCGACGATGTCGCCGGTGGAAGCAGCAGGGCAGGGACCGACAGAGCGAGAGCCAAGAGAGGAGACAATGAGATGATCGGAGGTGGTGACAAGACTGGAGTTGGCGGAGTAAGAGCCGGTAGAGGGGGCGACGAGTTTACCGGACGGGGCAAAAGAAGAGGCAGTGATGCGGCCAGTGGAAGCGGCGGAGGGACGACCATTGTAGAGAGAGGTGGTGCATTAACGACCGTGGAGAGAGGTGGCATGGTTAAAAAACTTTCGCATGGTGCAGAAGGCAGCCATGGTGGAGACGGCTTAGGGCAGGGAACCTCGTGGGGGGTTGTAGAAGCCCATCCGTGGTATACGAGAAGACGATCGACTTTGGCGTGGAGGGAGGCGCATGTGACCAGGATTTGTGCAGCTATGTCAGAGAAATCTAACCGAGGGTTGGTGGTCGGCGACAACAAGAACAACGGCCCGGGAGCGACAAATTGGGCGGCGGCGATGGTGCTTAGGATGTAGGCTGGATGTGTGATGTCAACGATGTCCGTGGCGGCACAACGGTCAGCACAGCGGAACAGAGGCTCGGGGTGGCGACCCTCCTGCAGCAAAAACGCAAGGGGAAGCAGATCCGACTGACAGAAGCCCTGCGGCACGAGCAAAGGACGGTCGATACTTGGAGTGGAGCGGGGCCATACGCCAAGAAGAAAACTGCAGAACAGAGGCCCTGAGGGGCGGAAGATCCGGAGGGCTGCAATGGAGGGGTTGGGGCGCTGCTGGATCAACCGGTTGTTGGAGGAGGCTTTGTGGCAGATCGTGGCGAATCGAGTGCGGAAAGGATGCTGGAGACCGATCCGGTTGCTAGAGGAGGTGGAGCGAGCCGATCCGGTTGCTGGAGGGCCGATTCATGTTGCTGGAGGTTAGGACGTGGCAGACCGGCACTGGCGGCGTGATGCCGGAGGCGGATCGGGGTCGGGATGTCCGACAAGGGTGAACTGCGCGTCGGCTGGGTCGCGCGTTGTGCGGAACTTCGACAACGATCGGGCCGCTCGTCTTTCCTTTGGCGACGCGGGATCGGGTGCTGTGTCACGGAAATAGGGTTATGTCGCGATGACGCGGGTCGGCGGGGATCGGGTGCTGTGCGGGTCAGTGGACCAGGGAGATAAATTTCTGAATTCCTTAGGCAAACTCGAGTACGGGCTGCAAGAGCGGGCGGTGCGGCAGGTTGGACCAATTGATACGATCACAGATAAATTCAAGGAGGAATCCGACAAGGGGTAGGGCCGACGGGGGTGAGCGAGAATGATGGAGGATGAGAAGAGACAAAATTAGAGAGCAACTTAAGAAACCTTCATACATTCCAAGATAAAGATTACAAGCTCCGTCGGCTTTTTATAGTGGCGAGAAGCGAATATAAAATAAAATACTGAAATTAGGAAATACTGGAAATTAAGAAATACTGGAACTTACGAAATATTGAAATTAGGAAATACTGGAAATACTAAAAATACGTCAACAAACATAGCAACCTATTTATTATTAAATATTCTCCGCGGTCTCGGTGGGCCCTTGCGATATATGCCCCCGACACGTGTAGAGTTGTCATGGCGGCTCGTCGCCGTGTAGTTCCGTAACATTTGGACCTGTAACACTCTCCCACTTATCCAGCACCCCATCACCACCAAACAAGCCTCCAACCCCCTTCTCTGTGCTTCCAGCCACCCCCACGACTCTTCACCCCATTCCCCAGTTTTCCATACATCTCTGTTGGAGCCCCACAACTCTCCTATTAAACCCGACCCAAGCATCCCCCCATTGGTCGTAGACAACAACTTTCTCCCCCCGACAACTCTTACACAACAACATCCTCCCTTTCGCATCTTCCCTGCCCCCACCGGACCCCCACCCCACCCCACCGACACTGATTACTTGATGAGTTTTTACTTTCAATTTTCATTTCTTCACATTGTATGGGACTTTGTATTGCTTGTAGTATTTTGACCTAAATTAATTTGCTTATTTCACTTTTCGAATGCGTGCATCTCTTATTTGTTACTGTAGAAAGAGCTCAAAATCTTGTATATATTTCTTGTGTATGTAAATACAAGAAGAGAATACAAATATATAAGAGAGAAAAGAAGAGAGGAAGTCCAATACAAGATGTGGGACTAATAAGAGGAGGGGAAAAAAATCAAATACATGGGCCCAATAATAGGCCTTTTTACATGAGCTTTTCTAACACTCCCCTGCAAGCTGGAGCGTACAAATCGTATGCGCCAAGCTTGGACAAGCACTGATAGAAGAGAGTACTGGAAAGAGCCTTTGTGAGGACGTCCGCAACTTGTTCTGTCCCCGGAACATGCTTCAGGTTGAGTTTCTTCATTTGAACCTTTTCCCGGATGAAGTGGCGGTCAACTTCAATATGCTTTGTTTTCTCGTGGAATACTGGGTTCTTGGCTATGTGTATGGCAGCCTGGCTGTCACAGAAGAGGAGAGCTGTGGAAGGGAGCTTTACACCCAGATCGGTAAGAAGACCTTCAAGACAAGTTAGTTCAAAAACCACTGACGCCATTGCCCGGTATTCTGGCTCAGCTAATGATCGAGCAACGACTGCTTGTTTCTTGCTTCTCCAAGTAATCAAATGTCCTCCAAGATATGTGCAAAAGCTACTTGTTGACCGTCGATCATCAAGGGAACCAGCATAATCGGCATCAGAATACGCCACCAACGTTGGAGCTGAAAGTGAGGTTTTGTAAACCAGACCTTGACCAAGAGCCGTTTTAAGGTATCTGAGAATGCTTTCAACAGCTTGAAGATGAGATCTTCGAGGGGTATGCATGTATCGACTGACAATACCAACATCGATGGAAATATCTGGTCTGGTTACCGTGAGGTAGATCAATTTCCCAACGAGACGACAATAGTATTCTGGATTCTGGAGTAGGAGATCTGAGTCAGATGCCTGAGCGCACAACTTGTGATTTGCATCCATTGGGGTGTCAACTGGCTTACAGCCTGAATAGCCAGCATCTCAAAGGAGGTCGAGGCAATACTTCCGCTGAGAGAGGACGAGACCGTCTGGCCGTCTGGTAACCTCAAGGCCCAAGAAGTACCGAAGGGGCCCCAGATCTTTTGTTTGAAAAACTGTGCCCAGGTGTAGTTTGACCTCCTGTATTCCATTCGAGTCATCTCCCGTAATTATGATATCGTCAGCATAAACTAACAAAAGAACAGTTCCCGTTGTTCGGTGACGAGTGAATAGCGAGAAGTCCGCCGAGCTTCGAGTAAAACCAACCTCTCGAAGGGCCTTACTGAATTTGTCAAACCATGTCCGTGGGGATTGTTTGAGACCATACATAGCCTTCGTCAGACGACAGACCTGAGACTCCCCCGTGGTCTCAAACCCGGGAGATTGCTGCATATAGACTGTTTCTTGGAGATCGCCATTCAGAATGATGTTCTTAATATCGAGTTGGAATAAATGCCACCGACGATGGACAACCACGAAGATGAGGACTCGAACGGTGTTGAGTTTGGCAACCGGAGAAACGGTTTCTTCATAGTCAAGCCCTTGTTGGGTGAAGCAGCATGTTTGATAACATACACCCATTTACACCCAACCGGCGTGTGACCCGGAGGAAGGGGTACAAGAGTCATGTCTGGTTGGCCCAGAGAGCAGCCATTTCCTCTTCCATGGCGACCCGCCATCCAGGATGTTGTAGCGTCTCATGCACAGAGTTAGAAACCGAAATCGAGGAAAGAGAAGTAGCAAATGTGTGGAGGTGAGGAGAGAGGCGATGCAAGGAGACACCGTTTGCCAGTGGATGAGCCGTGGAGGCAGGTACCTGATCAGCAGGGCGCGGAGTAGTCGAGGTCGAGGCCGACTGCAGAGGGGCAACAGAGTCTGACGGGCGGCGAGAGTAGACACAGATGACAGGTGGCCTGGAGGGGGCAGGAGTCAGAGCAGGTGGTCCCAGTTGTAGAGGTGTAGTAATGAGAATAACAGGCCGTGGGAGAAGTGGTGGTAGAGGTTCCGGCGTGGAAGAAGTGGGTAAAGGAGCAGAGAAGAACGATTGATCTTCTCGGAAGGCAACATCTGCAGAAACGGAAACCTTGAGTGTAGCGGGAGAGTAACAGACATAGCCTTTCTGCGTACGTGAATAACCAACGAAGACATGTTTAGTGGCCCGGGGTTCCAACTTGTCCGTGGACGGACCCAGGCGGTGGACATAACAGGTGGAGCCAAAAACCTGAGGCAGGAGAGGGAAAGTCGGAGTAGAGGGAAAGAGGAGGCTAAACGGAGTAGCATGGTGGAGGACGGAGGAAGAGAGCCGGTTGATCAGGAAGCACGCAGTAGAGACCGCAAAGTTCTAGTAACTTTTGGGGACATACATTTGAAGCATGAGAGAGCGGGCAACATCAAGCAAGTGCCGGTTCTTCCGTTCGGCAACGCCGTTTTGCTGGGGTGTTTAAGCACATGATGTTTGATGAAGAATCCCGAATTCAGAGCACAAGGTCGCAAAGCCGTGGCTAGTGTATTCGCGAGCATTATCGGTGCGTAATGTTTTGATGGTAGTGTTGAATTGCGTACGAGTTTCAAGGACAAAGGCCCGAAAGACACGGGGAAGCTCAGTACGATCACGCAGTAAGTAAAGGCACGTGCGAGAGTAATCATCAATAAACGTGATGAAATATCGATAACCAGAAATACTAGTAACTTTATAAGAACCCCAAATGTCTGAATGCACTAAATGAAAAGGAGCAGTGCTCTGAGTACAATGTGCAAAAAAAGAAGAACGCAGCTGCTTGCCAATGATACAAGACTCGCACCGAAAAGGATGAAGGGAAACATCAGGAAGAGCCCGCTGAAGCACCGGGAGAGGAGCGTGGTCAAGACATTGATGCCACTCACTGGAGGAGACAAAAAATAGGACAGTGGGATAGTCATCGAGAAGGTAGAGCCCGCTCTGCAGTGTGCCTCTACCAATGGTAGTCCGCGTCCGCTGATCCTATATGAGAAAAGAAGAGGGGGTGAATATGACAGAACAATTTAGATCATTTGTAAGGCGACCAACAGAAAGTAAATTGAACGGGGAGCTCGGAACATGAAGAGCCGAGCGAATGGAGAGCGATGGGTTGAGTACAAGGTCAGCCGAGCCGGAGACGGGAACCGTCGCCTCATTTGCCACAGTGATATACTTTGGATGAGGAGAATCCGTGTACTTGGGTGGCCATTGCGAGGTAATATGATGAGTGACACCTGAGTCCAGGATCCATCGCGGGCTGGTGGATAAACAAGCAGTACCTGCGTTGGAGGCGGTGACGATGGAGGCAGATGGCGGGTTGAGCAACCCTTGGAGTTGCTGGAGCTGGAGACGAACAACCTCAAGGTCAGAAGGAGCGACAGAGGATGTGTCCGCAACAACCGAGGCTGTCGGACGAGGAGGATAACCAATCTTCTTGTAGCAGGTTGCCGCATAATGGCCGTCCTTTCCGCAGTAGGAACAAGTCGTCCGACCCCGACCACCGCGCCCGTGGCCCCTAGAACCCGAACGACCACCACGAACGGAAGTAGGTGGGGGCAGTAAGGGGGGCGTGGTTTGCTGAAGAAGGACCGTGGGCGGAGGCGCAGTAGTATCAGGAGGTGGTGTAACACGGAGGATCATGGAGCAAACATCAGATAAGGAGGGTATAATGGAGGAAGCCAGAATCTGGGTGCGAATATTCTGAAGGTGAGGCGGGAGACGAGCCATCATGATGGAAATGCAGACAACCTCTTTCTGAGCACGCTGAGTAGCATGCTCATTGGTAGACAGTTGATGTTGAATCCAGGCCTCAGCGAGAGTCTTTGCACGAGCGACAAACGAGGTCGTGTCCGAAGCCCCCCCGTGTCGAGCGTCAGAAGATCAGTGAGGATGTCATAGAGATGCTGAAGACTGTCTTTACCCGAGTACAGGGAGTGCAGTTCATCCCACATAGCTTTGGCCGTTTCGTGATACATGACCATCTGATACAGTTCACCATCGAGGGAATTGAGGAGACAGGTCTGAACACGACCATCATTGCGGAGCCA
The DNA here is from genome assembly GCA_039583875.1 of Platanthera guangdongensis. Classification (NCBI taxonomy): domain Eukaryota; kingdom Viridiplantae; phylum Streptophyta; class Magnoliopsida; order Asparagales; family Orchidaceae; genus Platanthera; species Platanthera guangdongensis. Next base: position 193,363,913 of record CM077156.1, on the reverse strand, counting down.
TTCGTCGGTAGAAGGAGAAGGAGGAGCTTGAGTGAGGTGATGTAAAAGGCCCTTGGCCTGAAGAACCCGATGAACAGAATGAACACAAGGGAGAAAATTCTTCTTCACGGAGAGGGAGATAGTTGTAATTTGCAGCTCATCACAGATTTCAGGAACAGGTGCCGGGCGGTCTGTAGAGGGGCTGGCCGCAGTTGAGTCGCTGGAAGTCATTGCGGGGAGAGGAAGCAGAACCGGCGGACTGCAGAAGAGGACTGACACAGGAGCCCGGTGGGAAGAGAGAGAGCAAGAACCCCGAAGGGCGGGTCGCAACGGCTAGGGCAAGAGGCAAGGAGGAGTAGTCCGCAGCAAACTGGGGTAGTCCGCAACGAGTAGAGAGGGCAGTCCGCAAGTGCAGGAAGGGAGCCCGGCGAGGGGAGATGGGCAGCAGACTGGAGCAGTCCGCAAGAAGGGAAAAAAGCAGAGGAACTTGAGCAACTCGCGAGAAGAGAGAGAGCCGCAGCGACGGACTGGAGCAGTCAGCGAGCAGGGAGTCCGCAATGGATATGAACAGTCCGTGGCGGGATAAACCAAGTGACCGCGAGCGAGAAGAGAGCTCGGCCTGGACAGGGGTAGAAGCTCGCAAGGAGAGAAAGGAAGAAGGCGGACTGGAAGAAAGCCCACACAGCGTTCTGGAGCAGTTCGCAACGGACTGAAGCAGAGAGCAGGCCGCAACGGACTGAAGCAGGAGCGAGCTGCAGCATAGCAGATGAGAGCTCGCAGCAGACTGAAACAACAGGGAGTAGAAGCTCGCGAGATAAGAGAGCGAGCTCGCAAGGGAGAAAAAAACAGAGCAGGGAGAAGATCTCATGGCGGATTGAAGCAGGAGCTCGCATCGGACAGGAGAGTGAGCGAGAAGGAGCTCGCAGCGGACTGAAGCAGAGAGCACGAGTAGGCATGGGGTAGGTGGGCCCCACAGGACAGTGAAAAGAGGTTATAAGAAGCCTAAAGAGGAGGGTGGAACCACAGAGAGAAGTGAAAGCAGATTCAGAGAAAGCAGGCCGCAGAAGCCCAGCGGCCTAGGGAGATGAGCAGGCCGCATGGTGAGAAGGAGATCGCAGGCCGCCGACAGAGTTGCAGGCCGCGGACTGGAGCGGATAGGAAAGTAGGCCGCATGTTGATCAGAATAGGCGGATAGAAGAAAGGAGTCCGCAGGAGGGAACGAGTGGCTCTGATACCATGTAGAAAGAGCTCAAAATCTTGTATATATTTCTTGTGTATGTAAATACAAGGAGAGAATACAAATATATAGGAGAGAAAAGGAGAGAGGAAGTCCAATACAAGATGTGTGACTAATAAGGGAAGTGGGAAAAAAATCAAATACATGGGCCCAATAATAGATTTTTTTACATGTTTCTAACAGTTACGTACCTTAAATTCTGATGCACTCCTAGAGTCTTAGTTAATTTACAATTGTCATTCACTTAACTAGAATATTTTTCATTGTTTTTGATGCTATTGCATGATTTTAAATTAATATTGTTTATTGATTGCACATGAAAAGTAATTGCGTGATCGAATCACTCACGAGCATCACATAAGAGTTAGGTTTAACCTCCCGTTCATCGGATTGCACATGTGTATTTGTCCACATTTTCATTTTAGGTTAGTCGTGGTTTCATTGCATTTTCCTTGGTTGCCTGCATTGCATCTAGGGATAGGACGTCGCGTATCTATCACCTATAGATTCATTACGTGTCACCTCACTTCTGTAACTAGTATTCGACTATAGAATCATGTTTATTGCATGTTTATCCAGTCATGAAGCACATGTCCTCGTGAAGTATAAGGCTAATGATAATGATGCTGATACTGATATGAATTGTGATTACTTTAATTTGTTGAGGAGACCATTATTCACCTTATTAATCATGGTATTTATACTGCATAATATTAAGTATTAGTTCCATTTACAACATAGTTACCTGTGAAAGTTAGGATAAGAATAATGACTGGGACGTGGTGATATCATTGGTCAACTCACGAATAAAACGCTGCATTTCTTGTCAGTAGTTGTTTGCTAAATGACAATTCTTGTTTGGCAGTCATTTCCTGCAGTTCCCTGCAATTTTATCTGGTTGCATAGGTACAGTGTTCTGTGATGTATAGAAGGCCTTAATACTGCTTAGTCAGTTCCCCAAATCAGACAAACAGATCTATAGATGAATTTTTTGTGGGTTAACTCAGATATATGTACCTGGATTTTTTCTTGAACTGATTGCCATGAGATCTGGCTCTGTTAAGATGAAGAAACTTAGCACACAGACCATCTAATATTTTCCACAAAAACTGTTTGCTAAAAACCTTACTAAAATCTGATGGGGATCATCTGCCACACTTGGTTTGTAGCATGGAGGGACCCACATTCGTCTATTCACGCAGGAGGACCTGACCTAATCGACTATCCGACCTCACTGATGCATCTAGATTTCTGTTTATATGTTTTTTCCGTATATTGTATTGTTGTTTTTATTTAATATTTAGTGAGATCAGACCATTTGTATTAATGGTCAATCACAATCGTTGATGTAAGATTGTCCTAATGTGTTTTATTATAGTGGCGGCAGCCATCATGGGGGTATTGCAGAATTTTGGAGAGTTCTTCCTGGATTCCGATGAACCGCTTACTCTGACCACTCCATAAGGCCCCGGGTAACAGAATCCTAGGTAAATCCATTGTTTCCCTTGTATCCCTCTACCCTAGCCGCACTCCTCTTCTTCCCTAAACCTGTTCGTCCTTGTTCAAGCCCCAGTCTTGGTAGTACTTCTCCCTGAGCGCCCCTCCACACGACCCCATCGCCCCACCCCATCCAAACCTGCGCAGCAGCCGTTGAATTTCCTCTTATCCTCCGATCGACTCCACCAGCATCCCCACCCCAACCACGCCTCCCCTCTCCTCCTAGCATTCCGCCGCCATCCTCCCTCTTCCCCCATGACCCCTCTTCTAGCCGCAATCACCACATTCTCATGCCTAACCCAACAACCTCTTGATGCAGGACATGCGTCACACCTGCCTGCCACCCTGACATCACCACCAGGGGCCCCACCCAACATCAACACCAGACGGATTTCATTAGGGCCGCTGCCCGAAAACCAATTCTCTGCCATGGAATCACCACCAAGCGGCAGTTTGTTGAGTCCGGGGCTCGATCCCCTAACCTCCTATATAAGTGGCTCTCACCAGCGCTCTCATCACCAACTGATCCGCATCACCTCTCGTCTCATCTCTCTCCCTTTTCTTCTAGTTGTAAACTCCACCAGCCCCTACCCATCATTCTACTGCCACTGCCTCTCCCGAGACAGTCTCCTCACATCTCCAACTACCGTATCTATCATCCACGCCGGCGCCCTGTTTATCTCGTGAGTGGCTTCTTATTGTATGGACCTTTGTACTCATTATTGTTATATGGATCCGTGATTTCATACTGCTTTTGGATCTATAGCTTTGCGGTTGTTTGTTCTAGTTGTGATTTGCACACTTTTCTTTGACCTTCAATGCGAAGAAAAGCCTAAAAAATATTTTGCACTGCTTAAACTAACCTCTTGTGATTTGATCCTTTATTACTTGCTTGTGATCTTTTCATTGGGTCTTGTGTGTGTTGGCATGTAACATCCTGAGTTAGTTGAGTTATTTTCCCCAGCATGTCACCTAGGGTTGAATATCAGAACTCTCACACACACCTATCTTACCCTACATCAAAATCTTCTCCGAAAACAGCATTCATGAACTGAAGAGGGCACAACAACAGTCCAGTAATCTGCAGTAAATCCGTCCAGTAATTTTCAACCATACTGGAAGCATTAACAGTTAGAACAGTCCCTAGCAATTTGTGGAATGAGCACAACTTCAATACGTGTGTAATAAACTAGGAATGCCCATAAAACTTAAAGTTTTCTCTGAAATCACTAATAGACTTACAACTGTTCTAAACAGCAAATTGAAAACTGGATAGCACACTAAACAACTTGGTGCAATATAGGTTTGAGATGGGAATACAAGCTACCGGTGGATAATGAGGTTGCTCCTCACTTTCACATGTAAGAGTACTCGCCACGCCGGAGAGTGAATACTGAAATGATATAAGGACAAGATATAGAAGGGATCAAACCTCCAAGAGCACCATCAGCCTCTTTTGCATGCACCCTAAATCATTGAATGAAATCCCCCTAGCCCATTGGCTCCTTTTCATATTTGCATACCCTTTCCCCTCAAGGTCTTAAATTTGAAGTCCCCTAATTAAAAATTACAAAACAAACCCTAGATATAGTTTTAAATAAAAACACACATAAAATGGACACTAAAATTGATTTGGGATCCATTGCGCTAATAGAACATCGCCAATTCACCACCATTCATTGTTGAGGATGCCAGCTGCCGCTTTCATTGTGCTGGGAAGGAACTCCAATGCTCCATCACCCCTCAAGTCATACCAGATAACATTCTTTTAAATAGGAAGTTGTTAATGCTATGGATTCACTTTGGGTTAGACCTATCGTCCATGTATGTAGCTCACCAATGAGTGGTCACCCTTGTATCCTAATTTTTGCTTGTGTATTTATTTTTATCACATCATAATCGGATGTCGAGTACACGTAGGTTTGGGTTTTCATGATGGTTTTTTATATATCAGGGGATATATCGGGGATATTTCATATATCGTGTTTTAATATTTAATTAATTACATATATAATTTAATGTTATTTTTTTATACATCCCACAATATTAATTATTTACAACCCATTAAACTTCTAAATATTAAAAGTTATATGTAACATTTAAAATACAATACTTTAATGATAAAAAATTGTAAAACTAGTTATTTTAAGAAACTTGCAACTATATATTATTTCTATGACATCAAAATTTTAAAAATTAAATTTCAAACACTTTATTCTTCATCACTTACAAGGAGCAATGCAACCACCAATCCACGGCCAACTGGCTACAACCACCAATCCACGGCCAACTGGCTACAACCACCATCTACATCAATGCAGCAGGGCAGGAGGGAAATAAGGCAGCAAGGTAGCAAAACAACATATTCTAATAGCCACCATGCTACAACAACCACAACCAGCAAGGCAACCGAACAATAAACAACCACCATGATACAACTGCCACAACCAATAAGACAACAAAGTAACCACAACTAGCAAGACAACCAACAAAGCACGATAAAATGAAAAATGCAGAGCGAGAGAATGAGGTTGAGAGGTAGGCAGAAGAATGCAAAGCGGGAGATTGAGAGGGAGAGGTAGGGAAAAGAATGCACGGTAACACCCTTCCCAGTTTTACAATAATCAGCCATCCGACCGGGTCAGCGATATAAAGAGAACTAGAAAACAGTATCAAAACTAGTACACAGCAGGTATAAAGTAGAAGCTACTAAAAATTTTAAAACTTACAACAGAAGTTAAGAAAGTAAACTAAGGGTAACCACATACCTGATATCTGGATTCACAGAGCCACTAAACATGAATAGAAGTGAGATGACTGAAATTCTGAAATAATATCATAAGTCTGATACATGACATATAAAACATTAACAAGGTACATTGTCCATATTTACAAATACATGCTGAAAAAAGAGAAAACTGAAAGTGGAAGCTACTACAAACTGACTCCACAAAACGCTCATCCTAGGCGTAGTTTCTCACCTGGGTCACCTGTAAAAACATTGCCCACGAGGGGTCAGAGTAGGAAAAATAACTCCTCCTAGTGACACTAAAATTTTTTTCTTAAATGATGAATGCATGCCTTTTGAAAAAAATGGGTTTGTTCATTAAAATCTTTATGCTATGATATGCACGTGTTTACTATGCTCCCTGGTCAACAGACCTACTCGTTCTACGTTCACGAGCTTCTCATTATATTTTCCCAAGTCCCGACATTCCCTAACTAGTGTCCGATCTCACGTCAGGTCTATACTTGAGTTCTAGGCGGTTACTAGTTTGCACATCTACTTGGAAGGCTCTAGACAGAGTAGCTCCTAACGCGCATCCTAAACTGACGACCCGAGACCATCTGACGAACTCAATTGTTCTAGTGTCGCGCGGACACGATCTCGAATCTGCTAACTGTCTCAAAGGGAGGTCAACTCCCAAAACTGTACTGCTCATATGGTACCATATGCCTTATGAGAAAGATAGCGCGCCTCTACCTAACACGAAAAGATTTATGTGTGCCCAGATCGCAACCTCCCCATCTCTGGCGAGGACGCCCCCGACAGGCGAGCTGGGAAGGAGGTGGCCGAGGGTGCGAGCTCCCCGGACGCGTGCTCTTCCCCGGCTCGGCAGGCGGAGGCCGGATCGGCGAGCTGGGCACGCGAGATGCGCCAGCTGGCCCAGTAGGGGGAGGCAGCCCCTTTAGCGAGTTGGTCTCTTCTGCTCCAGTTCCAGAGGGGTTCAGGGAACCCGAGATGTCTTACTATACCGGGAAGGGAGACCCAGTCCAACACGTCCAGTGGTTTGAGGACGTGGTCTCGATCCGGCAGATGTCGGATGGTTTCAAGTGCCAACTCTTCGCCATCACCCTCAAGGAGAAGGCGAGGGAGTGGTTTCACTAGCTGCCGGCCAGCTCCATCTATTGCTTCGAGGACCTGCGTCGGGGGTTCATGCTGATGTTCACCACCTCAAAGAGGAGGAAGGAGTCAGAGTCCCTGTTCCACATCAAGCAGGGAGTGAATGAGACGTTGAGGAGCTACGTCGACCGGTTCCAGGAGGAGGTCACCCAGGTCCAGGAGATGCCGGACCATAGTCTGATGATGGCCTTCACCCTGGGGCTGCAGCATGGATTCTTCAGGATGGAGCTGAAGAGAGTGCCCCCCTCTCCTATGAGGAACTGATGGAGAGGGCGGCGAGAGAAGTCGACGGGGAGGCGTCAAATCCGGAGTTCGCCCGGAAGCTGGCCAGGTGGGGCACGGAGGAAGAGGAGCCGAGAGGCGGAAGAGGGCAGGAGGAAAGGAGAGCCGAGCCCCGGCAGAGGGAGCAGAGGCAGCTCCAGGGGCAGCAGCAGCCCAGGTGGGGGCGTCAGGAGCCGGACCGTCGGTTGGGCTGGAGGCCCGAGTGGCAAGAGCAGGGGCCACATAGAGGGTACCAAGGAAGGGACCACCACCAGGGGGGCAAGATCAATTCCACCCCCGGGTTGGAGGCAGGCACAAAGACCTCCCCTCTCCAATCAGGATCAGGCTATGGCCATAGCCATGGGGGAGAGGAGGAGAGCAGCGCGGAGGAGGAGGAGAGAAGTAAGGGTGGAGTTGCCCTACTGCGACTTCCATCAAGAGGAAGGGCACGCCACTGCCACGTGCCCGGAGTTCCTCGAAATGAGGGGAAACAGGGAGCAGCAGCAGCAACAGATGCGACAGGAAGTGAGGATTGAGGAGGTCCTGCCTCGGGTGGAGGAGGATCGGTGCGAAGACCGGGTAGATGTCGGGACCCGGGGAGGGATCAGAGTGATCCATGGGGGGGGGGGGGGGTAGAGGCTTCTCGTAGGGCGAGCCTCCACACCATGTATCGCCGGAGCGTTGGCTCCACATCCCAAACCCCACCCCCAGAAGAGAGGATTACCTTCTCGAGGAGCGATATGCTGGATCATTGCGGATCCATTTTGCGACGCGCTGGTCATCCAGACGGCCATCAAAAATTTCACCGTCTCCCGGATCCTCGTCGACAACGGAAGCTCCGTCAACGTCATCTTTAAGAAGGCGTTTGACGCGATGAGGGTGGAGGCGAAGAGGGTGCTAGCCTCAGATGGGCCCTTGTTTGGATTTTCGGGGGATAGGAAGGAGCTAGAAGGAGGAGTGGGGCTCCATGTCACCGGGGGGGGGGGGGGGCAGTCCCGGAACTGCAGATTCGTCATCGTGGATGCCCCCAGCAGCTACATCGCCATCTTCGGGAGGCCCCTCATCAGCGTCTTCCGCTGCGTCCCCTCATCGTTCCATCAATGCTTAAAGTTCAACGCCGAGGGGATCCAGGTCTGGGTTCGGGGTGACCCCAAAGTAGCAAGGGAGTGCTACGTCACCGCCGTGAACTCCATCTCTTGGCAGGAGGGGGCCGAGGAGATGGAGCGGAGGATGGAGGAGGCGGAGCAGGAGGCTGGCAGGGAGGAGATGAAGGAGGAGAGCTGCACCGAGGTTGAGGTGGCAGGAGGAGACCGGGAGGAGTTGGCCGAGGCAATGGCCGTGAAGGAAGAGGTGGAGGCGGAGGTCCTCGTCCCATAGGAGAAGGATGTTGGAGAATGGGGGGAGCAGTCCAGGCTGGAGGCTGCGGAAGTGGTGGTGGAGCTGGAGGTTCTCACCCTTGGAGGCAGGGTGGAGAAGGTCCGCGTCAGCGGAGGGCTGACCCCGGAGGCTCAAGGCAGGATGCTGGCATGCATCCAGAAGAACGTGGACATCTTCGCATGGAGCGTCGCAGAGATGCCGGGGGTTGACGCGGATGTGACTTGCCACCGCCTCAACTTGGACCTGGGAGCACGCCCCGTCCAGCAAAAGAAAAGGTCCACCGCGGACAAGCTGGCCGAGCCCATCAGGGAGGAGGTGGCAAAACTTCTCAGGGCCGGCTTCATATCCGAGATCCAATTCCCCGGCTGGGTCTCTAATGTAGTCATGCTTAAAAAAGGAGACGACCAGTGACGTATGTGTATCGACTTTTCTTTGCTTAATAAATCGTGCCATAAGGATTGTTATCCCTTGTCTCGGATCGACGCGCTGGTTGATTCAACCGTCGGTTTTTCTGTAATGAGCTTTTTGGATGCGTTTTCAGGTTACCACCAAATCAGGATGCACCCCCGGACGTCAAGGACGTTTCATTCATCACAGGAGATGGGTGATACTGCTATAAAATGATGTCCTTTGTGCTGAAGAACGCAGAGACGACCTATCAAAAGATGATGGATAGGGTCTTCCGGGAACAGAAGGGGAGGAACCTGGAGGTGTACGTGGATGATCTCATGATCAAGAGTCAGGATGTGGACTCCCACCTCCAGGACCTAGAGGAGACCTTCGCCACCCTGCGCAAGTACAAGGTGCGATTGAACCCCCTGAAGTGTGTCTTCGGGGCCAGCATGGGGAAGTTTTTGGGGCACCTCCTCACCCCCGCGGGGGTCGAGCCAAATCCTGATAAGGTTAAAGCTATCATGGAACTAAGGTCGCCGAGAAATACTAAGGTGGTGCAAAGATTGACAGGGAAGCTGGCAGGGTTAAGCAGGTTCCTCTCCCGGGCTGGGGAGAAGTGCTCCCCCTTCTTCAAAACACTCAGGGGGGGCCAAGAATTCGAGTGGACCAAGGAGTGCGAGGAGGCATTCCAAGCTCTTAAAATGCAATTGACGCGGGCTCCGTTGCTCCAAGGGCCAAAGGAGTGGGGGACCTATTTTTGTATCTCGGGGTCGGGGCGGAGGCCTTGAGCTCCGTCCTAGTTCGTGAAGAGGGGAAGAAACAGCTCCCCATATACTACGTGAGCCGGGTCTTGAGAAAGGCCGAGCTCCGATATCCAATCTTGGAGAAGCTGGCCTTCGCCCTGATCATCTCGGCCCGGAGGCTTCGACCCTACTTCCAGGCACACTCCATCCGAGTGGTGACTGACCATCCCCTCCGCAACATCTTTGAGGGGTGGAGCATTCAGGCAGGTTGGCCAAGTGGTCGGTGGAATTGAGCGAGTTCGACATCTCCTTCGTCCGCCCGCCTCTCGATCAAGGCTCAAACGATGACCGACTTTTTGGCCGATTATGTGGTCGAGGTGGCGGAGGAAGAGCTCACTCGTCCGACTCCATGGAAGGTGAAGGTAGATGGCGCTTCAGGGAAGCATTCCCTGGGGGTGGGGGTGATCTTGGAGAGCCCCCACGGAACCAGAATTGAGCAAACGGTGGTGGTGCACTTCCCCATCACTAACAATCAGGCCGAGTATGAGGCCGTGATAGCAGGGCTACGCCTGGCCAGGGAGCTGGAGGTGTTGGACGTGGAGGTACTCATCGACTCAATGGTGGTAGCTTCCTAGATCAACGGGGAGTTTGAGGCAAGAGAGTCTACCCTACGATTATACTTAGCCAAAGTGAAGGGGGTCATTGGCACATTCGAAGCCTTCTCCATCCGACACGTGCCCAAGGAAGAAAATGATCAGGTCGATCAGCTAGCAAAACATGGTCCCCGGGTGGGGGGAACTATCATCGATCTATTCCGCCCTACCATCGAAGATGGGAGAGCTCATGGAGGTAGATCAGCGGCCCTCGTGGATGGACTCGGTCACAACTTTCCTCTCCACGGTAGAGTATCAGGAGGGGGTGGACAGGAAGAAGCTCAGGTACAAATCGACATACTACCTCCTCCGGGACAGGCAGCTGTACAGGAAGACTCTCTCGGGAATGCTAGCCCGTTGCGTGGCCGAAGGAGAAGTACAAAGAATCTTGGAAGAAGTTGTTAGACCCCGCCGGAGGTGGTGGTGGTAACCGGGAGAATCAGACAAAACCCTAGAAGGTGGGCAGGAGATAGAGAGAAGCAGGAGGGTCAAGAGGAAGAAGAAGCACAGTAAACATACTTTATTCATTTGCATAAAAAACTTATTACAGATAATCCTCCTATTTATAGCCTAATACAAAGTTAACGGTTATAAATAGCCGTTGAGTTCGAACTGCTCTGTTTAAAAAGGCGCCGATGAGGATATCTTCCGGATGGCGACACGTGGCTTGACTTGGAAGAACAGATGCTGCACAGGATGGCTGACACCTGGCCCCATCGCTTGATTCCAGCGGGTACTAATATGGACCGTTGATGATACCTGGAATGATCTGAGGCGTCCAATTCATGTAACCCTAACATTTCGCTGCTCCTTTAAATATCGCTGTCCTCAGCGATTTACTTCCATCGCTGCCGTCGTGCGTCTAGGGTTCTACTGTAGTTTTCCTTCATCCTCCTTTTTTTCTTAGGTTTGCTGGAGAGTATGCCGAGTTCGCCTGATGTAGATAAGCGTGCTCTGGATGCTCACCATCTCCGCCTGGGTGTTCATGGTAGAAGAGGGCAAACAACAATTGATGAAGAGACATTTCGATAGACTGAACAGATGCTATTTCTACTCTGAGACTGTGCCCTTGGATGTTGCTAAGAACTCTGGGAAAGGAGGTAAATCTCTGGATCTGCACTATTTTCTGTTTTTGTAAGCTTCTCTTCTCGTGCGGGGTCTGGATCTGCACTATTTTCCGTTTCTGTAAGCTTCTCTCCTCGTGCGGGGTCGCGCTTTTCACTTGCTTTGTGTTGATCTGAATGTTTTTGTGTTTCTCCTCTTTTACTCTGTTTGTGTCTTCGTCCCCAACTGCCTTGGCTAAGTTCCTTGCGCAAATCTACCTCCACTGTCTGGGCCGTAGCCTATAAGTGGGGATGTTCCGTTAGGGATACCAGGTCTTCCAAGTGCTGTCGGCGGGTGGTAGCCCTTGCCATTGTACCAGCGCTTGTGGTACTTCCTGTCTTTTCCTGATGATGTTGCGTTGACTGATAATAGCTAGCGGTGGGTGGAGTGGACTGTTCTTCCGAGTGAGTTTTGGTAGGGATATTACTTGCTGTGTCGGATTTCCATGGTAGGGTTTTAGTAGTGAAATATGGAATACCGGGTGTATGCGCGACTCTGGAGGGAGGAGTAGACGATAAGCCGTCTCTCCGATGATTTCCGTAACCTGATAGGGTCCATAGAATTTAAGGCTTAGTTTTTTTCCTGCTGGCCTGGTCATTGTCAACTGCCGGTACGGGTGCAACTTAAGCAGCACCCAATCTCCAACGTCCAGCCTTAATTCTCTGCGTTTTTTATCCGCTTGTGTCTTCATTCTGTGTTGAGCTCTGGTTAGATTCTCTCGCAATGAGTGGTTGAGTTCCTCTCGTGTCTGCATAGTTGTATCCACCGCCTCATTGTTGGTTCCTCCTGCACAGTAATTTAACAACGCAGGAGGTGGTCGACCAAACATGACTTCGAATGGAGTCATGTTGGTCGATGTGTTAAATGTGGTATTATGATGGTATTCTGCATAGCTTAAATAATGTGCCCATTTTTTTGGATGGTCATGAGTGAATATTCTGAGGTACTGCTCAACACAGCGGTTTACCCTTTCGGTTAAGCCGTCGGTTTGAGGATGATATGCCGAACTGTACTTTAGTTTGGTTCCCTGTAGCTTAAATAATTCCACCCAGAAATCACTCAGGAAGATTGGGTCTCTATCAGTAATGATAGACTCGGGATTCCCGTGTAATTTCCCTACATTTTCCCCAAAAATATTAGCCACTATAGGTCCTGAAATGGGGGGTTTAATTGGAGCTAAGTGTATGACTTTGGAAAACCTATCTACTATTACCAGTATAATTGTGTATCCTAATGACATGGGTAGATGGGTTACAAAGTCCATAGTTATATCCGCCCATAGTTTTGTTGGTATGGGTAGCGGCTGTAATAATCCATAAGGGTTATGATTGGAGGACTTGGCTCTTTGGCATAAGTCACAGTTCTTTATATATTCTTCTACCTCTCTTTTCAGGTTATGCCAATAGAACTGGGATTTAATCCTGTGTAGGGTAGCTCTAACTCCTGAGTGTCCTCCTGCTAGACTGTTATGTGCTTCAGTTAGTATTTTTGCTTTAATGGTGGAATTTTCTGGAATGTAAATTCTGTGATGGTGAATGATGTAATTTCCTTGCATTTTCCAGTGTGGGTAGTTTAGTTCGTTTGCTTTAATTTGCCTGCAGAATTCATCCTTCGCATAATCCTGTTCTAGTCCCTCCAGGAGAGGGGAAACTGGAACAAATATCATTTTGAGACTTACAGTTGCTCCTGTCTCTGTATTTTCTGGAATTCTGGACAGGGTATCGGCGGCCTGATTATTTTTACCAGCTTTGTACTGTATAATGAAGTCATAGCCTAGTAGTTTAGTTAAAAAAATCTGCTGCTCGGGTGTCTGGATATGCTGTGTGAGTAGGTAATGCAGGCTGTGGTGGTCAGTGATAATTATGAATTGATGCCCTAGTAAGTATTGCCTCCGCTTTGCCACCGCAGCTGTTACCGCATACATCTCCCTTAGGTATGTGGATTTCCTTTGCATTAGCGGGGAAAGCTTCTTACTGTAGTAGGCTATGGTTTTATTTTGTTGTTTCAGTACTGCCCCTATGCCCGTGCCTGAGGCATCTGTTTCTATTATAAATGGCTCACTAAAGTTGGGTAAGGTTAATATGGGCTTTGACAGTAATTTTACATTAAGCTCGTCAAAGGCTAACTGCGTTTTGACATTCCATGAAAAAGCGTTTTTCTGTAACAAATCCGTAATTGGGTGGACTATTTTAGCATAGTTTTTAATAAATTTTCTATAATAGCCGGTTAATCCTAAGAAAGCTCTGACTTCCTTTTGGTTTTTTGGTGTTGGGAATTCCTCAATGGCTATTATATTAGTCTTGTTGGGGGATACCTTACCCTCACAAATGGTATGTCCCAAAAACTCGATTTCTTTCATAAGGAACTCACACTTAGATATCTTAACCAGTAACTTATTCTTCTGTAATATTTCCAGCGTCGTTTTTAAATGAGTCCAGTGGTCGTCTATGTTGGGGCTGAAAACCAAAATATCATCGAAAAATATTACCAAAAATTTTCTTAAGTAAGTTGAAAGTTAGTGTTCATCAGGGCTTGGAAAGTAGCCGGGACATTAGTTAAACCAAAAGGCATGACTAAAAACTCGTAATGCCCTTGATGTGTCCTAAAAGCAGTTTTTGGGATGTCCCCTGGGTCCATTCGAATTTGGTGATAGCCTGATTTCAAATCTAATTTTGAAAAAACTCTTGCCGCGTATAACTCATCCATCAGTTCATCAATGGTGGGAATGAGAAACTTATCCTTAATCGTTATTTTGTTCAGTGCCCTATAGTCCACACAAAATCTCCACGTCCCATCTTTTTTCTTAACTAATAATATTGGGGAACTGAAGGCTGATGTACTAGGTTGAATCTGTCCTTGGCTGAGCATTTTCTTTTCTAACCTCTCTATCTCGTTTTTTTGGTGGTAGGGGTATCTATAAGGTTTAAGGTTTGGGGGGTTTGTACCCTCATTCAAGTTAATCTTATGATCGATCTCTCGTTTTGGTGGTAAGTTACTGGGTTCACCAAACGTTTCCTCAAATTTTATTAGTAAGTCCTTGAATTCGTTGTGTAAGGGTTTAACTATTTCCTCAATGGTTGGTCCCCCTGCCTTGTGATGTGGTATCTCTCTTGTCAACATTAGACAAATACTGGCCGGTTTCAGAGCTATCATTCGGAGTAATTGGGACGATGACACTAGTCCCCCTTGTGCTTTACTATTATGTCCTATGAGTGTTATTAGTCCCGGGTTGCCTTTATAGGAGATTGTTAAATTCTCATAGTCAGTAGTGACGGGTCCCAATGTTCTTAACCATCTTTGTCCTAAAATCAGATCTGCGCCTTCAATGTCGAGGACGTATAATTGGATGGTATATTGTATATCCTGTATGGTTAAAGATACTTCCTTACACTTCCCCGTGCATAGTTCAGTAGACCCATTTCCCATAAATAACGGGAATTCGTTGATTTTATGAATGGGTAACTTTAAGTAGTTTGCCATTCTAACAGAGATGAAATTATAAGTACTACTCCCATCAACAAATATTTCTATGGGTTGGTTCTTAATTCGTCCTGTAAATCGCAACCCTAGTTTGGTATGGTTCCAGTTAGTGTATTTAGAAATATAGTGGAGGTTGGATCTTCTTCTTCGGTCAAACTTTCTAGATTTTCTAATTCACACTCTTCTTTTTCTGTTCCCCCTAAGTAAAGTAAAACGCCATTTCCTTTGCATTTGTGTCCAGCATGGTAGCGCTCGTCGCAGTTGTAACATAATCCTTTCTCTCTCTTAGCTTGTAATTCTGCCGGAGTTAGACGCTTAATTGGTGGTAGGCGTGGTTTTGTGGCCGTGTTAAAATTACGGTCTGTTCTGTGGAAGGTTCTGTTTTGTGATGTAGAGTGATTATAGTTGTACCTATGTCCCTCACTATGTTTTTTGCTATCTTCTATTTCCCTATCTTCGTGCATCCTGGCTAACGAATAAGCGTTGTATATTTCTGTGGGTCGGGCCATTAGCACAGGTCCCCTAATTGGTTCTTTAAGTCCATACACGAACATGTCCGTAATGAAACTGGGTGTCAGTCCCGGCACTTTGGTCAGTAAATCTTCGAATTCAGACTTATATGCCTGTACAGTGGTGGTTTGCTTTAATTTCGTTAATAGCCCAGCTGGCCTAATGTATTGGGATGGTCCAAATCTTTTTTGAATGACATCGACAAACATTATAAAGGTGAGGGCAGGATGATCCCTCAAGGTTGCCTGGTACCATTTAGACGCTGGATTGTCTAAATGTAGAGAGACAATCAAGAGATAATCCTGTTCTCTGTACCCATTATATTCAAAACACTTACGAAGGTCATATAGCCAATCCGTTGGGTCTCCTTCCGAAAACCGTGGACAAGGAATTTCAAAATTGCCAGGGCGGTTAGAAACAACCTGAATTCCGGGAGTTGCGGGTCTGGGTCCTAAAAGTCCGGGTGTGGTTGATGCTGGGTTGTTTTCTGGATCTTTCCGTATGTTACTTGTCTCTCCCTCCTCAATTGGTCCCTGCTGCGAACTCTGTACCCCTTTTCCCATCGATCTTGGCGCATTCTCGAACTGCGACATCATTTCACGCCGGAGTGAAGCGATTTGAGTCGCGTGATTGGAAGATTGGTCACGAGTTTCAAGAATTTTCTGGGCTAGTAGATTCTCCTTTACTTGTATCTCGGTGCTGAACTGGGTTTGAATTTGCTTCATTTCACTGAGAAAACGATGTTGTAATTCCTCCATCTGTGTAGCTCGTTGTTGTTGCTCAGCTTGGATGATGTTCTTGAGTTCCAAGAATTGCTGTTGAGTAGTATCTTTTGATCGTAATCCGTCCATGGTGTTGTTGGCGGGGTGATTCTCTCAACGAGAGCACCAAATTGTTAGACCCCGCCGGAGGTGGTGGTGGTAACCGGGAGAATCAGACGAAACCCTAGAAGGTGGGCAGGAGATAGAGAGAAGCAGGAGGGTCAAGGGGAAGAAGAAGCACAGTAAACATACTTTATTCATTTGCATAAAAAACTTATTACAGATAATCCTCCTATTTATAGCCTAATACAAAGTTAACGGTTATAAATAGCCGTTGAGTTCGAACTGTTCTGTTTAAAAAGGTGCCGATGAGGATATCTTCCGGATGGCGACACGTGGCTTGGCTTGGAAGAACAGATGCTGCACAGGATGGCTGACACCTGGCCCCATCGCTTGATTCCAGCGGGTACTAATATGGACCGTTGATGATACCTGGAATGATCTGAGGCGTCCAATTCATGTAACTCTAACAGAAGTCCACTCCGGGGAATGTGGGAGTCACTCCGGGAGTCGCACCCTGGAAGGAAGGATCGTCAGACAAGGGTACTTCTGGCCAACCCTAGGCCGCAATGCTGCAGAGTTCACGAGAAAATGTCACAAGTGCCAGCTGTTTGCCCCCCTCCAGCTACAGCCGGCTCAGCGCCTCAAGAGCATCACAGCCCCCTGACCCTTTGCAATTTGGGGAATGGATTTGGTTTGACCGTTCCCCCAGGCCAGCGGGCAAAGAAGGTTCCTGTTGGTAATGATCGATTATTTCTCCAAGTGGTTAGAGGTGAAGGCCCTAGCCAAGGTGACTTCCCAGGTCATCAGGAACTTTGTTTGGGGGGAGATCATCTGCCGCCATGGGCTGCCCCAGGCCATTGTCACGGACAACAGGCCCCAGTTCGCCAGCACAGAATTCAACAGCTTTTGCGGGCAGCTCGGGATCGACCTCAGGTTCGCCTCGGTCCATCACCCCAGGAGCAACGGGCAGGTGGAGGCCGCAAATAAAATTATTGTAAACCTCATAAAGAAGAAAGTAGAAAATCTAAAAGAGAGCTGGGTGGAGCAACTTCCTGCGGTTCTCAGGGCCCTGAGAATCACCCCCAACACAGCTACAGGAGAGGCCCCTTTCAAGCTCTCCCATGGGTGCGAGGCAGTTCTCCCCGTGGAATTCGAAGTTCAAACTCCTCGAGTTGTCGCAGCCGGGGAAGGCAGGGAAGAATGACAGGCCAAGAACGAGGAAGAGCTGCAACTCTCCATGGATATGGTAGAGGAGCTGCGTGACCTCTCCGCCATCCGACAAGAAGATGTGAAGAGAAGAATGGCTAAGTACTTTGACAAGCACGTCAGAGTCAAACAGTTTGCGGAGGGGGACTTGGTGCTGAAAATGGTGGATGCAGCGGGAAGGTCGGCAACAGTGGGAAAGCTCAACCCCAGCTGGGAGGGTCCGTTCATTGTAAAAGAAGCATTGAGATCAGGAGGGTATCGAGTCCGAAATGTGGAGGGCGAGACCCTAAGTCTCACCTGGAGCGGTGACGACTTGAAACGTTTTTATCATTGAGGCATGTAAGTGGTGTTTTGTTCTTAATAAAATCTCTTGATGTATCAATTCTGCGGCAGTAATTAGTACGATAGGGTGTATTCATTTGACGGACCCCGAGCAGATCCCGCTGCCAGACTCTCATTTAGCTGACAGAGCTGGAAGTCACTCGATGGTGTTTACCCGGACCCCTAGCAGATCCCGCTGCCAGACTCTCACCTAGCTGGCAGGGCTGGAAGTCACTCGATGGTGTCTACCCGGACCCTGAGCAGATCCCGCTGTCAGGCTCTCGCCTAGCTGGCAGGGCTGGAAGTCACTCGATTGTGTCTACCCGGACCCCGAACAGATCCCGCTGTCAGACTCTCACCTAGCTGACAGGGCTGGAAGTCACTCGATGGTGTCTACCCGGACCCCGAGCAGATCCCGCTGCCAGGCTCTCACCTAACTGGCAGGGCTGGAAGTCACTCGATGGTGTCTACCCGGACCCCGAGCAAATCCCGCTGTGAGGCTCTCACCTAGCTGACCAGGCAGGAAGTCACTCGATGGTGTCTACCCGGACCCCGAGCAGATCCCGCTGTCAGGCTCTCACGTAGCTGACCGGGCTGGAAGTCACTCGATGACGTCTACCCGGACCCCGAGCAGATCCCGCTGCCAGGCTCTCACCTAGCTGGTAGGGCTGGAAGTCACTCGATGGTATCTACCCGGACCTCGAGAAGATCCCGCTGCCAGGCTCTCACCTAGCTGGTAGGGCTGGAAGTCACTCGATGATGTCTATCCGGACCCCAAACAGATCCCGCTGTCAGGCTCTCACCTAGCTGGCAGGGCTGGATGTCACTCGATGGTGTCTACTCGGACCCCGATCAGATCCCGTTGTCAGACTCTCACCTAGTTGGCAGGGCTGGAATCACTCGATGGTGTCTACCCGGACCCCGAGCAGATCCCGCTGCCAGGCTCTCACCTAGCTAACAGGGCTGGAAGTCACTCGATGTGGTCTACCCGGACCCCGAGCAGATCCCGCTGCCAGACTCTCACCTAGCTGGCAGGGCTGGAAGTCACTCGATGGTGTCTACCCGGACCCCGAGCAGATCCCGCTTCCAGGCTCTCACCTAGCTGATAGGGCTGGAAGTCACTCGATGGTGTATACCCGGACCCCGAGCAGATCCCGCTGCCAGACTCTCACCTAGCTGACAGGGCTGGAAGTCACTCGATGGTGTCTACCCGGACCCCGAGCAGATCTTATCGGGAGTCGCATTGTAAGAAAAGAGTTTCCTGAATAAGGTCAGGTTGAACTCTATCCGCTCCTGGCGGAGGAAGCTCGCGAACGCCACCATCATGGAGATGGCGTTCGGGGTCAGCTGCGCGGGCATCGCGCCGTAGTACTTCAAGATCTAGCTGATTTCCGGCCAGAGGGGGAGTCACAACCCCACCTCAAAATGCGAGATGGGGAAGACGAGTTCGTCGTCGTAAAAGGCGTTGATGGCCTCCCCCTCCCTCGGCCGGCGCGCCTCGAAGCCAGGTGGAACATGGTCGCCGACGAATTTGGCGAGCTCGGCCTCGCCGATGTTTCCCTCAAAGAAACAGTAGTCCCTGAAGTGCTGGACGCACTTGGAGCGACCGTCGGCGTCGGGGTTGGTCTTGCCCATACTCGCAAAAAGGGGGTGGAGCGCGAGCACAAAGGAGGGGCGCAAAAAGAGGGAGAAAGCAAACAGTTAAGGCGGTGGTACGGGGTTGTGGGTGGGGGGGGGGAGGGGGCTATTTATAGAAAAAGAAATCTGGGGCCAAGCTGTCCAATCGGCCCAGCTCCCCAACCCCAGCTCGCCAACTTCTGACGCGTCCCATCCGAGGCCGAGTTAAATACGAAGCAATATATTTACTATTATTCGAATACCAGACACTAGTCTAAGAATGTTTGAAGTTATTACAGGAATCAAGTACAAAAATCAGAAAACGGGGCGCGCGAGCAGAGGGGAACCGGGAGGCGAGTGCCGGTCGGCTCGACAATGGAGTCGCCTTCTATCTACCCCGACCTCGTATCCCCCGTCCCCCAGACTGTCGCGAGCAGAGAAGCTCGCGGATCCGCTCCGAATTCCTCTGCTCCACCGAAAGGCCGTCGTTGATCTCATCCAGAAGTCGGGAAGGAGACGTCATCTCGCCAGCTTGGCCGCCTCGCACCTCGTCAGCGAGACACACGTAGTCGCGTTGCAGCGCCTCGTTGACCTCCTGCACCTCGCGCAACCCGCGTACAAGCTTCTTGAAGTGCTTGATCCCCCTCCTCGTCAGCTTGTCGTTCTCCACCTCAGGGCCGAAATAAGAGTCCAGCGAGCTCGGAGAAGGGAGGGGAGAATAGTGAGCTGTGCGCGAGGACTCCTCCGGCCGCGGATTTGCTGGGGCGAGCTGTGAAGGCAGAAACATCAGCAAGGGGAGGTGTGCCGGAAAACCACATGACAAGAATCCAAGGCCAAGTTTATCTGACGAGCTCGACATCTCCAAGAAGGTGCGGGGAGGGACAAACCTCTGGTCCTTCCCGCGGCCTGGGCGGCGCGTTCCCGGTGAGAGGAGGTCGAATCCCGGAATGGGGATGGTTTCCACACCTGCCCCCATGGTCACGACAGGTCGATGAGGAGAAGGGGCGCGGACCGGCGAGTTTGGCTTCTGCGAGTCCACCCCAAGGTCCCAAAGGGGGGCGACGGGTCCCGGGGACGATTCTCCTGAGTTCTGAATCGCGAGTCGCGAGGAACGGTCTTGGCTCGCGGGGTGGAGTCTCGCGGCGTGGTGCCCCCATGCCATCCAACTGGCTGTCCGGGTCGTCGCAGAGGTCAACAACATTCTTGCCCTTTTCAGTGGGAGGCAGATTGGACGAGCCTGCCCCATGCTCTATGGCTGCCTTCAGGTCATCATAAATGGGCTCGGCCGCTTGAGGAAATGGCTTCGCCCTCTTGGCGGAGTTGGGCTCGGCCGAGCCTCCCTGCGGGACAGCTAGTGGAACCGCAGTCAGGGCAGCTACGCGAGCAGCCGAGGTCTGGCGAACCCGGGCGAGCCGCTCTTGGATCTCCTTTGGGATCGGTATCGCGACAGGGCTAGAGCATAGAGAATGACAAGAGAGGCAGGTATGCAGGTCTATATATATAGCCACAGGTGGACCCCACCCGAAGATTCCCTCTGGTTCACCCCGCATTCGCCGAACACTTGGGGTTGGATGTTTCTTTCCGAGATTTGTCAAGCTCAAAAAGAGCGGGGATTGTGTACAACCTCATATCCGGCGAGTGGGGTCGCCAGGAACAAGACCGGCCGGATCAGATCACCCAGACAACAGGAGAGCTAGGCAGGGAAACCTGAAGCCCGAGCTCGGCATTCGTCGGCCCCGAGCTCGGCAATTCGCCGAGCTAAGCCCGGGTTTCGTCGAGCTGAGCTCGACTAATGGAGGCCGATCGAAGGGCGAGCGTAGTGGCCCAGCTCGCAATCGCCCTAAGGAGCTCGGCAGACAGCATGCGAGCAAGATCTTCAGGGGGGGCCGAGCTCCTCAGCTCGCCCTGGTATATGAGGTATTTTTTACTATTTTGCCCCCGCTGGCCTGCCCATAGTTCTTCAGAACAGCGGAGTTACGCTGTTGCCAGACCAACCTGGACTGCACTTAGCCGTTCAAAACAGCGGAAGTTGGATATTTGCATGCCATTTTCAGAATTCTATAAATAGGACCCAAGGGGTACCTCAAAAAACATGCTTCTTGTGCCCCCTTGCTCCATCTCTCAAACGCTTTCTGAGGATACCTTACCTCGGCCTTTGGCTAAGGAGGGGAAGCGCTCTAAGATCTTCCGGGTGTGTGGTGGGTCCTCCCGCCGAGCCCTTGGGCCAATTCTTCTTTGCTTCCTTTGTTGTTTTGCTTGCAGGAGAGAAGTAGGTGCGCGATCACCCCTTCCTCGCGGGTGAACTCCATAAGAGACCGAGTTTTCAGTTTCAACATCGATAGCAAAATTAAAATGTGTTACACTAAACTTATGACTAACACACTTCTCAAATTAACGGACGCGAACTTTAGGTATAGTAGCATTGTACCTTGACGACGCGCTGCCTCGATCAAAATCCGTCGCGACTCGACCCTACAATTTAAATAAAATTTTGCATCAAATTTATGGATGTTACATGCACCAGCCGAGAGAGTGAGACATTCAGTAGATAGACTCGAGAGCCTGACAGATTGAGAGAACCGTCTAGTAAATCGAGAGCACCCGAGAGAAAAAAGAACAACTAGAGTGAGAGCACCAACCGAGCGAATCAAGAGCACCATAGAGAACAACCACCGAGCACCAGGGAGAACAACCAACAAGGAGAAGAATGAACAAGAGAGAACAACCACCGAGCTAGAGTGCAGAGAGCCTGAGAGAGAGAGAGAACAACCAGCGAGCACGAGAGAGTCAGAGAGAGCACCAACAGAGAGCGCGAGGGGGACCTCGGGCAGGAAAACGTCTCGTAATGAAATGAACCGCGGGGGTGGGGGGGGATTAAAATAATCAAAATATCGAATTAATAAATAAATGAAAAAAAATAATAAAAATTAACTGATATTCACAGGTTTTTTTTTGACCACTATATCGGTTAGTTTTTTCAAACCGTTACGACTAAAAAAACGGTTACACGTTTTAGCTCCCAAACCTTTATGTCGGTCGATATGTCAGACATGTTGGGCGATATCTACAACCGTAATCATAACTCACTTGTAGTATGATCTAGTTGAGCTGGCATTTTGGACCATGAGCATTTAATTGGGTTAGGTGGCCACCATAGCTTCTCCTTCGGGTACCAGTTGAGCGCTCAATCGCCTTCGAAGGTGGTTCCTCCTCTTCCACATTGCCGCCACCATAGCTTCTCTGGGTTCTCGGAAGGAGTACTCCAACCTTCTCCATGACTTCTCCTTCAATCGCCCTAACACAAGATCTAAATCTGGAGCACACAACAATTAACTAGTGTGTTTTCAAGTAATCCAAGAAGGGGAAGATGAGGTGAGATGAGATGGAGAGGAGAAATCCACCTGGGAGCTCTTCCTCAGGATTCCATCATAGGCTCTTAGATAGATTATCCAAATATATAAGTTTTCAATACACAAGGCTATTTATAACTTATATCCCCACATGACCAAATATGTAATAAAGGGCAGGAAAGTGAGATATATAGGTGAGACCCTCAATTAAGCGCTGGTCTAGTATGTCTCCGAAGTCATCGTCATCATCATTGTCATTAGGGAATATACTTACCATGTGCGCTCCCCTGTGTTCTATGGTGGGCCTGTGGCCTCTAACAAAATTCCTTTCCTGTTATTCCAAATATCTTCTTACTCTAAGCTGAATCTATGCATCCCAATAAAATGTAAAACACATGCGTATTTTCATCTAATATTGATCTAATTTATTGCAGACAGCATTCCCCGCATCAGAAAAAAGGCTAGATGCTCTTATTTTATGTTTGGAGGCAATCTTTGTTTACCTAGATGAGAATTTGAAGCTCACGCCACAAGCTATGTCTGATAAGGTTACACCCATGGATGAGTTGGAAGATATGCACCATCGTGTAAGGATATCATGTATTTACACAATTATTTTCTCTGTTCATGGGCATAATGTAATGACTATAGTAATATCTATTTACCTCTTATTTGTAGTACTTACAGCGCTGAAGCAATTGATAGGTTTATTCAATCTTCTTATATTACATAAATTGAAATTGCTTTGATTTACAGAGATTAGTCACAGTGCCTCAAATAACATAAAAATACAAGCTTTCGTCTTCTCTAAGTTAGAGTCAGTACACACACACAAATACACAATATATGTATATATATATATATTCTGTTTTTTTGGTAGATTGGTTATGCTATACACATTATTGTATCAGCGTTTTTATCATATGCTCATTTTTTTGGTCTACCAATTTTTTAGTCTCAGGGAAGGTCTAACATAGTAATGGTCAACTCTAGGGATGATGAAATGAGCTCGACAAGAGATGATGAAATCAACTCTAGGTCTAACATATGTGATTTTGTTTATGGTTGCAGAGTTGCCAGCTATCACGGAAATATAGTTGATTTTCCGGCAACTATATTTGCACTAAAGGGATATTATAAATGATAACACAATAACTTCAATTAAATAAAATTTCTTTTATGGAAACAAATATGTTAGTACACATGCGAGAGCATCGGAAAATCAACTGTTATGCACCTACTAGGGAAGAAGAAGATCTAGAGGAAGAGGGTAGAAATTAGGGTTGAAAAGAGGGAGGAAGGAAATACCTTAGATAATTCTTGCATACTCCAAAAGAGAGGGGTCCGGGTATATATAACCCGGGACCCAAGGCCGGCCAATCGGGGGGCCGGCCGGCCCCCATGGGGCTGAACCAAATGTGGTTCAGCCCCCCTTGAGCCGATCTTTTAAGAAGAGGGGGCTGAACCCATTGGTTCAGCCCCGTTGTTGCCTTGCACGCGCCGTTGCCGCCGCTGGTAATGTTGCCCAAATAGCCTAGCCTCGTTTGGAGGCTTAACATTCTCGTCCCCATCAAAAGCCAGCTTGTCCTCAAGTGGGTAATCAGGGTAAAGCTCCCGGAACTCCAGCAAGTCCACCCAAGTATTTTGCTCCGCGGAGAGATCCTTCCATTTAATCAACAGCTCTGGACAGTGCACGGTGCCTCGACGTTTCCACTTGATCAATAGTACATCGGCCGGAATGGGGCGAAGCTCGCCGCCAGAAGTAGCCTCGGGCAGCACGGGAAAGACCGAAACAACCTCACCTAGCTTACGCTTCAACAGCGACACATGAAAGGTAGGATGAATCCGTGAGCCCGCGGGTAATGCCAAGGTATACGCCACCGGCCCGACCCGTCGCGTGATCCGAAAGGGTCCATAGTAGCGGGATGTCAGCTTCTGATTTGTCCTCTGCGCCACAGACAACTGCCGGTAAGGGCGAAGTTTGAGGAAAACCTCATCCCCCACCTGGAACTCCCTGTCCGTCCGATGTCGATCTGCCTGGGCTTTCATACGATCCTGCGCCGCCCGAAGATTCTCGCGCAAGGTGGCGAGGGTCCGATCACGATCACGGAGTGCCCGATCCACGACAGCCATGACGGTACTGCCGGACTCATAACTGCTTAAGGAGGGAGGTGGCCGACCATAAACGACCTCAAAAGGGGTGAGTTTGCTAGCGGAGTGATACGAAGTGTTGTAGCAGTACTCCGCCCAATGTAACCAACTGGCCCATGTCCTGGGCTCATCCATAATAAAGCAACGAAGGTAAGTTTCCACGCCCCGATTTAAGACTTCCGTCTGGCCATCGGTCTGGGGATGGTGAGCCGTACTGAAACACAATGAAGTCCCTTGCAGGCGAAAGAGTTCCGTCCAAAATCTGCCAACAAAAGTCGGGTCCCGATCGGAAATGATCGCCCGGGGAATCCCGTGCAAGCGAACAATCTCCCGAACAAATAAAGCCGCCACAGACTCACCTGTGTAAGGATGGCTCAGAGCCAGGAAGTGCCCATACTTGGACAACTTGTCCACCACCACTAAGATAACTGTTTTACCCTGCGACTTGGGCAGCCCATCAATGAAGTCCATAGAAACCGTATCCCAAATTTGGTGTGGAATCTCCAAGGGGGTGAGTAGCCCAGCTGAAGAAGTAGTCTCATATTTTTGCCGTTGGCAGACATCACATTTCTGAACAAACTCCTGAATGTCACGGCGCATCCCTTTCCAAAAGACATTTGCTCGAGCCCGCTGGAGAGTGTGAGAAATACCCGCGTGACCGCCCGTCGGCGACGAATGAAACTCATGCATCATCATCGTCCTCCATGCTGACTGCCAAGGAATGACCACGCGTCCCTGATAATATAGCCGGTCATTTTGTAAGTGATAACCCGGGGTCACCTCCCGAGCCTGCCGCAGGTTCTCGACAATGACCCGTAACTCGGGATCTCGCTGCACCTCCTCCTGAATCTCATCCATCGACTCCAATTGTGGCATAGAAATGTGCGCCAAGGCCCCCGCTGGTAAGCGCGACAGGGCGTCAGCAACCCGATTGTCCTTCCCCGGTCGGTACTCGATCTCATAATCATATCCCAGCAACTTAGTGACCCACTTCTTTTGAAGGGGGGAAGAAATCTTCTGGTCGAGAAGGTGCTTCAAGCTCTGATGATCTGTCCGTATTTTAAAACGATGTCCCAGCAGGTATGGCCGCCATAGGGCCACCGCATGAATAACCGCTAGCATCTCCTTTTCATACACCGATAGGCCCAGTGTCCGTGGAGCCAAGGCCTTACTGTAGAAAGCGATCGGCCGGCCCTCCTGCATCAAGACCGCTCCCATGCCGACGCCAGAAGCATCCGTCTCGATCACAAACTCCTTAGTGAAATCGGGAAGTGCCAGCACTGGAGTCATCGTCATCGCCCGCTTCAACGCCTGGAAGGCGGTCTCGGCTTCATCCTGCCACGAGAAAGCATCCTTCTGAAGCAGTTGCGTAAGTGGCCGAGCAATCTTCCCATAATCTCGTACAAAACGCCGGTAGTATCCCGTGAGGCCCAAGAACCCCCGCAGCGCCCGAACGGTCAGAGGCCGTGGCCAAGAAAGCATACTCTCGATCTTCCGTGGGTCAGCTTTCACCCCATCCGCGGAAACTAGATGCCCCAAGTACTTCACCTCCTGCTGTCCAAAAGAACACTTGGACCTCTTAGCATAGAGCTTATGTTGCCGAAGAGTAGAGAAGACCTGGGCCACATGACGTAAATGATCCTCCCAAGTAGCGCTGTAGATCAGAATGTCATCAAAGAAGATCAAGACGAAGTGTCGCAGGAATGGCCGAAAAATCTCGTTCATATTGGCCTGAAAAGTAGATGGCCCCCCCGTCAAGCCATACGCCACCACTAAGAACTCGTAGTGGCCGTCATGAGTTTGGAAAGCCGTCTTATGCACGTCCTCCTCCTTCATAAGGATCTGGTAATAGCCGGATCGCAAATCCAGCTTCGTGAATCTAGTCGCCCCACGCAACTCGTCCAACAGCTCCTCAATCACGGGAATCGGAAACTTGTCCTTCACGGTAACATTGTTTAAGGCACGGTAATCAACGCAGAAACGCCACGACCCGTCCTTCTTTTTAACCAGAATAATTGGGGCTGAGAAGGAACTGGTACTAGGCCGTATAATGTCGGCCTCAAGCATTTCCTTCACACTACGCTCGATCTCCGCCTTCTGCATGTGGGGATACCTGTAAGGGCGAGTGTTGGGCGGCTCCGCCCCCGTCTGGAGCACAATCTGGTGATCACGGAACCGTGACGGTGGAAGCGTCCCCGGTTCCTAGAAAATGTCATCATACTCCTCCACTAATGCCCGCATCTGGTCAGGAACCTCCGTCGGTCCATCCTCGTCAGACCTCACCCCCAACAAGACCGTCATCAGACTACTGGACTCCTGAAGCTGCTGTAGGCTGCGAATGGAGATCTCCTTGACCGGAGAAGATCGGAGACCTTTCAAACAGAACTGGCGCCCCCCTGCGAGAACTCCATCGTCATCTGGTCCCAGTCAAAGGTCACCCTCCTCAACTGCTGCAGCCACTGCACGCCAAGCACCATATCTGAGCCTCAGATCGGTAAGAGATAGACATCCGTGCAGCCCACATAACCCTGCATCCGAAGCTCCATTTCCTTCAATACTCCTTGGCACTGTAACTTGCTGCCGTCTGCAACCATAACCTGGAACGCCGCTCCAACGTCAATCACGTGCCCCACCCGCTGTGCCACATCTGGATGAATAAAATTATGAGTACTCCCACTGTCCACCAGAATGGTCACCCTCTCCTGTCGAATCCACCCCGCCAGCCGCATAGTAAGCGGAGGTGGATTGCACCCTTCCATGACATGTAGGGCCACACCCAACTCCGTCAAGTCTAAGTCCCCCCATACTCCAGCTCCTCCTCCGGAAACTCGTCCTCCTCCAGCCGCTCCTCCTGATGCAACATAAAGACCTGGACCTTCTGGCACTTGTGTCCCGGCGTAAATTTCTCATCACAATTAAAGCAAAGGCCTTTCTCCTTCCGAGCTTGTAACTCGTTCCAAGACAACCGTGTCACCGTCGGTCGGCCGGCCACTGGGGTCTCCCTCCTGGCCGCGGCCGGTGTAGTAGTGTGTCGTGCCATACTGCGGGCTCGTTGCCTATTTAACTTTTCCTCTTGGATGCGCGCCAAGCTGATTGCGTGGTTCAGACTACGGGGCATGTAGGCATGAACCTCATCGCGTAAGTGATCCTTCAGTCCTGAAACAAAACAGCTGAGGAGTGTCTTTTCTTCCCACTGAACCCTGTTGGCCAACTTCTCAAACTCCGTTCTGTACTCCATCACTGTACCCTTCTGCCGTAGCTTCTGTAAAAGCGTCTCAAAGTCTTCAAACTCCAAAGGCCCAAACCGAGCCGTGAAGCCTTCCACAAATTCCTCCCACGGAACATACTCCTGTCCCCGCAAGAACCACTGCGTCCACTGGAACGCGTCGTCCTCCAGATGGAAGGACTCTAGCTGCACCCACTGAGCCTCTGGCACCTCCTGATAGCTGAAAAACAACTCGGCTTTTTGCACCCACTCCAAAGCGTCGCCCCCACTGTATCGAGGGAAATTCATCCGCGTCAACTTAGGAGTCATGTACGGCCTTTGGCCGCGTTCCCCCGCCATTGGGGCCCCATGACAGAAAGGCCCCCCTTCTCCCGACTGCACCCCTCTACCAAAGCCTGGTGGTTGCCCTCTTCCTGCCGGTGGGGGTAACAGCCCATCCCGACCTTGCCTCCAAGGAGCGTGCTCGGTAAAAGTCCCAGCCCTTCCGTCAAGACCAGTTGCGAAGCCGCCACCCCTACCGGCCATGTCCAGGCCTGGCGGCCCAAATCCAGCCACTCCGAAGCCACCCCCAGCCATGCCGCAGCCACCCGGCCCAACCCCGACGCACTGATGGCTCGCCGGCCCCGATCCGAGCCTCACAGGGGCCGCTGATGCCCAGCCGACCCCGCTGGAGCCGCCTGCGGCATTTCCCGCGCCGCTGTAGCCCGCCGGGACGAATCCGACCCCTTGCATGCTCGCCACCCCCGATCCAGCCCAGCCAGCGCCGACCGCTGCCGATCCGGGCCCCTGCGTATGCGCAGGCCTCGATCCCGACCAACCGGTGCCGCCCCAGGCCGATCCGGCCCCTCCGTGGTACGCCGCACCCGATCCAGCCCCCGCTTGGCCCGCAACACCCGATCCGACGCCCGCAGCCCCCGATCTAGCGCTTCCCGCACCCGATCCACCAAATCCAGGCATTTCCGACCTATTCCCTGTAGATCCGCCCGGTTCCTCCTCCGCCACCGCCTTGCCCTTCAAATTTTGGGCTAATAGCGTCATGATATTGTTCAAGCGGTCGTCGATTCGCTCTTCCAACCTTTGAGTGGATGTTTTGACATTTTCTTCGATGGCGGCTACCGAATCGGTAAGCCCCATCAAATTCTCCTCTAGGGTTTCCAAGCGGTCATTCTCCTCTTGCGAGCGTGTAGTCACCATGATGGAGGAAGGAATGCTTTGATACCAATTGTTATGCACCTTCTAGGGAAGAAGAAGATCTAGAGGAAGAGGGTAGAAATTCGGGTTGAAAAGAGGGAAGAAGGAAATACCTTAGATAATTCTTGCATACTCCAAAAGAGAGGGGTCCGGGTATATATAACCCGGGACCCAAGGCCGGCCAACCGGGGGGCCGGCCGGCCCCCATGGGGCTGAACCAAATGTGGTTCAGCCCCCCTTGAGCAGATCTTTTAAGAAGAGGGGGCTGAACCCATTGGTTCAGCCCCGTTGTTGCCTTGCACGAGGCGTTGCCGCCGCTGGTAATGTTGCCCAAATAGCCTAGCCTCGTTTGGAGGCTTAACATCAACACATTAGCAAACAAGGCCCGACAAGTCACGGGATACCTTGGCACAAAAATTATGATACAATCCTACAAACTAAAACTATCACAATATTCAACACTAACAACTCTACAACCATAAACAAAATCACAATGTTTACGTGATAGCTGGCTCGGTGGATGTCTGATGTAGGGTTGATATCAAGTCGAGTTCGAGCGATTTTGGCTCGGCTTGAAATCAAAATTTTTGATCCGAACTCGGTTCGAAATCAAAATCGATTTCGAGTCGAGTCGGCTGCAAGATATGACTCAATTCCGAGTCAGATCAAAATCGACTTGAGTCGGCTCAAAATTAAGCAATTTTCCTCTTTATTCCTAGTTGGCTCAAAATTAAATTTGACAACCTATACATTTAACAAATGAAACACTTAAAGCCTCCATTCTTTTTATTTAGATTTAAATTTGATTATTTTTTAATTTTAAAATAAGAATATATTAATAAATATATAATATTTTTAATTAAATCGAGTTGATTCAAATCATATTGATTCAGGGCTGACTTGAAATCGACTCGAAACCAGATCCGAGTTAAATTGAATCGACTCAAATTGAGTCCAATCGATTTTAACCGATTCTGATTCGGCTCAATTTTCGAGCGATTTTCAAGCGACTTTCGATTTTCGAATAATATGCTCAGCCCTAGTCCGATAAGGACCAGTGACAGGAGCAACGGTGGACTGAATCTGGAATTCTGGAGGGAATCCGGATGGCTGGCCAGGGCTGTTGGAGCGCTGGATTTTGATTTCAGTGGGCTGGATGGAGATGCTAGGGCTGGAGGGCAAGGATTAGCACAGTCCAGGTACTGGATGAGACTTGGCAAGTCCCTGAATTGGGATATGAGGCTCGGACAGGAGGTATGACCTTACTGATTGTTGGCTGGAATGTTTGGGGAGCCCCTGGATAAGTTGTGGCTGATTTTTTGGGTTATGACAGGAACTGGAATGGGTGTACTCCGTTCCGACGTCTTTCCCTTTGTAGAGGAGGTCTGCTTGTGGAGCTTCTTGAGTTCTGAGTGGTTTTTGGATGGAAACATGGGAACAGAGTGGGAAGGAGAAGGCTGTTTGGAGTTAATAGGAGGGACTGAGAGGGATATTCAGCCGTCTGAACCCTCAACAGCATATTAAGATAGCCTGGAATTGAACTGGAGTGGAGAATTCAGTAGTAAATGGCAGTTATTTTAGTAGAGATAATGCAAGGGTGTCAAATTAAGACAGATTTAGGGAAGGGGTGGGGATATTGGAGGTTATGTGGAGTTGAGAATTAATTAGAATTATGAGGAGTTTTAGGATAGTGGACTGAAATTGTAGAGGGAATTGTGGGCAGGGGAAGTGATCAACTGTGGATTTGTGGGTGGTTATTACTTATTTGAATGTTATGTGATAGTGGAATCTGAAAGTTATTGGGAGTAGTGGTGGTGATGAGGGGTGGACGGCCTAGTGGTGGCCAATGACTTGGGTGGTGATGGTGGTTGTGGGGGTCATCGAAAAATGGAAAAAAGAGGAATTTGAGTGGCTGTAGGTGGAAGAAGAGGGTGGGGTGGCCGGTAGGAGGGATATGGTTGTGGCCGGCCTAGGAGGGGGAGGGAAAGGAGGGTCCAAGCTTTGCATTTGGATTAGATGATCAAAAAGGAGGAATTTCTCTCAAATTGTCAATTTATCTCTAAATTAGCCAATCATGATTCTCTTGTCACGATTGCCTCAAAATAACCACAACAAACAACAACACTCAAACATTTATCCCACTATAGTGGGGTCGGCTCTATGGATCCTTTGTCGCCATTGTGCCTTATTTTTTGTTATAATCTTACTAATGCCTAAGTACATCATGTCTTTCCATATAGTTTCATTCCAAGTTTTTATTGGTCTACCCCTCCCTCGTTTAACATGCCTAGTGACTAGACTCTCACAACGCCTAACATATGCCTCTAATGGTCTCCTTTGTACGTGTCCAAACCATCTTTGTCGAGCTTCTCGCATCTTCTCCGCAATTGGTGCTACTCCTGTCTTATCCCTGATACATTCATTCCTAATTTTATGCAGTCTTGTATGCCCACACATCTACTTAAACATTCTCATCTCCGCAACTCCCATTTTTTGTTGATGTACACAATTCACTGCCCAACACTCAGAACCATAGAGCATCGATGGTCTAATTGCAGTACGGTAAAACTTGCCTTTAAGTTTTAATGGTACTTTATGATCACATAAGATACGGCTTCCTCAAAATACATTAAAATAAAAATCAGAAAAATATAATAAATAAATAAATTCATAAATTGCCAATCCCCTTAAAATGGACTGCTCCGACCATTGTGTAGACCCTTCATGTCGTGATCCCCCATCAGATGATTACATGGATCGAAACACTTTGTAGATTTGTTGCAAAATTAGAAGGATAATTTGTGATTACATTCGAAGAAGGATAAACACTTTGTAATGTTTGGAGTGGTAACCTAGTTGAGATGGTTTCTAATAACGTAGTTGAGAATATAATTAGGTGATTTGAACATCTATAATTAGGATTAGCACCCAAAAACCGATAAATAAAATGTCATGCAGTAGGATTACGAAGGAAATGGACATATCAATGGTAATATGGATATGGGTTGTTAAAATGATTTTGTAAAGATTATGTTTGACAGTAGGCAAACTATTACGGGCTCACCGTAGAAAGTTGGTATAGTCGCCAGAGAGTTGATTGAGGCAGGGATGACTCCGACTAGGGATACAACCGAGCCGGAACTGCGGCTGCCCAGGGGTCTGCTCGGAGAGAGAGAGAGACCTACCACAATCTCATCAAGGGGACAAAGAAATATATGTGATTCTTTGCATGCCTTTCCACTAGCCAAATTGCCTTTAAATAAGAGTTACAAGGGACACATACGTAATTAAGTCCTCCAACGACAAATACAAATGCAACAACCCAACATGAATAACATCACGATATCGACTCGACATAAATATACAACATTTTAAGGATACATCATTATTGGGCATGAAGCGAGTTACAAGTGATGTAGGGGTAGGCTATGAGTGCACAAAACCTACGACTCTAGGTGATAGTGCAAGGGTGACACGCTAATCCAAACCTACATGCAATGTAATGATCGATATGTTCACGAATAAATTAAAGCAATGTAAATTTTCAGCACCACACAAATATTTAAATAGAAAACAAATATTTAATTTTAGCAAATTATAATTACTTCCTTCGCTCGGAGGGCCAAAACGAAGCTCGCGGCGAATGACTTCACCTGCAAATTATTAGCGTAACGGAACAATTTCTACGAGCAAGAATCACAACACATATATTTATTCACCGGTGAAAATATCAAATCAAATTATCCAATACCACAAAACAAACTCACAAAGTAGCAGGCTAAACTGAGGTACAAAAGAATTAGGGTCCGGATGTGTAGATCGGCGATCGGAGGTGGGACCAGCGGCGTGAAAATGAAGGTTGTGGCTGTCCTCGGCGGTAAAGGATGAGATCAGGTGAGAAATGGGTAGATCCGGCCACATACAAGTAGATCCGGGCCGGGGAGGGGTAGATCCGATATTTAGTGTCGGATCCGGGTGGAGGGGTGATGAACGAAAGGTGGAAATAACGGATCGAGGCTGAAATTCCTATATCTGAATTGATACAAGAAATTAGGGCTAAAGGGGTGTGGATCCACGAAAGGGAATAAGTGTCAGTGAATTGTGTCGGTGAACAATAATCCATGAACAGGGATCGGTAAACAGTGCCGATGAACAGTGCCGATGAACAGTGCCAGTGAACAGTGTCGGTGAACAGTATCGGTGAACAATGTTCGAGCTTCCTGGACTGCGGTAGGGGGTTAGGATTTGGGGGCTGTAGGGGTTGCAGATGAGTGTTTCGGAGGGGGAAGATGAAGACTATGGATGGGTAGCACCTTGGGGGGAAGTTTGAGCGCCTAGGAATCATCACCTAGGGTTCCACGCCGTCAGCACCGGGGAATGATCGCTGGAATCCAGGAATAAAAGGCTCCAAATTCTGCAATGCCTTGGTTTAACCTCTTAGACCAATATTTATAATAAAAAGAAACACTAGGGCATCCCAATCAACGGCTATGATTGGCCGATGGGAGAGGCCACTAAAATACATGATTAATGAACCAAAAATAATAAACTAATATATGTTTTCGACTCGCGACAGGGATCTGGACACATCTGCGGAGTCCGATCATTGATTCAGGCATGCCATATATGGTAAATCGTCAAATCAGCGCCGAATGAGCCCAAAGCTCGTGCTCGTCTCTGCTCCGCATCAATCTCCCCGACTTGAAAGAATTCATCTCCCGAAAAATTGGGAACAAAATTCTCTCGATGAATGCCAGGTACAACTCGAAGAGGTCCACCGAAAGTTGTGCAAGTGTTGTCGACGGAAGAGATTCCTCGACAATCAACTCCCCCTGACTAAAAAGCTGTCATTTCCGATGAATGAAGACAGCTGTACTGAATTCGAAGTCCAGGGATGAATCGATCATGCTCTGCTGCAAATATTCAAGCATCAACTGCGTCGGGGCGGCCCCGCCAATGTACAAATAGCGACAACGCGACCCATCTGAAGTAGGAACAAGATGGTGGAATCTGAACTCTGTGATGCTCTCATCTCTCATCTCTCGAGTGGTGGATCCCAATGCGATCAGTGGTGTCGATGGTGAAACCAGAGAAGACGAGTCCCCAGGTGGGTGGGTGGTTGCATGGGACGGCCTATGGTGGCCATCAGACGTAGGCTTCTCCATTGCTCAGGTCCACATACTCTTGAGACTCATAGTATGGCGTCAGATCGTCGACATTAAACACCAGATGAATTCTCATATGAGCCGGGATATCGAGCCGGTAGGCATTTGTCCCAATACGACTAATAATAGAGTACAGACCCATTCTCATGACACTTAACTTTTTGGCAGGCCCCGAGGGGAGCCTCTCTGGGCGGACTCGCACCATTACTTCCTCGCATTCATTAAATACTTGTTCTCGCCTTCGCTTATCCGCATGAGTTTTATAGTTTTCATTGCTCGTTATTACTCGTCGGCGAACCGACTCATGTAATGCATGCAAATGTTGAACATAGAGCATAACATACTCGACACACTTCTTAAGGGAAGACCTGGTAATGAAGCGAACAATGCACATAGAGCATAACATACTCGACACACTTCTTAAGGGAAGGCCTGATAATGACTTGGATATTACTAACATGGGGTGGTCTATCAGGAGGCTTACCGGGTGGTCAGTGGAAAAATCTGGGGTGATCAACGTCATCGCCCGTGGGGAAGACATAGATGATGACAAAATAGTACGGAGCTCTGGTGTGATGGGTACCTCTCAAATGATATAGCCCATTAGGTGGCTCACCAGGAGGTGTATGCCAAAAGTCATCACGTGTGAGATGATCACTAGTGCAGATACATGATTCATCACTAAAGTGTAGGAGGGAAGGCTTGCCAAATGAGCTTCTCGGGGACTTGATCCCGAAGAGCTCGATAATGATAGAATAGTCCACCACGAGGAGGACACCAATAATAGTCGTGTCTGTTGGAGCAAGTAGGATTCCCACAACAAAGTCAACGCTAGCCTCTTGAACCTCCCAAGGGAGTAGTGACTCATCAGGAGACTTATCTGGATGTTCAACAATGAAGTAATCAATAATGGGAAGATCCTTCCGATGAGTATCACTGATAGAGGTCGTGTCCTCGTAAGTGGGTGAGGTGGCCACTGTGAAGTCAACACTATACTCTCGACTTTCAGTAGTGAAGTGACTCGAGATAGTCCTAAGGGAAGAGCATGGGGTGACCAGACTCAAGTGTGGGTCAATCGATATTGCGTTGAGAACTATGTCTCTGTTCAAAGGGGGCACTAGGTCTAGGTGAGGTGAAAATGATGAGTATACCATCAAAGAGTCACTAGGTCGCTCGTCCTCACCCACGTGACCATGCTCACTAGTCATGTCAGTATCACTATCTACCTGTATCATAAGGTCATGATCAAGTTCAACCTCAAGATCACATGAACACTGAATCTCATCAAACTGAGAAGGATAAAAATCAAATGTCAGGTCTCTTATCTCGGTGGGAGCACTACTCGCCGCATCGGTGGCTTGTCCCAAATCCCTAGGCTTTCTTCGTAATGTAGATCTTAGGTGATCAAACTGTGCTTCTAAGAGATCAAAGAGGTCAAGTACTAATTGCAGAAATTCAGCGTCAGGTAACTCTATTGGTGGAACACTAGGAGGGTCTTGACATGTATGGTGATCCTGCCGATGGTGACCTCTATAGGGTTCTTGAGGGTCGTCGAGATGGTAGATCCTAACATAATTAGATTGTGCTCGTTGGTGTCTGAGGGACCTACGAACGTTCAGTGGAGGTCGCTCATATCCAAACCCAGGTTCCTCTCCTAAAGGAGATGTGCAGCGGCGATGACCTGAACGGTATTCAATTCTATCATCGTGACGTCGCGGAGAGGTGTAATGATGAAGACGTGAGGACCTCTCGTCGTGGTGATCACCTCTACCATAATGGAATTGTGTCGAGGGGTCGACACGATCTCTAGGAGTGGTGTATGAGGAACGATGATAATCATAATGATAACACAAAGGTTTCTCTAAATGAGCTCTATGAGGTCGGATATAGGTAGACTCAGGATACCTATATAGGGGAGAAGAACGACGGAGATAACTTGACATACATGAACCCAAAGACTATTTAAAACCTACCACTACGAAGCATGCAAATGACCTAACCTTGCCTCTGATACCAAAATGATGTAGGGGTAGGCTACAGGTGCGCAAAATCTACGACTCTAGGTGATAGTGTAAGGGTGACTCGCTAATCCAAATCTACATGCAATGTAATGATCGATATGTTGACGAATAAATTAAAGCAATGTAAATTTTCAGCACCATGCCGATATTTAAATTTTTGCAAATTATAATGGTTTCCTCCGCTTGGAGGGCCAAAGCGAAGCGCGCGACGAATAGTTCCACATGCAAATTATTAGCGTAACGAAACAATTTCTACGAGCAAGAATCACAACAAATATATTTATTCACACAAAACAAACTCACAAAGTAGCGGGCTGAACTGAGGCACTGAAGAATTAGGGTCCGGATGTGTAGATCAGCGATTGGAGGTGGGATTGGCGGCGTGAAAACGAAGGCGGTGGCTGTTCTCGGCGGTAAAGGTAGAGATCGGGTGAGAAATGGGTAGATCCGAGCACGTACAAGTAGATCCAGGCTGGGGAGGGGTAGATCCGATATTTAGGGTCGGATCCGGGTGGAGGGGTGATGAACGAAAGGTGGAAATAACGGATCCGGGCTGAAATTCCTAGATCTGAATTGATCCAAGAACAGGTGTCAGTGAACAGTGTCGATGAACAATGTCGGTGAACAGTGTCGGTGAACAGCGTCGGTGAACAGTGTTCGAGCTTCCTCGACAGCGGCAGGGGGTTGGGATTTGGG
The DNA here is from genome assembly GCA_039583875.1 of Platanthera guangdongensis. Lineage (NCBI taxonomy): Eukaryota > Viridiplantae > Streptophyta > Magnoliopsida > Asparagales > Orchidaceae > Platanthera > Platanthera guangdongensis. Next base: position 193,327,007 of record CM077156.1, on the reverse strand, counting down.
GGCTGTAGTGGCTGCAGATGAGGGTTTCAGAGGGGAAGAAGAAGCCTATAGATGGTTAGTACCTTGGGGGGAAGTTTGTGCGCCTATGAATCGTCGCCTAGGGTTCCACAACGTCGGCACCGGGGAGTGATCGCTGGAATCCGGGAATAGAAGCCTCCAAATTCTGCAATGCCTTGGTTCATCCTCTTAGACCAATATTTATAGTAAAAAGAAACATTAGGGCATCCCAATCAACGACTATGATTGACCGATGAGAGAGGCCACTAGAATACATGATTAATGAACAAAAAATAATAAACTAATATATGTTTTCGACTCGTGATGCGGATACGGACACATCCACAGAGTCCGAACGTCGATTCGGGCACGCCATATATGGTAAGTCGTCAAATCAATCCCGAATGGGCCCAAAGCTCGTGCTCATCTCTGCTCCGCATCAACAAGTCTTCTTGTTTCTAGAGGGCTTAGTTATTAAAGGCGCAAGACGCACGAATGTGCAAATAGGTTTTGGATCCTACGCGTAAGGTTCAAGGCGCGGACGTGCGCAACCACATGTTTTTTAAATAATCAGCATCAAATATTATTTTAGCTTCTTAGTCAAATTATTCATCTAGCCTACTAAATAATCATTCATTACTATCGTTTATGTCTCTTAAAAATAGAATCATTGTGGTCACTTACATCAGATCTAAGTCTCAACGCACAATTAGTTTTCACAAACACTAAATCAATAATAAAATTATTGATCTCTTACATTAATTTTTTCTTTATTTTTGAAGAAAAAAATTATAACAAAAATCTCACTCAGATGCTCCTTTTATATTCCAAAGACGCAAATAAGATACATGGAGGTGCAAACCTCTGATCCCGGTGAGCCTTGAGCGTTAGGCGCGCCTTTAATAATATAGCTAGCAGGGTGAGCAGAACAAACGTGCTCAAAATTGGTATGCCATGGGCCATGTGAACCACAATGTTTCCTTATTTTGACGTGAAATTAAACTCCCGCAACTGATTGGTCTTTGAATTAATTAATCTGAATGAATTAAGTAGTAAGGGCTCGATTTGAACAGAATTGCAAATTCTTGGTTGCTTGAGGAAGAAGTGTCAGATGGCTGCAGTTTGAGGTGGAAGGGCCTGGCACGGAGACGACACGTCGAGGGAGAGTCGACGACTGTTTTCTTGCGCAGTTGCAATTATGGAATGTGGTGGGTCGAGAGACATCGATGTTGGTTTCCTACGTGGCTGTGGTTATGCGAGGCGACACACACACAAATTGTTTCCTTACGTTACTATGCCTAAAGTGGGCAGGCAGCGGCTTCGTCTGGTTTGGACGACGATGCCTTAAATTTCACCAAAAATTGAATTTTCTGATGGCACACTCGGCGGAAACGGCGGAGTCTAATGAACGTTCGAGCACCTGAAGGCTTATGAAAGATTGTGACGATTCAAGTAGGAGACGAAAATGATAAGATCTCATTGGTATTTGTTGTGTCTACAGTGCAGAGCTCACGTTTAGGGTTGGATGACCTCAATGAAGATGAACTAGAGGGCTTCGACGAAAAAGGATGCATCATGCACTAGAGTCGATATTCTCGTAAAAACCAGAGTCGAAAACTCAGAGGGCTTGCGTCTACTTTTTTTCTTCTTCTTTTTTATTTGTGCTTAAATCAGGCAGAAGAGAAGGAGAAGCGATGTCTCTGATATTAAGTTGTTACGGGCTTGCCATATAATGTTGGTATAGATGTCGTATAGTTGACGTCAAGGATGATGATGGCGAAAGATACAACTGAGCCGAAATCGCGGCAGCCTAGGCGGTGTGTGCTCAAAAAGAGAGAGAGAGAACTACCAGTATCTCGTCAATTGGACAAAAAATAGAATTGATTCTTCACATTGCCTTTCCACTATCCAAAAGGTCTTTAATTAAGAGATACGAGGGGCATATACGTAGTTGTTAGACACATTAGTCCCATATCTTGTAATATGAATGTATGTTTTCCTCCATTTTATATATATGACCTCCTTGGACCTCTATTGGAGCCGCCTGCCGTCTGCCGTCGATCTCTGAAGCTCCATGCTTGCCGTCGATCCCAGCCGCAGCTCCCTGTCGTCGATCCCTGAGAGTGTTGGTTCTTCTTTCCCGTACAACACTCGCTAGTTCCTATATGTCACTGACTCCTCTTTCCCGTCGATCACAGACAAGTGGTTCCTCCATACCGCTGGATCCCTGAAACCAACAGTTGTCTACCGATCTGATTCCTATATGCCTATACGCGACATATCTGCCATTTGATGCCCATATCGTCTGATTGTCTACTACACCTTTCTTCTGCCCTCTTGGTGTTTTACAACTAGATCATGTCTTCAGTTATGAGCACCAATCCGACCACCGTACCCTCAGGGGATTCCAACAATACATTTCCTCCTAATATGAGGCTTGCTACTACCATCCTTAAATCCTCCAACTTCCAATTATGGAAAAAGTGGGTTACTATGTCCCTATTGGGTATCCGATGTACACACCCCTTACTCGTCGCACAATTCATGACATGAGAAGTACAAAATATGAGGATTGGTATAGTGATGATTGCCACATTTTTGCTCTTCTCTTGAGTTCCATGGACCCATCCGTACAACAAATTGCAAAAATTGTGGCAGCACTAAGGAACTATGGGATACCCTACATATGATGTTCTCTCAAGCGAACCTCTCTCGTCTTGGTGAACTCTTCCCCAAGATGGCTGAACTGAGACAAGGAGCACGTTCTATCACCAAGTACTTCGCTTAATGGAAAATTTTTGTTGATGAGATTTTGGATCTTTGGGAGATCCCCTCTACCAGGGAGGAGCATCAGACTCAACGCGAGCACCTTGTACTTCTTTGGCTTTTGATTGGACTAGATCCAAACTTCTCGACAACAAAGATTGAAATGCTAGCGAGTCCTTCTACCCTACAAACTGCTAGTGTGTACCATCGTCTAACTAAAGCTGGTTCAACCAGTACCCCTTCCCCATATGCTCTACATATTTCCTCCGGAGAGTCAATGACTCTTGCTTCTCGGGGTGGAAGGGGGGCTAGTCGGGGGGGGGGGGTGCTCGGGCCGTGGTCGTGATACCGACACGAGACATTGCACCTATTGTGAGCGTCGATGCCACACGAAGGATACTTGTTGGGTGGTTCATGGGAAGCCTGACCGAGCCTCCAAACCTTCTCCTGTTCTCCATCATCTTGCTCTACGCACTTAACCAACTCCACTTCTATATCTCTGAGTTTGAGAACAGTTGAAATTTTTGAGGATGAGTATCGTCGCATTCCTGCTCTTCAGACTGACTCTCAGATTCATAGTGCTGTTGTGGCTCAAACCATCCAACGCTCAAACCTTCACAGCGTCCTGTTCGGTGGCTGACTGATTGTAGCACTTCTGATCACCTGACTAATACCTCAGGTATCTTACACTCATATAAACCTCATAGTGAGTCTTCAATTATGGTTGCAAATGGATCGACAATACCCATTATTGGGTTTGGTAGCTGTGATGTGACACCAGACATGACTTTATCCTCCGTTGCTAATGTTTCTCAATCTTCTTACTTAGTGCCAATTAGTAAGCTTACGCACGATCTAAATTGTATTGCTACCTTCACATCTTTTGGTTGCATTTTTCATAAACAGTCGATGAACTGTATTATTGGTAGAGGGAAGCTGAGTGGTGGCGTCTATGTTCTGGAAGAAGTCTCACATCTTACTTGTTCTGGTGCCTCCACAAAATTCTTGGATCTTCATTATCATCATGGTCACTCATCTGTGCAAGTCATGCGTCGTCTGTATCCTGAGTTTGAGAAGATTTCCCATCTCAACTGCGAGTCTTGTTTGTTTGCTAAACTCCACAGAGTTAGCTATGTTACTCGTCTTGTCCTGCACCTTTGATTTACTTCATTTTGATGTTTGTGGACCGTGTCCTGTCCCTACATTGTTAGAACACAAATATTATGTTATTTTTATTGATTATTTCTCTCGAATGACTTTGGTGTACTTAATGAAAAATCGTTCCAAGCTGCCGTCTATTTTTCAAAATTTATGGAATGAAATATTTACTCAATTCTCTATTTGTCTTAAGTGTCTTCGTACTGATAATGGTTGAGAATACCTATCTTAGTCTATGCCTAACTTTCTCTCCGACAAAGGCATCATACATCAAACCAGCTGTCCTGATGCCTCCTAACAAAGTGGTGTTGTCGAAAGAAAAAACCGTTATCTCATTGGCGTCACTCGGGCCATTCTTCATCATAAACACGTACCCAAACACTTCTGGGGTGATGCGGTCCTTACTGCTGCACACCTTATCAATCATCTTCCCACTATTATCCTTCAGGGAGAGAAACCCTATCTCACCCTTTATCCAGACCACCCTGTTCCCCTTCTATCTTTAAGGGTCTTTGGGTGTGTTTGCTATGTTAGGAATGCTCGTCCCCCAATCTCCAAACTTGATCCTCGCTCTTTGAAATGTATCTTTCTTGGGTATTCTTGGACTACTAAAGGTTATCGTTGTTATTCTCCCGATATCCGCAAATACATTATCTCGTCGGATGTTGTCTTCCTAGAATTTGATTCTTACCTTTCTCATGGATCAACACATCCTGACTCATCTCTTGATGCTATCTTGGTTCCTCCTCACGAACCTGCGATCCTCTCCCCGACTGACCTCCTGTGTCCTCTTTTGGGTTAGGTTTACTCTCCTCGCTCTTCTGATAGTACATTAGTGGCATAACTTCCGCCTACCTCTTCCCCGATGATACACAACTGTTCCTATGGAAGCACCTACTGGCGAGCCTGCTGATTTCCCGCCAGTCAGCCCAGATCTCCCTATTGAAGTCCAGAAAGGTTGTCGGGCTTGTCGGGATAAACCTCTATACGTTAGCTCTTATCGGGGATTATCAGCTTCTCATACGACTCTGCATTTCACCCTGGATCAATACCGCCTTCCTTCTACCGTTGTGGAGGCCGAAGCTCATCCTGGTTGGGTGACTGCTATGCACGATGAATTGACGACCCTTCAACTTAACAACACGTGGGACCTGGTCCCCTTGCCTATTGGCAAGCGGGCTATTGGATGCAAATGGATATATTCCAACAAGGTCAATGCAAATAATTCCCTTGACTGCCTGAAGGCCCGCTTGGTTGCCAAAGGTTATGCTCCGACTTATGGTGTGGATTATGATGAAACATTTGCCCCCGTCGCCAAGATGTCCTCTATTCATATCCTGCTCTCTCTTGCAACCTCTCACCAGTGACCCTTGTACCAATTGGACATCAAGAATACATTTCTTCATGGGTCCTTGGATGAAGAGGTGTATATGAAACAACCACCTTGATTCGTTGCCGAGGGGGAGCGTAACAAGGTGTGTCATCTCCGAAAGTCATTATATGGATTAAAGCAATCCTCTCGAGCATGGTTTACTCGTTTTCTATCTGCAGTCACTCAATTTGGGCTTACCAAGAGTACGAAAGACTCGTCCCTCCTTTATCAAAACTCTTCGGCTAGTACTGTTCTACTAATGGTTTATGTTGATGATATTGTCATCACAGACAGTAATTTTGAAGGGATAACATATCTCAAGACATTTTTACACTCCAACTTCCAGACAAAGATCTGGGCCCATTGCGGTACTTCCTTGGGATTGAAGTTGCTGATTATGATGACACCCTCTTTATTTGTCAATGCAAATATGCTCTCGATCTTCTATCTGACCTTGAAATGTCTAACTGTCGCCCTCTGGATTCTCCACTTGAAACAGAGGAAAAAGGTCTTCATGTCGAAAGCAAACCATTTGATTCACCAGTGAAGTGTCGTAGAATAATTAAAAAACTGAACTACCTTACCATGACTCCTCCTTACATTATCTGTGCTGTAAGTAAGGTCAGTCAGTTTTTGACTGCTCCAACTCTCTCTCAATGGGAAGCTGTTCTTCGAATTGTCTGATACATAAAGAAAGATCCTGGACTCTAGATATCGTACAAGAAGCAAGGTCATTCGAATATAGAGGCATACCGTGACTCTGACTGGGCAGGCTGTTTAGCCACTCAAAAGTCTACCACAAGATTTACTATCTTTATGGGTGGAAATCTCGTCTCCTGGAAGAGCAAGAAACGGACCATTGTCTCCAGATCTAGTTCTGAGTCGGAATATCGGGCAATGTTCCACACTGTTACCGAGATCATGTGGGTTAAACAGACTTTCTGTGAAATCGGGTATCCTGTTCAAGATCCCACTCCTCTATGGTGCGATAATCAAGCTACGATACAGATAGCTACCAATCTTGTGTTTCATGAACTCACAAAACACGTAGAGGTCCACCGCCACTTTGTAAGGGAGAAGTATGAATGACTTATTTCCCCAAGTCATGTGAAGACCAGACATCAAGTTGCAGATATTCTTTCTAAGGGAGTTACGTGGGTCAGAATGAACTTTATATGCAACAAGTTAGGTCTGGGTAGTTCTCACGACCCAACTTGAGGGGGAGTGTTAGACACATTAGTCCCATATCTTGTAATATGAATGTATGTTTTCCTCCACGTTATATATATACCCCCCTTGAACCTCTATTGGAGGTGCCAAATGTTCCAATACCGAGTAACAGTAATTAAGTCTCCCAACGCCAAATACAAATACAACGACATAACATAAATAACGACACAATTCCGACTCAACATTTATATACAACATAATTGGGCACGAAGGCCGTAACACAAACACTTCAACATGAGCAAGGTTGCAGATGTCAGATGCTAGATTCATATTAGTTTGAGTTTTTTATGTCAGATGTCAGATTGCGGGAATATATCAAGGACATTTCAAAATGTCGGATTGTAATATTATAATTATATATGCATATATATTTCATAATATTTTTCATTTACTAATTAGATAGTAATTATTTTATCAAATTAAGTGTACTAAGACTCAAATGAGAAAATTAAACTAATAACAAGTGTCTAACCAATTTTTGATAATTAATAAATTTGAAATGTTACATACTTTTAATCATGTAATAGTGCAATACAACATCACAAAATTATATTAAACTAGAAAATATAGCCGTGCCTCAGCTTATTATCAAAATGTTAGCGCTCCACAAAATCAGCTACTCTAATATAAATCTATAATATTGTTTTACTGAAATCAATGAACGAACATTTGAGTACGAACTAATAACTATATTAAAGATTAATGAACATGATAAAAAGAATTGACTTAATACAACTCATTTAAGTAACATCATGATTCTTGATCGGTTGGGTAGTCCTCAAAAGTGTAAAACATTAATACATCAGCAATTCCCCCTTAGAATTCTCATCCTTATCCTTTTCCAACATATGCCATTTTCCTTTTGCTTTTGTCTTGTATGCCTGTTTTAAAGTCAGCCTTGCACTTCTCCTAGAACCCACATCAGCATCGACAACAATGTCACTAATATGAGCCCAAGTCAACCCTTCTCCAAGAAACACTTTGTCATCATCATCTACAACATCAACAACATGACCCACTAATCACTTAGCAACTTTTCCTTCATCAATACTTTTTTAGACAACGGGTTTTGAGCTGGATCAGAATATTTAGCGTTCAACTTCAGTCAATCTTTTGCTTTCTATTCCTCTTCTAGGAATGAATTTAAATATAATATAATCATTAAAATTTGTTATCATTTACAAGTAAATTACCATCTCAAAAGTGCTCCTATTCCTTTCGCAGCCGGAGGAACTAGTTGTCAAATTGAAGATTTTCATGACCATAGTTCTTAAAGTTGGAGTTCCAATTCCATAGAACTTCCACCAATGAACTTATAGAAAATTAACAAATTATTAGTAGTTCAGTACAAAAAATAATCAAACAAATGTTCGGTGAAAAATATCTTTGAAAATAATACAAGGATATTCTTTATTTCAAATTTCAAAATAACCTCCTATTTTGTCATTATTACGATAGCACGAGGCACTAATGATCCATTATTCAAGAAGACATGCTCAATGTAAACTACGATAGCAAGCATGTAGTTTAGATAGGATATCACAAAAAATTCTCATCATTTGTTGCAGAAATAATATGAAACCTAAGTGTATAGCTGTATAATTTTTTTCACATCATATGTTGCAATGAAAAACAACGTTAATGGAGCAACCTACAAGCTTTAATACACTAAATCTAATGAAACCCCTTGCAGCAGTGCACCTAAAGACAAATTTCTCCCCAAAATTAGAGTCACATAAAGCATATAAATCAACACTACTGAATCCTATAGCAGAAGTCCACCTTAGCATACTTTTTTTCCCAAAATAAGTTCCACATAAAACATATTTGCCAAAATTAAGGAAGCCCCTAACCCCTTGCAGCAAGGAAGCCATTTTTTAAATTGAATCCTACAGAAGTAGAGTAAGAGAGAAGGGACTTGAGAGGCCACAACACCACAATTACCACAACGGGCAGAACAACAAGCCTAATTCAGCACCAGAGGAAGAGATGGAGAGGCTAAGAAGAACTACAAAACTACAGCCGCACACAGCCAACAATTCAGCATCCCACAGAGCTGCAAATTATAGAAGTAGTGGAAGGGAGGAAGAGATGAAGAGGGTTAGTAAAACTACAGAACCATAGCCGCACACAGCCGGCTATTCAGCATGCCCCACAGAACTATAAATTATAGAAGTAAAGAAAGAGAGGAAGAGATGAATAGGGTAAGCACTAAGAAACAACATTCCAATATTCCAGCATCCGAGATTCCCACAGTAGAGAAAGAGAGAAATAGACGATGGGAGGAAGAGATGGAGAGGGTAAGCTTCTGCATGCAACATTCCAAATTTCCAATGTTCCAGCATCTGACATTCCCATTGAAATAAAGGAAGTGAGAGAAATAGAGGAACAGGAAGAGAGGAAGAGAGAAATGGAGGAGGAAGAGATTATGAGAGGAAGAGGAAAAGGAAGAGAAATATAGTTGCAACTGAAATCACTAAACCGTAAAATATCCAAGCCACAAAAACGGCATAAATGCAAGCAACACAAAAAAACTCACAGTGCACCGAGATGTTTAAATGATAAATCAATCCAGAACCAGTGTGTAGAAGCAGCAGATGCGGGACAACTTATAACCCCAGAACGAGAGAGACAAAAGAACCACCAAGGAACCAGGGAACCAATGCCCAAATGCGACAACAACCATAAAATTAGATTCAGAGCCCAAATACGGCAGTGTTCGCAAGAGAACCAGAGGGTAACGAGAGAGAGAGAAAGCAGCTTGAAGAAGAGATTAGGGCCAGAGCGCATTGTGAAATGAGGTGGTGAGATGAGATCAGCTAAAACAAAATAACACTTAACATTTTTATTTTTTAAAAAATAAAATTAAACCTAAATTTCGGGCGCTATAGCGCCGCAAAAATAGGGCACTATATCAGTTTCTCCTGGTATAGTGCCCGCCATAATGGAAACCGCCACAAAACAATTTTATAGCAAAAATGTGGTGAATTGTAGTAAAAAATGACACGTCGGCCGACATCTACAAACTTGAACACGACTGAACGGAAAATGAGGATTCATAAAGTTGACCCAAATATTTGTGACATGGATAATGATGTCATTGCTAATGATGATTCTAATGAAGAGGATAGCACACTGCTAGCCCGATCTTTTATTGATGATTTTTTTAAGAGAACTCACATCTCTTAAAAATAGAATACTACTAGTTGGTATGTGTTATGAGCCCGGACGATCTGCGGTTCCGAGGATTCAAGTACGCCAGAAGACCTAAAGGAGCGCCGGACCGAGACCGGGCTGAACCATCCGGTTCAGCCCGCAATTAATCAATAAGAGGAGGGAGGGCTGAACCACACCAGTTCAGCCCTCAATTGGGGCCGGCCGGCCCTGGGAAAAGGGGGCTCCATAAATACCCCTTTTCCTCCCCTCTATGGAGGCATGATTTTTCCATTTCAGGTATTCCCTTCTTCTTCCACAAAAACCCTAGCCGTCTTTTTGTTCTAGTTTACTCTTTGCTTAGAACCCTAGCAGTAGCATAACATTTGGTATCAGAGCATACTTCCTGCGACCATGGTGGCGCGTACGGAGGCAGAGACAGCGCGTTTGGCCGCCATCGAGGAGAACTATGCGGCGTTGACAGATTCCGTGGCGGCAATCGAAGCAAGCATGAAGGACTCACAACAACACTTGGAGGAACGCCTCGATGAGAAGATGGAGGAGTTGAAATCCCTCCTCTTGCAAAATCTGAAAGGGAAGGCCGTAAACGGCGCGGGATCCGACACGGAAGCGACAAATCTCCCTAACGGAGGGAGCACGGGGTGCGGGAGTCACAGAGGCGGGCCGACATGCGCGTCGGGCTCCGGATTCGGCGCGGGAAACGTGCCAGAGGCCGCACGCGGGCCTCCGATTCCATCCCGATCCAGCGGGATGTCAGGCGGACACCCGGAGGAGGCGGATGGGGCTGCGGGGGGTTCGGCGGAGGATCGGCTCCCTCCTGGATGCCGGAACCGCCCCGGAATGGGTCCAATCGGGCGGCGGAAGTTGCAGGAGGTCCCTGGGGGCCCGACGGAGGATCGGCTTCAACTTGGGGGTTCGAACAGCCCCTGCCGGCTCACGGCGGACTGCTGCGGCAAGGAGGGGGTCTCAGACAGCACCCGGGACAAGCATGGAGGCCACAACATCAAGGATTTGGAGTGTTTCGCCCAACCGGGGCAAATGCGGTTCCTCTCGGGGGCACAACGGGGAATTTTCCGCTCCCACCAGCGAATGCTCCTAACGGGGGATATGGTCCGGCCAATATGGGACCGGGAAGGAATCCAGGGTGGAATCAGGGAGGAATCCAAGGAGATTTTGGGCAACCCGGGGTGATGGGACCAGACGGTGGCGGTTTGGGAGGGGCTTATCAGAGACCCTACATGCAACCCAAGCGGAAACAGATGAATTTTCCTAAGTTCCGGGGAGGGGACGCCCTGGAGTGGATACAAAAGGCGGAGCTGTTTTTCAAATATCAGGAGATTCCCGAAGATATCTTGCTGTCCCGATGGAAGAAACATGGCACAGAGTACCATTCCGAGATTCTGGTCAAGTGGAAGGATCTTTCAGAGGCTCACAACACGTGGGTGGACTTCTTGGAGTTCCGGGAGTTATTTCCCGACTTCCAGCTTGAGGACAAGCTGCCTCTTGATGGGGAGGGGAATGTTATGGCCCCGGACGATCTGCGGTTTCGAGGATTCAAGTACGCCAGAAGACCTAAAGGAGCGTCGGACCGAGACCGGGCTGAACCATCCGGTTCAGCCCGCAATTAATCAATAAGAGGAGGGAGGGCTGAACCACACCGGTTCAGCCCTCAATTGGGGCCGGCCGGCCTGGGAAAAGGGGGCTCCATAAATACCCCTTTTCCCCCCTCTATGGAGGCATGATTTTTCCATTTCAGGTATTCCCTTCTTCTTCCACAAAAACCCTAGCCGTCTTTTTGTTCTAGTTTACTCTTTGCTTAGAACCCTAGCAGTAGCATAACAGTATGTGTGTGGACATTTCCTTGAAATCTTCTCTTATATTGCAACTAATACAATTAAGTCATTGACCTCGGCAATATACTTACTATGTTCAAATTATTGACCTATGAGACTCAAGATGTGGATTCTGTAAGATCTTAACATCTGCAATTTATGATATTTGAGGACCAACCTAGGCTTCTGAATTACTGAAAATAGAAGTTGAATTTTTGTTGTTCTTGCTCTTCAAATATTTAATAAAATTTATAACACCTAAACTGGAAGCCAACTTTGATCGTCTCTCATTCTTACTACTGTTTAGTAGGGATATTTATGCAACTTTCATTTTATATTCTTAACTTGGTTTTCCTTTGTGTTTTTTTTAACCCAAGATCCATCTTTTTCACAGTCAATTGCTATTCTCTTTATTTTTACAGTCTTGCTTTTATTATTCTCTCTGCAGGTGATATCGTCTTCACTGTTGTCTGTAGCAACTCTGATCGACATTTTACTGAGCAATGAACTAGAAACTAGCTCTGAAAATATTAGCATTGATAATAAACTTGCTTCGAAAGTTAGGATGACAATTACAACTTCAGCTGAAAAATTATTTTCTATGCATAATTGTTTTCTAGATTTTCTCAAGCATAAGTCCCCTGCTATTCGTTCAGCGACATACTCGGCTCTAACAATCTATATTAAAAATATCCCTCATGCTTACAACGAAGGAAATATGAAATCCCTATCAGCAGCGATACTTAGTTCTTTCCAAGAGAAAGACATCTCATGCCATTCTTCCATGTGGGATATGATTCTTCTTTTCTCCAGAAAATTTCCAGATACATGGTGCTCCAACAATATTCACAAAACCGTCTTAAATCAACTATGGCAGTTTCTAAGAAATGGATGTTATGGTTCACAGAGAGTTTCATACCCAGCTTTATTGATTTTGTTAGAATCCATGCCTCCTAAAGCTGCTAATGGGGAACAATTTCTTCTTTTATTTTTCCGAAGCCTATGGACCGGAAGAAACTCATCCCACTCTGATGCAGAATGTGCTACTTTCTTCAAAGCATTTAAAGAATGTTTTTTGTGGGCCTTGGATAATGCAGGAAGGTGAGAATTTTTGAAAACAGAGGTTGACTTCTTAGAAGTCATCAAATTTTATTTCTTGGCGAGATTTTTCTCATTAGAAGTCTATTTTTGCCTCTTTTGGTGTGCATTGCTTCATGCAGGCTTTCAAAAAGTGAAGATGAAACGACTTGTCTTTCTTCAAGACTTGTCAATGATATTCTTATAATGCTTTTATGGTATGATTATCTTCAGTTGAACTCAAAGAATGAAGTTGAAAGTATACTCGAGTTAAGTAGTGGGGCCGAAAATATTCAATTATCGGATGAAAAGTCTGCTGATATGCACAAATATTCTTCCAGTTATATTAAAGAATGGGGCAAATGTATTATTGGTATTTTATCACACGTTTCATTGAAAAGATTCAGTTTGCTCCAAGATTTCTGTGCAACATTTGCGAAGGATTGTTTGTCAGTATTACAACATAGAATGTCCTCGAACAGAAATCAGCAGCTTCTAAAAAGGATTATTAATTTTTTTTTGCTTCTGGGCCAATTTCCATTGGGAGGGGGTCAAACTTGGCCTTGGGAACTTCTTGCTGGACCACTGATTGCAAGCTCTTTCAACATCATCAAAACTCTAGTAAGTTTTTCTTATTGATGTCGCCTACTTTTACCTTAAAAAGAAGTTAAATGTTTTTCATATGAAGTGTATGTTGATTGTTGCTATTGGATTACCAAGTAATATGTGAAAGGAACAAATTATTTTGCACTATGATGTTAATTGATCTGCTGATTTGTGTTTTTATTTTATGGAGACATGAATATATTACAACATAAAGGGGAATGATTGTGTTGTTGGAGCTAGTTCATCAATATTTCGTTAGAGTTGGTGGTGGAGGTGGAGATACAAAGGAGTTGAGTTCATGCTACGGAGAATGCAACAAGGGAGCCGAGCTCAACCTAAGAGGGGATCCTTACTCAACCCTAACCGTAACATGAGGATGAGAAGATAACTAAGAGAGAGATTAAAGATTCTTTCATTGCTTCCTCGCTTCATGATCCATGGTGCTTAAATAGAGAATACATGACGCTTTTATGATTAGGTCCACATACTTGAATCTGACTATAACATACACAAAATATAATAACATAAGACACACATTGAATTAAAAGGATACAAAATACATCATAAAATAAAGATGCGACATGCTCCAACACAACATAAAATAAAGATGCAGCATTCCTAATAACTCTAAATAACGACATACATAAATTTAACAAATAACGGATATTAGAACCATTTCAGATTGCCATATTTGTCTTTTGTCTATGAGCTAAATCCAGTGTTAAAGAAGCCCATTTGACAAATGCCCATTATGTAATTTCTCTCTTCTCTTTAGTCCCACATCATGTATAAGACCTTCCTCTCTCTCTCCCTCTCCCTCCTATAAATATGTACTCATTCTTTGTATTTGATACAAGTGAACATATATACAAGGTTTCTTTTTTCCTCTCTACATCCAGTATTTGGTTGTTGTTAGAAATTAAGATCTGACTCCACACCTGACAAAGTACTATCACAATATTCCAGCAAAATGATTTCAAATTCCATGCACAAAATAAGTAAAAATTGTATGTTCTATCTAAAGAAACCAAATGAGCCCTCTGTATGGTTAGTGGGGAATGAAATCTTTTTTGATAACCTTTTATTTTATTTTCATAGTAAAATACTTAAAAATATTGAACATGTAATATGATTCATATGATGATGTTTGGTTCTGTTTTATTTAGCTTAAAATCTGCATTGTTCGATTCCTGTACATTTTCGAAAGCAGTAAATTGTTAGGTTATAATGGAGTATATAAACATCTAAATGGATGAACATGAAGCAAGGTAGCTTCAAACTCATTCGATTTTGCACAATGAAATGTAGGGTAGGCTTGGTGAATGTGCTCAGGAACCTAAAGCTGCAATGGCTAGTGGTGCTGGATGTGCATGGCGGACTCGTGATCAGTGTGTGGGTGGACTGAAATATTTCGTTGATAGAATAACATCTTAGTAATGAAACAATAAATGTTTAGAAAATATTTAGCAGCTAGCAATTATAGTGAAAACAAACAAGTGTAATTTCTCCGATTGGAGCGCACAAGCCAGAATACCAAGCAAATAAATCCCACAAGCTATATTGATTAATTTGGGAAAACAAATAATTACAGATTAGGCTTCACTAAATAATACAAGCATTCAGTGCACACTATAATGAAACAACACAACCAAAACTACAAGACTTACAAGTTCTAGGGCTATTTGAAGTGGTCAGTGGATGCAAAGAGGCGGACATAGGATGGAGGGAGTGTTGGGGTGGAAATTGCTTGTGGAGGTGCTGAATGCGGCGAATATGGAGAGTAGGTACAGTAGTGGGAGCGGTTGGGCGTTGTGATTTAGAGAGGGGAGTTGTTTAAAGGCGACATTTTGCAATATCAAGGGGCTGGATGGCAGAGTTTTACAATGGGGAGTGTGTTATGGACAGCGGTGATACAAGGGCATTGAAACCCTAGAGCTTGAGAAAGGAGACAAAGTTGGGAAAAGAGGAAGAGGAAGCCCTATAGGAGGAGAGGGTTTAGAGAGAGAGGGAGAGAAAGTTAGAGAGATAAAAGAAACTTCATTCATTCATTGCTTGATTTCCAATTACATGACAAGGCCTATATATAGGACCCCAGGGGAAAACCCATAATTACATACAACACTTAAAATATTAAAACACTAGAATATTACAACGAGTTTAATAACGACGACTCTAACTAAATACATCACGACTCGATACATATATATGAAGATAACTAACAGAGGACCGTAACACTCCACCTGTCCTTGAGATTGAGCTTGTCATCAAGCTCGAACTCCAGTATGACGATCCGCTCGTCAGGCTCCTTTATCTCGCGCCAGAATAGTGCCCGATAGCGTGTCACGGTGGCGTGGGCCGCAAGTTGTAGTGACGACATCTTCAGAAGGACGCGCGACTGAAGCAAAGAGTCTGGCTGGTCCGACGGAGAAGCAGGAGGCATAAATGGCAGGATGGCCAAGGGAACAACGACCGACCGAATGAAGAGGTCCGACGGGACTGGTGATGCGACAGCGAACAACGGCTGGAAGAGGGTCAGAGAAACCATGGTCGGCGGAAGTCCCGGTTCCGGTGGGGACGGCGGTGCGGTGCGAGGTAGCAACGACAATTCGGCCGAAGGGGCTTGCAGAGTAGTGGCGGACAAAGCGGAAGGAGACGTGGCTAGAGGGACAACTGGCGTAATTGGTAATCTCGTCGCCGGGCTAGATGTTGCGGAAGCGGCGACAACATGCACGAGTTGAGAGGCCTCCGACACTGGGAGAGGCGGAACACCGAAGTGTCCGGAATTTGTTAATTTGTCAAGTGTGGTGTTGAGTTGAGATGTGGAGGCCTGAAGTGTCTGCAACCATTTCCACAACATTGAACAAAGGGCGGCTTCGTCCGCGACACTCATTTTTATGTCCCGGAATTGGAAACTCATTGCCTTTAATTGGGGAATAGACTTAATTCAATTAAGAATTAACCCTAATAGTCAATTAAGGAGAAAGGCTGCTGCAGTTGGGGGCTCGATGCGGAAAGGGCGGCTCGGGCGGAATGGGCGTTGTCAATTTGTGAGGGGGAACGCATGCAGCGTTGTGCTCGGGGGGGGGGGGGGAATTGACGCAGAAGACGCGTGTGAGTCCGTCGTCGAGGAAGTCGAGCAGGAATTTGGCTGCGATGGTTGTACAAAAGAGGAAGGTGCGACGAGGAGGCGTTGCGGACGTGCGGATCTGGTCGACGAAGCAGCGACGCGTTGGTGCTGGGCTGTGAGGAACTGCGGAAACCGACGGCTGGCACAAGAAGATCGATTGACGAGCTAGGCGGATCAGAATCGTCCTGGCTTGCGGAAATAGCCAAAGCAGTCGGTGTTGGGTTCTCTGAAACAGTCGGTGCTGGAGGAGTTCCGTGGAGGTGGACGATTAGGGAATGACGTGTGTCGGGAAGGAGGATCGAGAGCCTCTGATACCAAGTTGTTATGGACAGCGGTGATACAAGGGCGTTGAAACCCTAGAGCTTGAGAAAGGAGACGAAGTTGGGAAAAGAGGAAGAGGAAGCCCTAGAGGAGGAGAGTGTTTAGGTAGAAAGAGAAAGTTAGAGAGATAAAAGAAACTTTATTCATTCATTGCTTGATTTCCAATTACATGACAAGGCCTATATATAGGATCCCAGGGGCAAACCCGTAATTACATACAACACTTAAAATATTAAAACACTAGAATATTACGACGTGTCTAATAACGACGACTCTAACTAAATACATCACGACTCGATACTTTATATATGAAGATAACTAACGGAGGACCATAACAGAGTGCTGGGTGGCAGGATTTTGAACTGGGGAGGGGAGGCTAGGATCTATAGAGGGGAGGGGCAGGGAGTCACGAATCTGCTTTAGTGAGGTGCTGGGGGCGGTGTGCTAGGACGGGAAAAGGAGGGGATGCTTAGTTATGAGGCAGGGAGGGCTGGAGAGGTGCGGAAAAGTGCAGGTAAGGTATTGTGGGTGGCGTTTTGGAGCAGGAAGTGGAAGGGGTGCTCGGGGTGTGGACAATGAGGCCTGGAAAGATGCGGAATACTTGGTCAGAGAAAAGAGAATCAAACCCTAGGCGTCGAAACCAAGGAGGAGCGTTGGCTTCAGCGTCGAGATCCACGATACGAAGAGGAACTCTTGTAAAAGCTGAATGAGCCCCAAAATAGCTCTAATACATGTATATATATGAGGGGGGGGGGGGGGGGTAGGGCTTCCATTATGGGCGACTCATACCAGACATCGGTAACAGATACCTCAACCATCAAAATTTACCATAATAAAATACAAAAAAATCCAAAGGAAATCCAAAAAACATAGACAACGGATCAAATGCGGGTGTGGCCCGGATCGTCAAAATGTAGCTCTGATCAACGTCTACGGTGCATATATACTCGCATGTGCTCTAAGTGTTGATCCCCATCAACTCCTTTCGACTGAAAAACATTCATATCCGCTTAATGAAGATGATCATACTACTGGCGTAGGGTAGGGGCTAGTAGATCCAGCTCGGGAAGCATGACTTAAGTACCGTCAATCACTGGGCACCCTCTCTAACAAACTAGGTATCTCCAAGTCAGACCAGGAATGGCGACGTACTCATGCGCAACGACATCAATGATACTCTCCATCAACTGCCTTGCACTGATGAGACTCTATCTATGCTCTGATGGAAATAATGGATTCAGAGGTGGTGCCTCAGTACCCTGGAGGGCTCAGGGCCTGGTAGGGGTCAGGTGAGAAAGTTGAGTAGAAGGTGGAGGTTGTTGAGGCGGGAAATCAGGAGTGGTTTCATAACGTGGATCCCTGCACTCACACTGCTCATATTATGACGTTAGGTCTTCGATATTGAACATATGGTGAATGCCCATATCCTTAGAGAGGCCTAACTCATAAGCGTTTATCCTAATCTTTCTCAAGATTGTAAAAGGACCCATTCACAACATTCAATTTTCTAGCCGCCCGCAGGGGAGCCACTCCGCACGGACGCAAACCATCACCCGGTCGCCTTCACGAAATACTTGCTTACGTATGCAAATATTTGCATAAGCCTTACTGATCTCATTGTTAGATGTTATCTTTCGACGGATTGAATCATGCAACCAATGCAAATGATGGATAAATGACTCGGCGGACACACTAGGTCGTGACTCAAGGTGAACCAGAATCAGGACAATCTACTTTCTAGGCTCACGCCCTATTACTACGTGAAATGGGCTTAGACCCGTGGGCCTATTGACCGAGCTATTATACATGAATTCATCTATAAGCAGAATCAAATCCCAAGTCGACACACACTCACCCACTAGGCATCACAACATGTTTCTCTAGGCTCCACTGCACTACCTCCGTTTGGCCGTCGGTTTGCGGGCGGTAGGCATGTGAAAAGTTAAGGGTCCTCCTCATTTTTCACCAGCGTCTTCCAGAAATAACTCATAAACCAAACATCGCGACTAGATACTTGGCCTTAGGGAGACTGTGCAACCTAAGAACATCTCGACTGAAGTGTGAGGCAACCTGAGAGGCATCCAATGTCTTGCTACATGCAATAAAATTGTCCATTTTAGAGAACCGGCCGACAACTACGAATATGGAATCAATATTCTGCGTGGAAGTCTCCATACTAATTGTCTACCCAGCGCTGATGGAGAACCAGTAGCGGTTTGTACAAGCCCATATTTTGTCGGGCCCCTTTGTCCGTTTGGCATACCCTACAGTGGCGAATGAGACATGCCACACCTCTTTTCAGGTTTAGCCAATAAAACGATTCTCAACTAAACAATCGATTTGTCCCTACCAAAGCGGCCTCCAACACTACCGATGTGCATCTCCTAGATCATATAGTCTCGATATGAAGTGAGATACATAGTTGGGACCCCTGATAATGGTAACCGTCACAATAAAGAGCCCATCTATGGGTTATGTGGGCACACTCTACTGAGGGATGCATATACTGTACCAAAGTCTAGGCAGGAGGGGTAGTCGTTGATAATGTGCTCAAAATCAGTCACCCTCACACTAAGCGCATGTAAAAGACTAATTTGATGATTAAGTGTGTCGTCTGGCTT
Source organism: Platanthera guangdongensis (assembly GCA_039583875.1). Taxonomy (NCBI): domain Eukaryota; kingdom Viridiplantae; phylum Streptophyta; class Magnoliopsida; order Asparagales; family Orchidaceae; genus Platanthera; species Platanthera guangdongensis. The sequence goes on along the minus strand of CM077156.1, from coordinate 193,307,726 downwards.
GTTCTCAACACCAACTATGTTTGAGAACAAAGTGAAACTCTTGTATGTATTCGACCCATTTTGCATGCCGATGACTCAACTCTGATTTGTATCCTTCTCATCCACCTTTTCACCATTGAAAAAAGGATTCCCATCTGGCTTTGAACCTGCCACTTTTCTCGAACTTTTGGATGACGTCCTATGATTGAAAGAGAAATTCCTTAAGAAGATCACGTTGGAAGTTCATGAAAATAATAATCATGATAGAACGAAGTGGCCCCATTTATTCTTAAACCATCTCTTTTTAAATGATATCCCTTCTTTATATGCTTCAGCTTTGTGGAGCTGAAGAAAATAAGGAAGAAGAAAATAGGGAGGAAAACAAAAGCTTGACGTTGGAGGCGTCGGTGGTGTTGAAAAAATGCGGAATACCGGTATTGGCGGCATCTGCAGAGTAAGAGGCGTCGGCAGTGTAGGCAACAACGACTTCAATGGTTTTCAAAAGATGGATTTATTAAAAAATGAAAAAGAAAAAATATGTAGTGGTTGAAAGTTAGAAATGTTAGTGATATTTCTTAATGTCTGATTCAGTTGATATCCTGATCCAATTCGATAATCAGTTAATTTTTGTTTAATCAATAATATATAAAAAGAAAATATTGTTTTTGGCTCTGTCAGGGCCCATTGTCGTTTTAAAATACTTTACATACCCCATGCATATATATATATATATATATATATATATATATATATATATATATATATATATATATATATATATATATATATATACAGGAACTTCTCTAGGTTTTTCCCCAAGATCATGCCTCGAATGCTTCTTAAAATATGACACATCTGCACTAGTATTAATGGCAGTGTTTGGAATTCAACAAAAAAAATATTCCACATGTATCAATTCACTTTTAATTTATACAATTAACCAACATTTAACCTAACCCATCCGAATGAAAAATGAAATGAAATTTCTAATAACTATTAAAATTTACGGTATCTAATTTGAATTTGAGATAATGATTTTTTTAACTTTACACGTGTTTTTTTGTAATACATCTGTACCATTTGGACTTTGTACTTCGTGCTTAGCTCAAATGGAACAAAACATTGAGATATTAGTAGCTGAACCCTACATATCTATAGTTACAAATATAAAAGCTGCACTGCATTTATTTTTATCTTTCATTTTCATAGTTTTTCCGGGTTTAATTCAACAATGCCACACATATTTCATGCACATTCACTATATCCTGTTTCTTGAATAATCGAAATTTAGTGAATATTTTTCAGCTTGTCCCAATTTGAGATAAAAATTGAGCCTTGGCTCACATGCATTGAGGTTACAATCTATTATGGTTTGTTCGGTTGGACGAAAATGAAGCTTCAAATTTGAAATTGGAGGTACAATTCCAATGACAATAGACCTCCAATTCCAATTCCAGGGCTTTAACTATGTTCAAACAAATAGATTGTTAGGGAGTTAGGGTTTCATTCAAACTGTACAGACTTATTCTATGAAGGTCCTATTGGAACATAGTGGTGGAGTAAATTCATTTTCTTTCTTGATCTTATGTCCTCAAAATATTATTTGAAATTCACTCTTGTTTTTAAATAAAAGTTTATTTCCATGTCAGCTATGGCATTTTGAGTTCTAATAAAATACTAAGTTTCTGGCTATTCTTAATGGGCCACAGGATTCCATTGATGCTGTCAAGCTTTTAGCAGTCCTGGTTGAAATTTTTGGTCCAGTTACAGTGTTATCACATATTCATGTTTGTAACAAGGAGGATCACAACCGAAGCTCAACCATTAAAGATGACGGACTTATAATTAATCAATACTTACAAACATTTGGTAGTGATTTTGTCCCTTGGTGTTTATTGAGTCACAGTAGCTCTAGTGGTGCAAAACTAGATCTTCTGATTTCTTTAATTCAAGATGAATATTTATCGGAGCAGTGGTCCTCAATCATTACACATTTTGCTAAACTTGAAAAAGGCTCTAGAACTGATTTTGGAGTGCCTAATCATGCTGATAAACTTCAATCATTTGTGATGTTTTTTGTGAAACTGAGACAAAAAGTCAATTTCATGATAACGGAGAATACACACAACTTTGGGGCACTCCCTGAGCATTGGCATCATGAGTTGTTGGACTCAGTAGCAGTTTCTATTGTTCGTGATACGCCTTGTTTTTGTCTTTCTCACGGCGAACTTCTTCGGTAATGGCTAATTTATTTGTTTTTTTTCCTTTCAATTATCTTTGTCATGCCATATTCAATGTTCATTGCATCATGTTACGGTTTTAAGGTTTTGAAAATCCATATTATTTACACGACTTTGTGTTGTCATACTGAAATTCTTTGGTAATGACATGTATACCCACCCTCTATGGACATGTATATGCATTTGGAAGATCCACCTCTCGGAAAGTGGAGATTCAGATTTAACTTTCCAGCATTGTCTTATATTAGTTGTTGTATTTCATATGTAATGTGTACCTAGTGGGATTGTGGTAAATTAGAAGATACTAGTGTTCTCTCTCTATACAAAGAGGTGTGATGTGTGTTGGAAGGGCTTTTGGAGAACTCATGTATGCTCTGTAGGTTGGGAACCTTTCAAGGGAACCAATCTTCATGAGCTTGGCGCGAGCATAGTTTCGAATTTGTATCCCACTTTCAATTTTAGTGCAATCTATCTACCGGTACAACTGAGCACTTGGATGATGATAATGAAGTGTATTTGTTGGGCTTTTGATGAACTTTAAGTATTGCAGTAGTTATTATTTATGTCAATCAAATACCCTCTTTAATTCTTGCCCCCTGCAATACTGCAGACAATTTTATGTTTGTAGTTGGTAATAAGTCGAAAGGGATCCTTGGCGCACCAGTTGAGATGTTGCCGTGTGACATTGAGGTCACGGGTTCGAGTCTTGGAAGCATCCTCTTGCAAAATGGAGGGTAAGATTTGCCTATATTTCACCGTTATGATGAGACCCTTCCCCGGACCCTCGCTACGTGGGGATGATTTATGCATCAGGCTACCCTTTTTAGTTAATAATAAGTCGATTGCCTTATTTTTTGACCCGGACGCAGGCGTGTTCAAAAAGATCGGGCCCGTGGTGCCGGTCCGGTAAAAGCCTGGCTAGGCTCGGGCCCGGGCTAGCCCTCCCTGGGCCCAGGCCGGGCTGGGCTGCCCTTTTTAGTTAATAATAAGTCGATTGCCTTATTTTTGACCCGGACGCAGGCGTGTTCAAAAAGGTCGGGGCCGGGGTGCTGGTCCGGTAAAAGCTCGGCTAGGCTCAGGCTTGGGCTAGCCCGCCCCGGGTCCAGACCGGGCTCTAGGGACCCAATAGTGCCCCCATATCAACTCACAGCCCGACCTGGTGCCCGACTCGGGCTAGGCCTAGCCAAGTCCGAGAACCGGGCCTGACCTAGGCCCGACACCCAGGCCAAAATCCCACCTGGGATTTCCTGCTAGAAGTTTTGCCTGTTGGAAATCCCGCCTGTTGACGGGATTTTTTAATGAAATCCAGCCAACATGCGGGATTTTCATATCCCGGCCAACCTTTGGGCCTTAGCGGGCCCCTCTTTGAGAGGGGCCTGAGCCCGACTGAAGCCAGGCCAGGGCCTGAACCTGGGTGGCAAAAGCTCGGGCTCGACAGAGCCGCGCCCATGTCGGGCCTGCCAGACTTTTTGGACACGACTGAATGTTTGATGCCCCATGTACCCCTACCGAATTTGACACAAGTTTAGTTGTTGATTTCAAACTTGATGGTTTCGTAATATTAGAGACTTTAAGGGTTCGTCTGGCTCCCCTGCGGGCTTTCGGTGTGGCGGAGAAACTCCCGGAAAGCCACTGTGAAGTCCTACACTCCTACTAGAGGTACCTAACTCGGTTCAGAGACAACATTATTTCTCCGTTTACCACAGTAAAATTGGCTCGGCGGTGCGAACGAAGATCGGAAGGAGAGAAAACAGACGCCACGAAACCTGCGGTAGTGCATTTAGGGCGAACTAAACGGATCCCCGCCAGAGAGCCAAACGAACCCTTAATGATTTTACCTCACACTTATTTTTACTGTTTCTTTGAATCATTTTGTTCAATAATTAATTATCAGATTTTCATTGTATTGTGCCTCAATTAGAAAGCCTTTGCCGGTCCCAAGCTCGAATGAGAAATTGCGAGGGTTGTGTTAGTTAGACGGTTAGTGTAAAATTTAGTTTATCTTATAAATATGGATCGCTTGGTATGCTAAAGGATCGAGTGTTGTTGTTGTTGTATATTTTATAATTCTGAAATTTTAGAATGCAAGTTTTAGAGCAGTATGTGTGCTTGAGTATAGTGTTACGGATCGGTTTGGATCCTTCGCCGTTTATCATATTATATGTTCTGGGTTTGTATTAGGAGTGAGTCTTATTATATTAGGGTATTTTATTATTGCTTGCATCTTCATGTATTTACGGGTGTGCCACCCGGGGGTTCTATAAATAGACCCTTTAGTGTCTTGTATGAGATTATCAATGAATGAAATCTAGTTTTTGTCTCTTGTTGTGAGATTTTGGTGGCTCTCTCCTCCAACGAGCAACCCCGCCTAGGCAGCCGCGGTTCTGACTCCACAGTATCCCCCACTAACGCCATCATCTCTGCCTCCGACCATTACTCCGGCGAGCTACCGCTGTTATGGAAATAGGCCCGTAACAACTTGGTATCAGAGCCTCGGTCCTCTTCCGCGACGCTATTACACTCTTGCTCCTTTCCCACGCCGTCATCCTCCTTGCCAAGTCTCCCTCAAGCTCCCATTCTTCTCAGTCATCTCCTTCAACTTCACTGCACGCGCTTTACTTGCCCCTGCAACTGTTCTTCTTCCCTCGAAACATTCCACCTCCCTCGAAACCCTCCTCTGCTGGGCGCAGCTGCTCCGACGCCAACATCACTCACCCTCCGCGTCTTCCACCTTCCACGGTACCTTACAGCTTCATCAAACCCGGCCAATCCTCTCGGCATCGCCAGCGGTGCGTACCACCAACACCACAGCTGCTCCAATCCCGACGACAAGCCCTGCGGGACGCCTCCTCCGTCGCGCGACCCACGGTCCAGCGCAGTCCGGAATAGCCGACATCTTCCGCAGTCCTCCATCTTCTCCATTCCAAAACCGCAACAGTCTCGAGCCCCTCCCCTGCATCGTCGTCGTGCACAACCGCACTTCATCGAGCCCTGCACAGCTGCACCATCATCACGATCACAGAGCATGACCTTTTCGAGCCCTGCGCCTATCCCCTCTTCCGCTCGCGTGCGCTCAACAAAGTCACATCCTGCCCTATTTAATTTCTAATATATTAATCCTGATTAATTTATTAATTATTAAATCTGCATCTTGCCACCTTTCTTTTGACAATCCCCATCCCAACTACATCTGCAAGCGTTAAGTGCCTCTTATAAAGGAGGTAAAGGGTTCGAGACCCGACCTCAACACCCCGGCGCACCGAGAACACGTGCGGAGAAGGGTTGGGTGTGCAGGGCCGCGGCCCATGTTGTGGGCTCGACCGGCAGGATTATGCCCGTGAATGAGCGGTCCATAACATATAGTTGTCTAACATTTAGTTCTGCTTATTTCTGCACTCTTTAAAATATTCATTTTATGAGTTTGATGTCAATTTCAATTATTTTTACTACATTCTGAGTACAAATGTAATTGCTGATGTCTAATTAGTTCTCTTAATGTAGAGCAATACTTGGCGGATCAGTTGAAGATGATAAGATATGCTTTATTTCAACAAAAACTTTAACAGTTATATTTGAGGAGATCATGAAAATACTGGTTCGATATCTTACTAGCACCTCTTTCCATTGGACTAGGCACTCATGCTCCTTATTGTCGATTTTTGCGGAGTTGACTGTGTCCCACAACTCGTCTGTTGTTGATACTATTGAAATGGCTCAATTTGCATTTCATGTTCTTGAAGGAAGCTTCTTTTGCTTGGAAGTGTTGCATGAGAATGACACTCTGATTTCTTCTATTTTGGCTACTATATTCATTATTGACTGGGAATGTAATATGTCATCAGTTATTTGCAATGATGATCATTTTGAGATTCTTCATGAAACAGGACTTCAACCATTGCCCAATTCCCCAACCAATTCAGATAGTCATAAGATAGAGAAGGTTGATAATAAATTGGTCAATGACAATTGTTCCGAGAATATTCATGGAGCAGAACTTCAATCATTACCCAATTCTCAAATCATTGCAGATAATTATTTAATAGAGCAGGTTGATACTAAATTGGCTCTAGCCAGAAGAGTGCATGTGTTTCGCAACACCATATTCACTGATTTCTCAAATATTCTTAGTCTGTGCAACTTGTCGAAATTAAGAAATATATTGATTCAAACCATCAAGTCTTGTATTTTTGAAACAGTTGAACTCACTACCGATGTAATTTCCTCATTGTGCTCTACATGGGTCATGGATCTGCTGAAAGTTACTTGCAAGAATTTTGATCAATTCCAACTTATGTTGGATCAGTTGTTATCAGAGGCCAATTCTTGGCCATTGTGGGTCACACCTTTTATCCAAGACCAAAGCAGGACTGCTACTTTTCAGCGTTTGAGAGCAAGCCATGAAATAGATGTATGAGTTCTTTTACATTTTCTAATTTGCACTTAATTATTTTGCTTCCACATTCTTAGTTTTGTTAATCTGAAATCGTACTAAAAACCAACATGACCTCATCAATTTAAATTTGCTACATGCAAAACTTAAACTAACAAATTTGAAGTTTATCTTGGAAGATGCTTGTAGTTTTGAGGCATTTGTTAATTAGCAGGGATCACGTAGGACGAATCTATAGGCGGCAGATTTATGAACAATGCCCTAACCCTACATGCAATCCAAAGCCCAACGGATAAATCAAAATCAACAATAAATAATTTAATCACACACACATAACTTTGACAATATCAAAATAATTCAATAGGGCAAAACAAACTTAGACTTTCCTCCGTGTGAATAGCAAAAACAAGTGCGTGCGGAAAATAAATCCTGCAAATCCGAATAATAATCTAAAACAAACAACTACTATTACAGAGATGCAAACAAATATGAAATCCTAATGATATGACCCGGAGTCGCTTCAGAGCAGTTATCATCGGAAGGGGCCAAAGAACAAGGAGATTGAACCAACCGGTTCAGTCTTACTATCCTCTTAATCAATCCAGGCGGGCCTAGCCGATTTGCGGCTGAGTATTTGCGGGGGGATGTGGCGCCCCCTAGGGCATCGAAGATTTTGTATAGGTATTCACTTGTTTCTCTCGTAGGAGTAGCTGTAGCATATCAACTGGTATCAGAGGAGTTCTCCTCCATTGCAGAGCATGACAACCCATGACACACGCTTCACGATGCTGGAAGAGGGGCAACAAGGCCTTCACGACCTCCTGGAAGCACTGAAGCAGGAGTTGTCGCGGAGGATTAGCGACGAGGAGAAGCGCTCCCATGCGGTTTTTCTAAAGGAGACAATGCGCTCGGGGAACACCTGGGCTGCATTGAGCGGGCTCCAGATCGCGACAAGTGGGTCGCAACCAACAAAATGGCCGACCTCATCTGCGTTGGAGAGTCGACGGACGACCGGAGGAAGGAAGCAGGGGCTTCGTCGCTTGCACCAGACGACGGGGTCGACGAGTTGTGCGGGGCTCAAGGGTCCGTCGTCTCCGGCCAGTGAGTCCAGGGCCAACAACCGCGCGACATCTGGGGACCCGACGAAGGCTCTGGGGGCTTCAGCGGCTTAACCACAGACCCGAGGGGCTTCCACCAGCAACTACAAGCCACAGGCGGCGTGGCGGGAGGATAACAGGAACCAGTGGACTGCGATGATAGGAAGAGGAGGCAGTCATCACTACCAGCAGCCGTATGTGGGTTGGGGTGAAGGAGAAGGAAGCAACAGAACCAGCATGGTATGTCGCGGGGCGTTCGAACCCCACACAAAGGGGAAGGAGAGGCACTAGCAAAGGACCACTGGGGCCGGGGGCCCATCATGCAAGGCAAGGGAAGACCAGGGGAGAACGGGGGACCGTGGAATCAAGGCCGGGGACAACCTCTAGAGTTTCCAGAGGCGCGGGCACCACAGCTACACCGCCCACCAGTTCAGCCCCGACTTTCGAGGATGAAGTTTCATAAGTACAGAAACAGAGGCTCACTGGAATGGATCGAGAGAGCCGAGATGTTTTTTGAGTACTAGGAGCTTCCCAAGCACCAGTGAGTACACATCGACTTCTTTTCATCTGGAAGGGGATACCTATCAGTGGCTGAGCTGGTGGAGAAGACAGCGACCCTACCCCACATAGGAGTAATTTTGCGATGGGCTCGCCGCGAGGTTTGGGCCGATCGAATATGAGGACTTCGATATGACGTTGAATAAGCTGAGACAGACAGTGACCGTCAATGAGTATAAAAAGGAGTTTGAAAGGTTAGCTAACCGGGTGCAGTAGTCAGAAAAGGCACTTCTGGGGTGTTTTATGGCTGGACTCAAGGAGAAAATCAGCGACGAGGTGCAGACATTTCAGCCAAGGAGCCTAGAATAAGCTATCTCGAAGGCCCGGTTGCAGGAGAAAAAACTGAGAAGACGCAAGACGGTAACAACTTACCGAGGGAGCAGGAAGGAAGCAGAATCAGGTGCGTTCAAAGGGACCAACAACTCATCCACATGGAAGGAGGCAGCGGTGAAGCGATTACCATGGCAAGAGATGTAGGATCGACGGACCGAGGGGCTGTGCTACGCTTGCGACGAACAATTTGTTCCTGGACACAAGTGTAAGGTGGTTCAGGTTTACATGCTGCAATAGGAGGAACCAGGGGCTACCGAGGACAGCTCACCCGAGGAGAGGGAGGTGCTCGATTTGGAGGAGATTGAAGTATCCGTTCATGCTTTAGGGGGTGGAGGGAAGCCCTCCATGATGAGGATGACAGGGAAGGTGGCAGATCAAAAGGTTTCCATACTAATGGATAATCAGAGCACCCACAACTTCATCAACACTGAGGGTAGCCAAGAAATTAGCCAGCACACCAAAGAAGTACATGGCGTTCAAGGTGCCTGTAGCGGACGAAAATCTCCTTCTGTGCACGGGGGCCGTGAGGATTCCTTTTACAATACATGGATTCAGATGCCATGTGTATTTGTATATACTACCGGTTCGTGGTTCAAATGTCGTATTGGGGGTGCAGTGGTTGAGACAGTTAAAACTTGTTACAAATGACTGGGAGAACATGATCATGAAATTCACACAATGGTGGGAAGGAACACAAGCTGAAAACCCATATGGGCCCGTGGGTGAATGAAGCCACGATATTGTCCTTGGAGAAGTAAATCGAGCAGGACTATCCCATGGCATGGGTCCTCGTCGGAGGAGATCCGGGGGAGCTTGAAGGACAAGATACCAGATAAGTTGTAGGAGGTTGTGGAGAGGTTTGAGGAGGTCTTAGAGACACCAAAGGGGCTTCCCCCACCGTGGGCATGCGATCACCGAATCCTGATCAAGGAGGAACCCACCAGTGTTCAGCCATACATGCACCTTCACATAGAAAATAGGAAGATCGAGAGATGCGTCTAGGAAATGCTGCGGGAAGGAACCATTCAACACAACACCAATTCTTTTTCTTCTCCGGTCCTATTGGTGAAAAAGGACGAAACTTGAAGATTTTGCATAGACTATATAGCGCTTAACGAAATCACAGTTAAAGACAAGTTTCTGATCCCGATCATCGACGAGCTTCTGGATAAATTGTAAGGAGTCCATTACTTCAAGAAGTTGGATTTGTTGTCGGGATACCATCAAATCCGCATGCAGGAGAGGGACGTGGAAAAGACGCCGTTCCGAACACACGAAGGGCACTACGAGTTCCTAGTAATGCCCTTTGGATTGATGAATACGCCGACGACCTTTCAAGCGGTCATGAACGTAAACTTTCAGGAGGTGGTTGCGGAAGTTTTTGCTAGTCTTCTTTGACGACATCCTCATCTACAGTCCGAGTCTGGAGGCGCACGAGGAGCACCTGCGAATGGTGCTGCAAGTTCTCAAGGAGTAAAATTGGTACGTGAAGAGATCAAAGTGCTCTTTCGGGAAACATGTGGAGTATCTAGGCTACCTGGTGAATAAAGAAGAGATGCGACTAGATAACAAAAAATCCAGAGCATGACGGAGTGGCCCATGTACACCAACATCAAGATGTTCAGAGGGTTCCTGTGTGATGCAGGACGACGCGTAGGGTTTACGCGTCTGTCGGCTTTTCCTAGGAAACGCTAAATGCATGCGATGATTCAAATTAATTTTGCAAAAAAATTTACAGCGGGCGCAACACTTGAGAAATTACGCAACTAGATTTCAAAGCACAAAATCTATATTTTGTTTTAAAATTAAAATTTCTTAAAAATGGTTCAGTTTAAATCCGAGGAAAAAAGTTTTGCAACTTTCGTTCCGTTCCCTTTGTCGTAGCAACACGAAATCATGAACTCCAAATACGTTTCCGTTTGGAGTTTTCGACGTAGCGTTTGCTGACGAAACTCAGGCAAAAACCCAGCAATGAGTCTAAAAATCCTAAGAGAAAATGTAGACACACACAAAAGGGGATAGAAGCAAATTACCCACGAAAAGAGCCGTCTTTCCGTATCCGAAGTCGATGGCGATCACGCGAGAAGTTCCTTGTCACTTTCGATCTCCGCTCCGAGGTCGGCCGCTATCGCACACGGGCACCAAGGAACTAAATCACTCTCTCACATCCAGGTGGTTCCACGAAATAACTCAACAATGTAAGAAAGCCACAAACTAAACAACCTAAATTTCACTCGCTCTCACACTCAAAGTGGATCCACGTAACCTCAAGCACTCAAGGTGGCTCCACGAATTTTCAAGCACAAGGGATAATAGTCACTTTCTTAACTTAATTGTTTAACAGTTCCTCAAACACAATCATACGGATCTTTACAGGAGATCAATTTCAGCTACTGGCTACCAGGCCCAAGAAGAGGGAAACAAACTCTCTTACAGGAATTGACCACAGACAACTGACTTTTCTATTCCACATTAATCAACAACAACAACTCTCCGTACAATTAAATATTAAAGACACAGTAATTGGAAGTTACTGTTCATCATCCTTGCGGGTCAACATTTCCAACTGGCAAGTTTCTCTTCAACACTACCTACAGCTATACCACAGGAGCAACAACCTCTTACTCTAACAGGAAGCACACAATCTTCACGCCTAATTCACGCCTAATGCATGCCTAACATCTAACTCCTGCAGCAGCGTTTAGGCTGCACTATTCATCATCTCCACGAAAGTAATCGGCAATTCCAGAAAACTCATCACAACAAACATTTTTTCATCAAATTTCATCACCAATCGGAACGGAATACATCATCCCTTTATATAGGGTTACAACGAAAACAAATCGAAAGCAAAAAAAACTGAAAACCTGCACACAGAAAATGCGGCCATGGCGGTAGAGGCACGGAGCTGACTCGCGTCGTGGAGGCGTGGACAAGGCAGTGGTTTGGAAGAGTTGTGGCCCACGATGTGTGGCGCGGAGAGATCGTGGCCGGGAGACGCGATCTTGTGTGCGGGAACCGACGCGACGAAGCCCTAGCCGATGAATCCGGGAAGATGAACAGTAGCCCGGGCTAGTTTCCTTCTTCACGACTGCAATACTGAACCGACTGTAGAGCAGTGGACCGGGCCTTCACCTAATTTATAACTTTACATATCTGTACATATATATTTATATGCATATATATATATATATATATGACCAGATTACTTATATATATATATATATATTATATATATATATATATATATATATATATATATATATATATATATATATATATATATATATATGTTTGTAGTTATATATATATATGTGTGTGTGTGTGTGTGTATTTCACACAAACAAAACAAAATATAAATACAATTACTCGAATTGCAAAATGACACAATGCTAAACTCAGGGCCGATAGGGTTTCCGACGAGTGCGACGTCGGGTATTTTCTTTTTTATTTCGCCCCGATCGAGGTTGGCCTCCACCACTGTGGCTAACAGGCTACTATAGGAAATTCGTGAAGGACTATGATAGGAAGAAGAAGGAGGAGAGAAAACTAAGAGAAGACTAAGGAGAAATTGGGGTTAAAGAGGAGAAAGAGAAATACCTTGATAATGATGTGCATGACCCCAAGAGAGAGGGCCCCGGGTATAAATATACTCGGGCCCAAGAGGGGGCCGACGACCCTCCAATGGGGCTGAACCGGTTCGGTTCAGCCCCCACCGCCGCCTTTTAGATGGAGGTGGCTGAACCAGATGGTTCAGTCCGGTTGCCGCTCGCCGTCTTCTTCCGCATACGAGTGTAAGTGCGCCCAAAGAACTGTGCCATGTTCGGGGACGTAACATTCTCCTCCTCGTCAAGAACCAACTTGTCCCCAAGGTGGTGGTTCGGGTAGAGCTCCCAGAATTCCAACAGATCAACCCAAAAATTGTGTGCCTCGGACAACTGCTTCCATTTGACAAGGAGTTCGGGATGGTACTCAGTGCTCGTCGTTTCCACTTGAGCATCATGATATCCTCGGGAAGTGGCCGCAGTTCGCCCACCACCGTGGCCTCGGGAAGAAGGGTGCTCACTGCCACATTGTCGCTGAACTTCTGCTTCAATACGGACACATGGAAGGTTGGATGAATGCGTGACCCCGGGGGAAGGGCCAAAGTATAGGCCACCGGCCCCACCTGGCGTAGAATGCGAAAAGGCCCGTAGTAGCGAGTGGCTAGTTTCTGGTTCGACCGTCTGACCATTGACACCTGCCGGTAGGGGCGGAGCTTGAAGAAGACGTCATCGCCTACCGCAAATTCTCGGTCCTTGCGATGCTTATCGGCCTGGGCCTTCATGCGATCATGTGCGGTACATAAATTTGCCCGGAGAAGGACGAGAGTGCGGTCCCGTCCACTGCTGGTAAAGCTGTGTTGTCTGGTTCGTTGCTGCTCAAAGAAGGCGGGGGGGGGGGGGACCATATACGACCTCAAATGGGGTCATTTTGCTGGCGATGTGATGGGATGTGTTGTAACAATATTCTGCTCAATGGAGCCAGCTGACCCAGGTCCGCGGCTTGTCCATCACAAAACAACAGAGGTATGTTTCCAACCCCCGATTGAGAACGTCTGTCTGGCCATCCGTCTGGGGGTGATTCGCCGTGCTGAAGCGGAGGCAAGTGCCCTGTAAGCGAAAGAGCTCCCGCCAAAAGTTTCCCACGAAGAGCGGGTCCCGGTCGAAATGATGGCACTCGGGACACCGTGAAGACGGACAATCTCGCGGACTAAAAGATCGGCGATGGACTCGCCAGTGTACGGGTGTCTGAGAGCCAAGAAGTGGCCATATTTGGAAAGCTTGTCAACCACCACCAGGATGACTGTCTTGCCCTGGGACTTGGGCAGCCCGTCGATGAAATCCATGACACGGTCTCCCAAATATGTTGTAGAATCTCCAAAGGTGTGAGGAGGCCGGCGAGTGAGATCGTCTCGTGCTTCTGACGTTGGCATATCTCACACTGCTGCACAAACCGCTGGATGTCGCGTCGTAAGTCTGGCCAAAAAACATTCGCCCGTGCACGCTGGAGGGTCCGGAGTATGCCCGCATGGCCGCTGGTCGGGGAGGAGTCAAACTCATGCATCATAACTGTCTTCCAAGCGGAGTGTGGCGGAATGACCACCCTGTTCTGATAATAGAGTCAGTCGTTTAACAGCTGGTAGCCTGGTGTAGTAGGCTGGCCCTGACGGAGAGCCTCCACTATGGCCCAGAGTGTAGGATCCGCAAGACCTCCTCCTGAATATCATCCAGAGAGTCGAGCAGAGGCCCAAAATGTGGGCGCAGGTGCCTTCCGGTAGACGGGATAGAGCGTCGGCCACCACATTCTCCCTCCCATATCTGTAGAGAATCTCATAATCGTAGCCCAAAAGTTTCGTCACCTATTTTTGTTGTAGCGGGGAGGAGACCCGTTGATCCAGAAAGTGCTTCAAGGTTTGATGATCGGTGCGGATCTTGAAATGTCGTCCCAACAAGTAAGGCCGCCACATGGCGACTGCATGAATAATTGATAGCATCCCCTTCTCATACGTAGAAAGCCCAAACGCGCGGGGTGCTAATGCCTTGTTGTAGAAGGTGAGTGGCCGACCTTCTTGCATCAGCACCGCGCCAATCCCAACGCCGGACACGTCGATTTTCAATACGAACTCCTTGGTGAAATTTGGGAGGGCGAGAACCAGGGTAGTCGTCATGGCCCCCTTAAGAGCCTGGAATGCCGCTTCTGCCTCAACCGACCACTGGAAGACGTCTCTTTGCAACAGTTGCGCCAGTGGCCGAGCGATCTTGTCATAATCCTTGACAAAGCGTCTGTAGTACCCCGTGAGGCCCAGGAACCCCCGTAATGCTCGGACCGTTTGAGGACGAGGCCAGGATAACATGCTGCCAATCTTGTTGGGGTCCGCCTTGGCCCCGCAAACGGAGACCACATGGCCCAGGTACTCCACCTCTCCTTGCCCGAATGAACATTTGGACTGCTTAGCATATAGCTGGTGTTGGCGGAGGAGGGAGAAGACATGCTCAACATGGGCCAGATGCTCCTCCCAACTGGTGCTGTAGATGAGGATGTCATCAAAAAAGATCAACACTGACTGGCAGAGAAGTGGCCGAAAGATCTCGTTCATGACTGCTTGGAACGTAGACGGAGCGTTGGTGAGCCCGAAGGGCATCACCAAGAACTCATAGTGGCCATCGTATGTACGGAAGACCATCTTGTGAATGTCCTCCTCGCGCATCCGAATCTGGTGGTAGCCCGAGCTGAGGTCGAGCTTGGTGAAGAGGCGAGCACCATGTAGCTCGTCTAATAATTCTTCGATCAGCGGATTATGGAACTTGTCTTTGATAGTGGATGCGTTCAGACCGCGATAATCCACGCAAATGCGCCATGTGCCGTCCTTTTTCACTAAAATGATAGGGGAGGAGGAGCTGGTGCTGGGGCGGATAATCTCTGCGGTAAGAATTTCCCGAACACTGCGCTCAATCTCAGCCTTCTGGACGTACGGGTAGCGGTATGGTCGGATGTTGGTAGGCTCGTCGCCTGGCTTAAGCTCGATTTGGTGATCTCTGAATCGCGGAGGGGGAAGTGAGCGGGGGGCTTGAAAGATATCGGAGTACTGAGCCAACAATGCCTGTATCTGAGCGGGTGCAACAAGGAGTTCAAGGGGTGCCTACACGACTCCCATAACTACTGCCATCAGGCTTCCTTGACCCTCCAGTTGTGTCAAGCTTCGAAGGGATATTTCATTCATCGGAGATGATTTAAGGCCGTCCAGACAATACTGTCGTTCATGCTGTAAGAACTCCATCGTCATTTGGTCCCAATCAAAAGTAACACGCCGTAGCTGCTGCAACCACTGAACCTCAAGCACCATGTTGGACCCCCGAATGGGTAGAAGATAGACATCCGTACGCCCTGTGTACCCCTGTAACTGCAGCTCAACCCCTCTCATGATGCCTTCACACTGTAGCTTGCTTCCATCGGCCACCACGACGTGGAAGGAGGCCCCCTTATCAATCGCGTGTCTCACCCTTTCTGCCACCTTGGGATGCATGAAGTTGTGGGTGCTCCCGCTATCCACCAGAATCATCACCTTCTCCTGGCTAATATTTCCCGCAATCCGCATCGTGAGGGGGGATTGCATCCCTCCGTGGCGTGTATGGACACCCTGAGCTCGGTCAGGTCCAAATCCTCCTCCAACTCGGTCTCAGAGGCTATCTCGACGGACACATCCTCATGGAGCATCAACACCTGTATCTTCTGACATTTGTGCCCGGGCGCAAACTTTTCATCACAGTTGAACATATGCCCTTCTTTTTTCGTGCTTGCAGTTCGTCCCACGATAAACGCGTCACCGTCGGCTTGCCGGCCGCCTGTGGCTCCCTGCGAGCGGCCGTAGGTACAGTACCCGTCCTCCCCGTGGTGCGGAAACGTTGCCGGTTGAATCGCTCTTCCTGAAAATGGGCTAGACTGATGACATGATTCAGACTGCGGGGCATGTATGCTCGGACCTCATCCCGTAGATGCTCCTTCAGCCCGAAGACAAAACCGCTGAACAACATTTTCTCTTCCCAGTGCACCCGATTGACTAATTTCTCGAACTCGGTCCGGTACCCTGTCACTGTTCCTGTCTGATGTAACTTGTGCAAAAGAGCTTCAAAGTCCTCATACTCTGGTGGACCGAAGCGTGCGGTGAAACCGTCCACAAAATCAGCCCAGGGCATATAGTCTCTGCCCCTCAGAAACCACTGCGTCCACTGAAATGCGTCTTCCTCTAGGTGGAAAGAAGCCAGCTGCACCCATTGGGCTTCCGGAACTTCTTGGTAACTGAAAAAAAGCTCAATCTTCTGCACCCACTCCAAGGCATCCCCCCCTTTGAACTTTGGAAAATTCATGCGCGTGAGCTTCGGAGGCATGAAAGCCCGCAGAGCGACTTGCCCTTGCCTATTCCATGTCGGTCGCCTCTGCTCCATATATGGGTGCAAGTTGAGTTGAGCCGGCTCGAAAGCTCGATAAGCCGGCTCGAAAAAATCTCGACTCGAGCTGGAGCCTGTGGAGCTCGACGAGCTCGAGCTCGATTACGAGTCGAGCTCGAGCTCATCTATTGTTGTTCATGAGCTCGCGAGCCGACTCGCGAGTTTTTTATTTAAAAATAAAAAAAAATTTTTTTTAAGTTGGCATTGAGCTGGAAACTCGAGCTCGAGCTCTATAAGTTGGCATTGAGCTCGAGCTCGAGCTAGGATAAATGAGCTCGTCAAGCTCGAGCTCGAGTTTGGAAATTTTGCCAAGCTCGACTCGAGCACGACTCATTTGCACCCCTAGCTCCATAGGGCCAACACATGCACCCGGGTAGCCATGGTGTGGTGGCCCCGAATACCCCTGATGAGGCTGGCCGCCCCAAGGAGCCCCAGTTCCCAATCCCCCGGGACGACCGACACCATTGGGCAGGGGTAAAATCCCCCTCGCACCTCCAGCCCCCGCGCCCGGTTGCCGTTCCGCCCCCTTGCTCGCCGCTGATCCGCCACCACGGCGGTGGTGCCCCGGTGCCGTCCGGTGCCCCTAAGGGGCGGATCCCCCCTCTAGAGGAGCCCCGCACCCCCCAGGCCGCCGCCGCCCCGCTGCCCCCCGATCCGGCGGATCCGGAGCCCGCGCGACCTACTGGAAGATTGCTAAGCCGCTGACTACATTACTTCAAAAAGGAAAGTTTGCTTGGGGAAGGGATACAAATTTAGCGTTCCAAACACTGAAGGAGGCCATGGTGACGACCCCGGTGCTAGCATTACCCAATTTCTCCAAGTTCATAGTGGAAACATGCGGTGTTGATGCAGGAAGGGAGGCCGTTGGCGTACAACAAGGAGATTTAAGGGAAGGTGTTAGGATTGTCGGTTTATGAGAAGATGTTGGCGATCATGCATGCAGTGGAGAAATGACAGTCGTATCTCATTGGGAGGCACTTCAAAATACAGACCGACCATCAGAGTTTAATGTACATCCTAAATCAGCTGGTCTCATCACTAGAGCAGCATAAATGGGTGACAAGGATGTTGGGGTTGGACTACGAGATAGAGTATCAAAAAGGGAAGGAGAATAAGGTTGCCGACACGCTTTCGCGCTTGCCTATGACAAGTTCTATTTTGCTATCTATGTGCCTGTCTTGGGCGTAATGGAGGATATCCATCGGGAGGTGTTAACCAATACGGAGCTGCAACATATGTTGACGAATATTACAGAAGGTAGAGGAGTGACAGCGGGCTACCATGTCATTAATGGCTATTTGTATGACAAGGGGCGCTTGGTGGTGGCACCAGGATCCCCATTGAGACAACAGTTACTTCACGAGTTTCACGACACCCCCAGCGGCGGGCACTCCAGATTGCTGCGGACCTGACAGCGGGTCAAGCAGAATGTGTATTGGAAAGGAATGAAGGCGGATGTAGCACAACATATGAAGAATTGTAAGGAATGCCAAAGGCAGAAGTATGACACGATCGCTCCAGCAGGGTTCTTGGTACCGCTTGACATTCAAAAGCTTACATGAGGAAGTATTGCGATGGATTTCATCGAGGGGTTACCCAAATCTCAGGGCAAGTTGGTATTTTTGTTGTGGTGGTCCGCCTCTCTAAGTATGGACACTTCATTCTGCTGGCGTCCCCTTGCACCACAGAGGCCGTGATGGAAGCCTTCGTCCGATAGGTGGTAAGGCTGCATGGGATACCGACTTCCATCATTTCCGATCGCAGCACCGTGTTCACTAGCAGGTTTTGGAAGGAGTTTTTCCGTCTCATGGGGATGTCCTTGTGCATGAGTACAACCAACCACCCCCAGACAGACGGGTAGACGGAGGTCCTCAATCGAAGCGTGGAGACCTATTTGCGGTGCTTCATTGTGGGTAAACCCCACTAATGGAGTAAATGACTTTCTTGGGCGGAGTACTGGTATAACACAACGTACCAAACAACGACAAAGATGACACCGTTCAAGAGCTTGTATGGGAAAGCACTGCCGATACTATAGAGTTATGAAAAAGGTTCGTCCAAGATGCCAGAAATGGAGTCTAGGTTACGAAAGCGGGTCGACATCTTAAAACATCTGAAGGAGAACCTACAGAAAACACATTACCACATGAAGACCCAAGCAGACAAACACCGGCGAGAGCAAAATTTTGAGGTGGGAGAGTGGGTGTATCTCAAGCTGCAACCTTAACGGCAACTGTCAGTTGCAGGATCGAAGATCCAAAAGCTGGCATTCCGCTACCACGAGCTCTTCCGAATCCTCAGTAAGGTGGGGGCCGTGACATACACGCTAAAACTTCCGGCGGACTCTAGTATCCATCCAACTTTTCATGTGTCACTGCTCAAAAGGGTGGCACAAGGGGACACTTCACATGTTAGCCCCTTGTCGGAGGTGATGGAACTGGGCAAAATTCAGTCGGTGCCGAAGAGAGTTCTTGAAGCAAGGATTATGACAGTGCAAGGGAAATCCATCGTACGATTGCTGATTCAC
The DNA here is from genome assembly GCA_039583875.1 of Platanthera guangdongensis. NCBI lineage: Eukaryota > Viridiplantae > Streptophyta > Magnoliopsida > Asparagales > Orchidaceae > Platanthera > Platanthera guangdongensis. Next base: position 193,288,614 of record CM077156.1, on the reverse strand, counting down.
TGGAAAGGCATGGCTGAGTCCGACCGGATTTGGGTGGACTATGACGAGCTCAAGGAGACATACCCCAAGTTTCAGCTTGAGGACAAACACTTTTTTGAAGACGGCGGGAATGATATGACCCGGAGCCGCTTCGAAGCGGTTTAACATCGGAAGGGGTCAAAGAATAAGGAGACAACCAACCGGTTCAGTCTCACTATCCTCTTAATCAATCCGGATGGGCCTAGTTTGTTTGCGGTTGGGTATTTGTGGGGGGATGCGGCGCCCCCCCAGGGCATCAAAGATTTCACACTGGTATTCTCTTGTTTCTCTCGTAGGAGTAGCTGTAGCGTATCATAACCTCATATGTTAATATTGAGAATTTAAGTTCCATATAACAAATAAATACTGGCAAAATATGGGGGTTGCCCGAGGTATAGAGATCCGGTGAATCATGACGCGATGGGGATGATCCGTACGGGAAACAAGGGCTGGTTGGGTAGATTCGGTTGTAGGGAGGCGTATCCGGGCGGTGGGAGGTAGATTGGGCAATGAGAGGGTTGGTGGTGGTTCCACGGAAGAGGGGAGGCAGCTAAGAGCAGCTGACGACAACAAGGGAATATGATTCAGGGCAGCTGGACAACGTTCCCTGTGGGGGAGTTTGGTGATTCAGTGCGGGTTGTTTGGACGAAATGCTGAGGGAAGGGTTCAGGGATATTTTTGGGAAGGATGTAGCATTGGGCTTGTTGGTAAAAGGCAGGGGACGAATTTTCAAGCAGTTGGGATCCACAGTAAAACATAGGGAGGCGGGCTGGAGAAAAAAACGGAATTTCTGCTTATTCACGGGGTGAAAGTAGGGGATTTCACCAATTTGTAGGTTGCAGGAACTGGGACAATTGCTGGCAATCGCTGGAATCGCCAACAAGGCAGCGGTAAGGGGGATTTGGAGGTGTTGGAGGGTGGCTGTGGGTTAGAGTTACCTTTGGGGAGCGGGAGAGAGCCTAAGAGTCGTCACCTAAGATTCCATGGAATCGGCACCGTGGGATGTTCGCGGGATTCCGAGATTCACAATCTCCAAAATTTGTAGTAGCCTCCAACAACTTCCTAACACTCTATTTATAATAAAGAGAGAATTATGACATCCCATCATCGACGACCATGATTGATCGGAGGCGGGGTTACCCGAATTCTTCAAAATAAATGCTAAATAACAAAGCAATATATGAAATCGAATCAGAACGATGGACCAGACGCATCCATGAAGTCGGATCATCGATCCGGGCACGCCATATATGATAAGTAGCAAATTGGCCCTGGACGGGCCCAAAACTCGTCTTCCGTTGTGGATCCACGTCTCCATTCCGCATCATTCCCCCCGACTTGAATGAATTCATCTCCTAAGATCACAATTCTCTCGGTATATGCCAGGTAAGACTCGATGAGGTCCACCAGAGGTCGTCCAAGTATCGTTGATGGTGAAGTATTCTTGCTAATGGTACTCCTATGTCTGACTGGTGCGGCTATGCATGCATGAGCTACGATATCATTAATGCTCTCAAGAATTTACTGATGTGCTGGAAGTCCCAGTGCGATCACTGATGCAGACGGTGAAGCCATATGCGGCTGACCGAAAGGCAGGTAGGGCTCAAAAGTAGACTGGGCACATGACTGAGTCGAAATGTAGGCTCAAAAGGCTGTGAGGGAGTGGGCTCAAAAGGCTTTGGTGGTGTATGCTCAAGAGGATCCCCACCAAATGGGTCCACATGCTCGTGCGACTTATAGTACGACATTAAATCCTCAACATTAAATATGAGACTGATACTCATGCTCGTTGGGATATCAAGATCATAGATATTTGTTTTGATCCGTCTCATGATTATGTAGGGATCCATTCGCCTAACGCTCAAGCTTTTAGCAGGCCTCCCACAGAGCCTCACAACGCGGATTCTCACCATCACTTGCCCACCTTCATGAATTACCCGCCCTTGCCAAATAACATCTTCTTGCGGTTTATAAGATTTATTATCATTATTGATTTTTCGTCGGACCAACTTATGTAACTCGTGCAAATGATGAACATATGAATCAACAAACACATACAAATGATGAAGAAATGACGCAACAGACTGATGACAACGATGCAAATGAAACGCAATAGACAACATGCTCTCTATGTGGGCAGTTTGACAATGACTTAAAAATATATAAAATGAGGTGGCCTATTAGGGAGCTCTCTCGGCGGGGTGTAGAAAAACTGATCTAGTGAACGACGAGTGTCCAAATGACCGGGTGAGACATCGACACTCAAAGATGAGCTCATAAGATGTCAAATGTCTCTTGGGGATTGTGATGCATCAAGGGGCTTATCTGGAGGTATGTATAAAAATTCATTGTGGATGTGACGATCAACTGAGTGGGTACCTGCGACGCCGACGATAGGATGTGATTCAAGAGTGTGGTGAGTGCGCCTCCAAAGAAAGAGCTTATCTGGTGGGTTAGCAGGTGGTGTCTCTCAAAATCCTTCAAAAGTGCGATGTGTCATAAGGTAGGTTCTCGAAATATCAGGAATATGCTCAAGTGTATTTAAGGAAAACCCTAAATACTTGATACTCAACTCAAGGTTCATTCTCTGGGGAAAGACCATAGACGATAACGAAAGAGACGCCAAATAACTCGATACTCACAAACGAGTGGCTCACCTGAATTTCATCCTCACTAGGACGTGGTGGTTCATCAGGAGGATCAACAAGGGGCTCACCATAGAACCTGTTAACAGGGTCATGATCCTCCAGATGAGTACCAACGCAAGGGGTAATTTCCTCATAAATTTGTGAGATAGTGATACGAACCCGGGAGGAATACGACAAGGGGGAGGGCCGACGGAGGTGAGGAAGAGGAAGGAAGGAACGAGGCAAATTCTTAGGGAGGAACCCTAATTTCATTCATCCAAGAATACAAAAAAAGAGAACAACACACTCCTTTATGCGTGTGGTGCGAATAGCAAGTGACAAATAAATAATGCGTATACAACATAATATAAAATAACAAAGTGCGAAAAAAATAAATAGTCACGCTGGCATCACGTCTTTGATCTCTCCTCCAGACGGGCACGTCATCGTCTCCCTCAGTGTGAGGACTCGCCATAGTGTCTCGTCGGCGTGTGCGTGTCCCGTCAGCATGCGTAACCGTAACAATGCCGACGTCTAGAAATATGCCTTGTCCTCATGGCAGTAATCAAAGCAGTGGCGACAGAAGTGATCCTGGAACAGCCCCGTGGCATCGGACTCCAGATGGTAAGACCAAACAACTTGGACCTCCTACGATCCAGAGCCCCCCTGAATGTGGCAGCAACAACCAAGTAGCTTGACTGGGTAGTTCGGCGCTAGCTGCCGTCTTTCTTCCGGACCGAAGAAAGATGTGCTGGTGGCAATCCTGTCGGAGGTTGGGTGACATCAGCGAGCGCAATAACAAGCTCATGGTAGTCCGTCAGAGAAGGAAGAGGCACAACGGACGGGCCCGAGAGGGCCCACAACCCCGCAAAGAAGCCTACGTTCGTGGGCCGCTGGATCATTCAGAGGTGGATCAGAGAGCATAGGAAGGCAGAGTCACAGTCGAGGCGACATGGTTGTCCTCGTGTAGGAACTGCATGGACATAGTCTCCCAATTGACGCATACCTCACCGAGCGTTGCAGATACAAGCCACTCCCAAAATGGCGTTGAGGCCGCCTAAGCCGAATGTGCAGAAGTCCGCGGTCATGGAATATGGCCCCATAGAGAGAGAGACGGTAGTACAACAACCCTGAGTCGGTAGGTGACGCTAATCGCCCATACAGATCGAACATCCAGGGAGGGAACCAAGGGAAGACGGAGCTGATGCACTAGGTGCTCAGAGATGAGGTTGTGGTTTGCGCCGCTGTCCATCATGATGATGATAGGGCGATCTCGCAGTGTGCCCGAGAGCTGCATGGTCTGCTGGCTGGAGATCCCACCCGTCGAGTCACAAGATAGCTCCAATCGGTGGAACGCAGTTGTGATGGAATCAAAAAGTGTATCCCCCGGTGAGATCTCTAGGGCCTCAAAGTCATCCAGGGTAACCTTAGGGTCGACGTCGCCGATGATGTTGTGGAACTCCTTCAAGACACACTCATGTTGAGAAAGTACGATTGGCAGCACCAAAAACAGAGTGCCCTGCTGCGAAGCTCATTGTAGTTACTGTTTGAGAGGCGTTGAGGGGCCGGTGGGTGGCCCGGTCGGTTTCCCCAAGACGGCGTCAGCGCTGGAGGAGCCGTGGCTAGCGATCGCCAAGGCGGCCGGGGCTGGTGGTGGTTGGTGTAGGAGCAGGTGGTCGGGGGAAGAGGTCGGCTTCGACCAGACACCAAATCCTTGGCGTCAGAGAATGTATGAGGGTGATGCGTGCAAAGACGGGAGCGGATATGTGACAGCAGGCCCTTTGTGAAGAAGCTCAGGTAATGATCATGGGGTAGCTCAGGGACGTGGGAGACCAGGGAGACGAACTCATCAACATAATTGTCCATGCCGACTGTCTGGCAGACGCTGCAAAGGCGCTCGATAGAGGAGGAGCCGGAGTAGCGGGTGTCATACCGCTAGATCATCTTCTGCTTGAGCTCGGGCCAGGTGAGGCACGGGTTGGTTCGGCGGAGTCACCGAGCCTAGTGGAGTGCCGTGCCGTCTAGGCGAACCACCTCCGTAGACACCTTGTCATGCTCTGGTGTGTAGTGGAGGTCAAAATATTGTTCTGCCTTGGCAATCCAACCCATTGGGTCATTGTTGACGAATGAGGGAATGTCGAGAGAGAGGGAGGGTCGGCCCGGAATGGGCGGAGGGGTGGTCCCTGAAGGAATGGACTGCAGTCCAGTGCCTAGGAGAGAGCCGTCGGTCGCGGGTGGGCTGGAGTCGGATGCGGCGGAGACGACGGCGGTGGACGCTTGGAGGGAGTCAATCTTTGTTGTGTCTGACCACTCACCAGACTAAGTACCTCACCGGGGTGAGAGAAATCTGTATCATGTATCATCTTTGTTGTGCCTGACAGGATAATGGTAGGCATCGCGGTGATCTCGGTATGAGAGAGACTCGTACTACAGAGGTCAACGTGTGAATTCAATCGACCATATCTTGCGGATCTCAAGGTCTGTTCGTGATGTAGGGCGAGTTGATATGTCTGCTCAAGGGATTTCGAGTTGTGATAAGACAACTCAGTACATATGTCAGATCGAAGTCCAAACCAAAAATCGAGAAGTGCTCATATCTGACTTCTCTCAATATCACTCATCACAACTAGCTCATCAAAACAATCCTTGTACTCAATGACATACATAAATCCTTGTTGAAGGGAAAATAATTGCTCGAGCAAGCGACTTCGATACGAAGAATGCAGATACTTTTGACACAATATACGCTTCATGTCTACCCAATTAATGATGCGATGAAGAAAATCTCACTCGCGGGTCCTCTCAATGTTAGACCAATACGCTCTCGCCTGATGTAGGAGCTTAAGTTTCACAAACTTGATTTGCCGCTCACCTAATAACTCAAAAAGGTCAAAATAAAGTTCCATATCCACAAAACAATAACTGAAAAACTCGGGACTTGATGAGCCGTCAAAAGAAGGGGCATCAATACAAAACTGCCACTCAAGTTCTCTCTCAAAACATCGGATCCTCATAATAATCATCCTAAGGTAATCGAGCCATGCCGAATGATCAACACGATACGCTCGCGTGCAGGGATATGAACGACGACAATCATCATACTGTTCGTCCCTAACATAGTGAGATCGTGTCAGTGGATCAACACGGTCTTTAGAAGTGGTGTGTTGTGATCGAGAATAATTATCGTAATAACGTGAGGATCTCCTTGAAGGTGCTCTATAGGAGCAGGTGTAAGTGGACTCGGGATCCCCAAATAATGGAGAGGAATATTGGGGATACCTAGCCATGAAAAAAACATAGACTCTACAACTGCATATAAATAGTGCTCGCAACACAAGGATATTTTGGGGGGAAGGAGGTAGCGTTGGGCTTGCTGGTAAAAGGCAGGGGAGGGATTTTCCAGCAGTTGGGATCCACAGTAAAACACAGGGAGGCGGGCCGGTGAAATAAAAAACGAGATTTCTGCTTATTCACGGGGTGAAAATAGGGGATTTCAGCAATTTGTAGGTCGCAGAAACAAGGGCAACTGCTGGCAATCGCTGGAATCGCCAATAGGGAAGCGATAAGGGGGATTTGGAGGTGGAGGAGGGTGGCTATGGGTTAGGGTTACCTTTGTGGAGAGGGCCTATGAGTCGTTATCTAGGGTTCCATGGAGTCGGCACCGTGGGATGATTGCGAGATTCCAGAATTCACAATCTCCATAATCTACAATTGCCTCCAACAGCTCCCTAACACTCTATTTATAATAAAAAGAGAACTAGAGCATCCCACCATCAACAACTATGATTGACTGGTGGTGGGGTTATCCGAATAAATCAAGCATGCCCTAAAGATTCGGGCACACCATATATGGTGAGTAGCAAATTGGCCCCGAACGTGCCCAAAACTTGTCCTCCGTTGCGGGCCTGCGTCTTCATTCCGCATCAAGGGCACTCAGTCACTTGTAAGCCATCCCAAATATTTCCACATCGATATCATTAGACATGACACATATAATCACTTATAAGAAAATTTCAATGTTTCAACAACCTTTAATGTTTGTGAATTTACACCTTATGTTTGGGATATATATCTATTAGGTTTGAGGAAAATCTTTTCATCAGGGAAGGGTGATACATCCTTTGGTGAATTAAAGTGCTACTGTTGTCTGAACCGAGAACCTGCGATATGAATCAAATTCTGGTTTCCTGTTGACTAGCTGGGCAAGCTAGTTGGGGCTATGAATCTATGATGAGGATCACATATCACGGGCGGGCTGACCATTATCGGAGCATGCTCGAGTCTGGTAAGATTGTCGGATGGGCGATGCAAGATGGTAGTCACATTCAGAATCACGACAAAATATTTTATGTTTTTTTTATTTTTATGTCATGTATATTTATTGGTTGTGTTTTGGATGATTGTGGATATCCGTAATGACTTTTGTGTTCATAAATAGTCGTCTAGAGGTTGACTTTTAGGCATGCAGAATTTCACCAGATTTTTTGGGCTCTCAAAATATCCACATGATACTGAATCCGTGGATCCTTGGTGTCGATTTCAAAGTCACCATCTTTCCTACTCATTCCACTAACCATAACTACCCCTCTTACATAACTACCTAAAACTGCCATTAAATTTCTTCAAAATAACCGCACACAAATCAAGCAATTTCTCTTAATTTCAGTCCCTCCCTTCCAGCTGAAACTCATTTTCTTCATCCAGGAAATAGTTGCAGCACCGCATCAAAATGTCACTACCTTGCTGCAGAAACCCGTGGTTCCAGGCTTCCAACCCACTACATTTCCCTCCCACTTCAGGATCCATGTCCTCTTCCACTGAAACTACTTTCCCCACTCTCCCTTATCAGATACCCATGACTCCCCAATCTCCAACCCACTGGAATCAGCCTCCTGCATCACAATACTCTCGTCCATGCTCAGAACGTCAATTATATAACTATTCGTCCTGCATTCAATCCTCTGCAAACCCCTAATTCCTTTTCTTTCCACACTCAACCACCAACATCAAGCAAGCTCTACACCCCCCATTCCAGCCTCCAATTCCCACATCCTACTACCACCATTACAACTTTAGTGCACAGCCGAACAACCTCTCCAACTACAGCCAATCACCCTGGACATCAGAATCTGTGCAGAAAACCATCATCACAATGCTAGTATCACATTAATTTTGCTGTCCAGAGTCCAAAACAGCAAACATACATTGCCTTTGGTATCCGATTACTTGAATAAGTTCTAATTTGGAAGTCTATTGTACTTAGTGTTGATTGCTTGCTGAATACATACAATTTGTGATATATATTTGTAAACATTTGCTCAATATTTCTATCCTACTTGAAAGATCTATCTGTCATTGAACATTTGTACGAACTTACATATGTTTCTAATACCTATTCTCAATCATTCATGCTTGCGAATTCTTAAGTTCAGAATTTATTACAATTGAACATTGAACTGCACATCAACATTGCATCATTTTAGATTCCCCCTTCATCATACACTCACATTCATCAATTAGAGTTCCATTAGGGGCCTTTAAGGCACAATTGTTCCGCTCTTCATATTCGTCCCACATCATATTAGTTACTTAAATTAGCTATAGTTTACTCAAATGCACTGTATTTTCGGTTCTATTTTTCGGTCTGTGTACTTTGTTTTTTCCTGCCCTTTTGCTTTATGCCTTTTTGTGTATCTTTTTTTCTTTATGGTGGACCAACGTGGAAGTTTCTTGGTATCATAGCCACAAGTTTAGGGCTTAATATGCAGTACACAGTGGTAGAATCTAATGATCCATCATGGTGAGAGTGAAAAACCTTCAAGCACGATCTTATTATCCATCAAGTTTAGGGATCCTCGATCAACCACATACCATGTGGCAAGGGCCTCTGTCCATTGACGATTATGTGGCTCGATTCAACTAGTTAGTTGTGAGAAGCGATATTCTGAAGGATCTTGTTGCGGTCGGCTCCCGATGTCAATTTGGAATTAATGTCGAGATACATATGGAGTTTATTCCCTCCCGCTCAGAGTTTCTCAATCAAAATTTTCACCTTGTTTTCTACTCTTAGCATTATCTGAGATCCGAGGGATCGAGGCGAGTTGACCTGCATCATGACAAGTCCATCATTAGGAATCCTTCCCCACCCGAAGCTACTAGTGCACCTAGTTGTGTTCTCCCTTTGACAAAAGAGGCCCTAACATTATATTACAAACTGAGAGCGATATTATTGTGACTAGCGAGTATGGTCGGGAAAGAGACTACGAGCGACCTAGTGATTCAGTACTGACACACCTTTCTTCTGCCCGTTGCACATGTCTAGTTATTTCCTCGATCATAGACCCACCTTTGAGTGCATGTTCTTTAGAGTCTCTCCACATTGTAGTGTCAAGTTATGTTCCGAGTAAGAGTCGAGAGGAGTATTGGCCTTTTAGGCTCTATTTGTTTAGGCGTTTCGCAGCTCCGTTTTGGGCAAATGCCGCCAGAAGGAGGGTAAACAAATGAACCTCCGACGACGTTTGCTCCGTTTTCATCCGCCCGCCTTGAGAAACGCCCCAAAAAGTTCCGTTTGCAGCAGCCACCTCCCCCCTCCGGTTCGAACTCTCCGTTTCCACCCGCCGGATCGACCCGCCACCGCCAAACCAAATGGAGCCTTAATGGCTATCTCACTTGCCTCTTTGAACCGGTGATACTCATTTGGAGGATCACCTGAGTGTTGTGGATATCAGCCAACATGTCCGATATGTCGGCCGACATGAAGGTTTGGGAGCAAAACCGACACAAAACCATTTTAAATTTGGGTCGTGGCGTTTTGAAAAAAACGGGTCGATATGTCGGTTTTAACCGACATACCGACCCCAAAAAACGGGCATATCACCCCTTTTTCTAATTAATTTTTATTTATTTATTTATTATTTTAATAATGAAATGAGCGGGGTCAGGCCGCTATTTTAACTCTCCCTACCCCACTCATTTCATTTCATCCCGCCGCTCCTGCCCTAGCTCCCCGTCGCTCCTGCCCTATCTCTCCCTCGCGCGCTGTGGGCTCTCTGATTTCTCTGGTTTTCTGGTGCTTTCCCTCATTCACGCGCTGTCGGCAGTCTATCTGGTTCTCTGGTGCTCTCCCTCTCTGGTTATCTGGTGTTCTCCCTCTCTGGTTCTGTGCCTCGCTGGTGCTCTCTAGTTCTCTGGTTCTCTGGTGCTCTCCCTCTCTCACGCGTTGTCGACACTCTATCTGGTTCTCTGGTGCTCTCCCTCTCTGGTTCTCTGGTGCTCTCCTCTCTGGTTCTCTGTGGCTTGTCGGTGCTCTCTAGCTCTCTGATTCCGTGGTTCTCTGGAGCTCTCTAGCTCGCTGGTGCTCTCATCTCTCTCGCGCGCTGGTGCTTTCTTCTCCCTACCTCCCCCTCTCATTCTCTCACTCTGCATTTTGTTTTTTTTGTGTTGGTCGTTGTGTTAGCTGCTGTCATGCTATCTTGTTGCCTTGCGCCTTGCGCCTTGCTGCCTTTTTGGCCAGCTGCCCTTGCTCCCTGTTGCCTTATTTGCAAAAGAGGAATAAACTCGATAGCAAAAGATTGAACGATTTAGTATTTGTAAAGTTCAATGCTTTGCTGAAGTTGAAAAATTCAGAGAGATCTCGAGATCCATTGGCAGCTAAGAATGTTGATTCTGGAATGATACAAGACTGGATGGTGAATGTCGATCCCGAGGAAGATGAAAATAAAGATGGCGATGATGAAGTCTTTCCTGGAGAAGGGCTGACATGAGCGCAAATTGACAATATAGTCGACTCTGATCATGATGAAAGGAGGTCTCAAAGACTAGCTACAAACAAAGAAGTGATAATTAATTATCAAAGAAGGGGGAAAAAGTATCTGAGGTGAACGAGAGAGATTTAGAGGGTTCATCAGATGAAGATCATATTCTATCTACTCTGCCGACTATAGAGGGTTCATCAGATGAAGATCATATTCTATCTACTCTGCCGACTATAGATGAGTCTTTAAGTGATGAAGAATGTGGTATGTTTGAAATTTGATTTTTAAAATTTTGATCTTAAAATCACTAGTTTTATAAATTTTCATATTTAAAGTCTTGTATGCTAAATGTTTCATATAACTTTTAATATTTAAAAGTTCAATAGGTTGTACATTAGATAGTACCGTGACATGTTAAAAAATAACATTTAATTACTGTTAGAATATCCCATGTATTGAGCCCATCTTTTAGGCCCAATTTGTTGTTCTCCTCTTTAGTCCCACATTTTGTATAGGATTTATTCTCTCTCTCTTCCTCCTATATATTTGTATTTTCTACTTGTATTTACTTACACAAGCAATACATACAAGTTTTGAGGTTTCTCAACATGGTATCAGAGCCAGCGGTCCTATAGCTGCGGTATGCCTGTCTGTCCGCTCAGCCCACCCAGTCCGCTCAGCCCGCCCTCCTCTGCGGACTGGCTGTCTGTCCGCTCCGGTCTCCTGCGATCTGTTTTCCCTTATCCGCGTGACTTCTGCGGACTGCCTCTCTGCATCCGCTTCCCTTCTCTCTCTCCCTCCGTGGTTCCACCCTCCTCAGGCTTCTTATAGCCATCTTCTGCTCTAACCCGTGGGGCCCACCTCTCTTCTCCGCTGCGGGCTCTCCTCCTGTCCGCTGCGAGCTCCTCTCCTCGCTGCTTGGGTTCTTCATCCTCGCGGACTGCTCCTCTTTCTTGCGGACTGCTCTCTATATCTCTCTCTCCCTGTGCTACTCCCTATCCGCCGTCTCTTGCGGACTGCTCTTGTCCGCTGCGGACTCGAGCTCCTCTTGTCTGCTACTCCCTATCCTCCGTCTCTTGCGGACTGCTCTTGTCCGCTGCGGACTCGAGCTCCTCTATCCTACCCGCTGCGGGCTTCTCTCTCTCTTGCGTCCTGCTCCTCTTTCTTGCGGACTGTTCCTGTCCGCCGCGGCCTCTTCTCTCTTGCGGCCTGCTCCTCTCTCCTGCGGGATGCTCCTGTCCGCTGCGGACTCGGGTTTTACCTCGCTCTTTCCTGTGCTCTGACCGCTGCTGTGTTCACCTAGACTGTTCAGACTCCTCTCTGTCCGCATTTTGGTCGCGATTTGCTAATTGCTGGTGCCCGGCGTGACCGTGCGGATTTGTCCCTTCCCGCATTTTTTTCTTTGGCCGCGGTCTCCTTCTGCCTTCCCGCTGAGGCCTTGTCGTGCGACCTCCTGCTCTTCTCGCAGCGGTCTCCCTCGGTGCTCTGTTTTTTTTGCGGTCTGCCTCTATGGCTTCTTCGGGTACCTCCACTGGCCCGAAGGCCAGTCCGCCTATTGACCGCCCGGCCTGTCCTACAGACCGCACGGTTTGCTCTGCTGAAGTCCTTGACGAGCTGTTGATCACTACCATCTCTCTTTCTGGCAAGAAAAATTTTATCCCTTGGGTGCACTCCGTTAGACGAGTTCTTCAGGGCAAGGGTCTTCTGCCTCACCTTACACAGGCACCTCCGTCTCCTCTTACCGATGACTGGCTCCGCAATGATGGCCGCATTCAGACTTGGATCCTGAACTCATTAGATGGTGACTTATCAGATGGCTATGTACCACGACACGACAAAGGCTATGTGGGATGAGCTGCATTTCTTATACTCCGACCGCGACAGTCTTCAGCATCTCTACGACATCATCACTGACCTCTTTGCTCTCGATACGGAGGGGCTTCAGATATGACCTCCTTTGTCGCTCGGGCTAAAACTCTTGCGGAAGCCTGGATCCAACATCAGCCGTCCACCAATGATCATGCTGCTCAGCGCGCTCAGAAGGAAGCCGCATGCATTGCCATCATCATGGCCCGTCTTCTCTCCCACCTTCAGAGCATTCGTGCTCAGGTCCTAGCTGCTCCCACTACACCATCTTTCTCTGATGTATGCTCCATGCTTCTCCGTGTATCACCTCCTCCGGATACTTCTGCTCCTTCTCCCGCGAACCTTCTACAGCAGGTCCCTCCACTCCCACCACCCCCTCCTCCTTCTGCTCGGGAGGGGGGGGGGGGGGGGGGGGGGGGACGTTCGGGGTGGTGGCCGGGGTCGGCCGAAGTGTTCCTTATGAGTGAAAGATGGTCATCTAGAGGCGACCTGCTACAGAAAAATTGGTTATCCTCCTCGTCCGATAGCCTCTGTTGTTACTGACGCCAGTCCTCCTTTTCTTGAGACCGTCCGTCTTCAGCTCCAGCATCTCCAGGGCCTGCTCAACCCACCATCTGCCTCCGTCGCCTCCGTCTCCAACCCAGGTACTGCTTGTCTCTCCACCAGCCTGGGCTGGATTGTGGACTCTGATGCCACTCAGCACATTACTTCGCAACGGTCTGTCCAGTACTCGGATTCTCCTTATCCGAAGTCTATCACTGTGGCCAATGGGGCGCTGGTTCCCGTCTCCGGCTTGGCAGATCTTTCTCTCAACCCGTCCATCTCCCTTCGCTCGGCTCTTCATGTTCCGAGTTCACCTTTAATTTACTCTCTGTTGGACGTCTTACGCGTGATCTTGATTGTTCCATTATATTCACCTTCTCTTCCTTTGTTATACAGGATCGGCGGACGCGGACTACCATTGGTAAAGGCCAGCAGCGGAACGGGCTCTACCTTCTCGACGAATCTCCCACCATTCTGTCTTTGGTCTCTTCCATTGCATGACATCGTCTCCTTGGGCATGCTCCTCTGTCGGTCCTCCAACGGGCTCTTCCAGATATCTCTTTTACTCCTTTTCAGTGTGACTCATATATCCTCGGCAAACAGCCACGTTCTTCTTTTCCTTCGCATTGTACTCGGAGCGCTGCTCCCTTTGATTTAGTACATTCTGATGTATGAGGTCCCTTTAAGATTCCCAGTATTTTTGGATTTCGCTATTTTATCACCTTTATTGATGATCACTCTCGCACTACGTGGCTCTACTTACTTCGTGATCGCTCTGAGCTTCCCCGGGGTTTTCGGGCTTTTGTCCTCGAGACCCGTACACAATTCCACACCACACTCAAAATACTCCGCACCGACAATGCTCGTGAGTACACCAGCCACGAATTTACCGCTTTATGTGCTGAATTCGGGATCCTTCATCAAACCTTATGTGCTTACACGCCCCAGCAAAACGGTGTTGCCGAAAGAAAGAACCGCCACTTACTAAATGTTGCCCGCTCCCTCATGCTTCAAATGCATGTTCCCAAGCCTTATTGGAACTTTGCGGTCTCGACTGCCTGCTTTCTCATCAACCGTCTCCCTTCCTCCGTCCTCAACTATGCTACACCGTTTAGCCTCTTGTTTCCCTCCACTCCGGCTTTTCCTCTCCCGCCTCGTGTCTTTGACAGCATCTGCTACGTCCACTATCTGGGGCCATCCTCGGATAAGTTGGATCCCCGGTCGGCTCCACACATCTTTGTCGGCTATTCTCGCACCCAGAAGGGCTATGTGTGTTACTCTCCAGCTACTCGAAAAATCTTCGTTTCTGCTAACGTTACCTTCCGGGAAGAACAATCATTTTTTCCTGCTCTTTTCCCAGCTGATCTACCCCCAACTCCTCTAACGCCCTCTATCCCACGCCCAGTTATTCCCGCTACTACACCACCTTCGCCGGTCTCTCCTGCACCGACTCCAGCTCCCTCCAAACCACCCGTTATCCATGTCTACACTCGTCGCCTTTCCGGTTTTGTTGCCCCTCTGCAGACTTCCTCTACCACGGATACTCCGCGTCCTGCTGCTCAGGTACCGCCTTCCACTGCTCATCCTCTGACAAACTACGTCTCTCTTCATCTCCTCTCACCCCTTATGCACATATTTGCTACCTCTCTCTCTTCGGTTGTTGTTCCTAACTCTGTGCAGGAGGCGCTCCAACATCCAGGCTGGCGGGCCTCCATGGTAGAAGAAATGTCTGCTCTTTGGGCTAACCATACATGGACCGTCGTGCCCCTTCCTCCGGATCAGCAACTGGTTGGGTGTAAGTGGGTCTTTGTCATCAAACATACTGCTGATGGGACCATTGACCGTCTAAAGGCTCGTCTCGTGGCTCGTGGCTTCACCCAGCAACAGGGACTCGACTATGAGGAAACTTTCTCTCTAGTCGCCAAGCTCAATACCATTCGCGTCCTCATCTCTGTCGATGTTCATCGCCAGTGTCCCCTATTTCAGCTGGATATCAAAAATGCTTTCTTAAACGGGGATCTCCAGGAGACGGTATACATGCAACAACCACCCGGGTTTGAGACCACGGGGAGTCTCATGTCTGTCTCCTTCTAAAGGCTCTCTATGGTCTCAAACAATCTCCACGGGAATGGTTTGAAAAATTCAGTAAGGTCCTTCGTGATATCAGTTTTACTCGAAACTCGGCCGACTTCTCGCTGTTTACTCGTCACCGACCAACAAGGACGGTACTTCTGTTAGTTTACGTTGACGATATCATCATTACAGGAGATGACTCACAAGGGATACAGCAGTCAAAGTACATATAAACTCCGTCTTTCAGACAAAGGATCTGGAACCTCTAAGATATTTTTTGGTTCTTGAGGTTGCCAGACGATCGAATGAGCTTACTCTAACTCAACGGAAGTACTGTCTTGACCTTCTTCATGATGCTGGTCATTCAGGTTGTGAGACATGTGATACCCCTATGGATGTAAACCACAAGTTGTGCGCCCAAACATCTTACTCGGATCCACTTCTCCAGAATCCTGCACATACTTTGGGGACCACTTGGTTACATGGCGAAGCAAGAAACAAGCGGTCGTTGCTCGATCATCCGCTGAGGCAGAATACCGGGCAATGACATCTGTTGTATCAGAACTGACGTGGCTTGAAAGTCTCCTCACTGATCTGGGTGTCAAATTACCTTCTCCGGCTCTTCTTCTTTGTGATAGCCAGGCGGCTATACATATCGCCAAGAACTCAGTCTTCCACGAAAGAACGAAGCACATTGAAGTCGATTGTCATTTCATTCGGGAAAAAGTTCAAATGAAGAAGCTCGATCTAAAGCATGTCCCAGGGACGGAACACGTTGCGGATGTCCTCACAAAGGCTCTTCCCAAGGCACTCTTCTATCAATGCTTGTCCAAGCTTGGTGCATACAATTTGTACGCTCCAGCTTGCAGGGGAGTGTTAGAATAGCCCATGTATTAGGCCCATCTTTTAGGCCCAATTTGTTGTTCTCCTCTTTAGTCCCACATCTTGTATAAGATTTATTCTCTCTCTCTTCTCTTATATATTTATATTTTCTTCTTGTATTTACTTACACAAGCAATACATACAAATTTTGAGGTTTCTCAACCTAAGTTATCAAAAGCGCAAGGCGCACCGAGACGCAAAGGGCCTCTGGAGCCTAAGCGCAAGGCGCAGGCACGCGCCTGAGGCACGTGAGGCGCAAAAATGGGGGGAAAAAGAAATTGAGCGAATTGGGCGCCCAATTCGCTGAAATTGAGCGAATTGGGCGCCCAATTCGCTGAAATTGAGCGAATTGGGCGCCAATTCGCTGAAATTGAGCGAATTGGGCGCCCAATTCGCTGAAATTGTGCGGATTGGGCGCCCAATTCACTGAAATTGAGCAAATTCGCGCAATTTCAGCGAATTGGGCGCCCAATCCGCGCAATTTCAGCGAATTGGGCGCCCAATCCGCGCAATTTCAGCGAATTGGGCGCCCAATCCGCGCAATTTCAGCGAATTGGGCGCCCAATCCGCGCAATTTCAGCGAATTGGGCGCCCAATCCGCGCAATTTCAGCGAATTGGGCGCCCAATCCGCGCAATTTCAGCGAATTGGGCGCCCAATCCGCGCAATTTCAGCGAATTGGGCGCCCAATCCGCGCAATTTCAGCGAATTGGGCGCCCAATCCGCGCAATTTCAGCGAATTGGGCGCCCAATCCGCTCAATTTCAGCGAATTGGACGCCCAATCCGCTCAATTTCAACGAATTGGGCGCCCAAGTGCGCCTAGGGGAAGCCTCAGGTGCGTCCAAGAGTATGTTTTTGCTCATATCAAAATTTTTTTTTTTTTAAAATACCTTGAAAGCCCCGGGCGCGCCTTTGGCGCGCCTGCGAGCCTGTAAGGCGCGCGCCGAGGCGCGCCTGGGGCACATCGCCCGCCTCAGCTGTGCTGAGGCGCGGCGGGCTGCGCCTGGTGCCCCCGGCGCGCCTAGGCGCGCGCCTTGACAACTATGTTCTCTACAATTACATATATAATTAATTAAATATTAAAATTCGATATATGAAATATCCCCGATATATCCCCCGATATATAAAAAATTGACATGAAAACCCAAACCGACGCGTCCCCAACATCCGCCATCTGCAACATTGAGATTCAGCTCACTATTGATGCATTCTTTGATGATACTCCTAATGAGCCTCCCGGGGAGCCATCACGAACTACTCATCTCGGACTACTCATATCCCGAGTTCGCCCCTGCGTGAGGACCTTGGGCTTAGCATTGAGCATGTAGTGATTGTATCACATACACTTCGTGCACTCAATATCTCGGAAGCCTACCTCATAGCCCCTCACACTCTTGCAGAGTATTTGGATACCTCGCCATTGAGCCACCTGAAGGGTTTTCCCCCTCTTAGAGACATTTAACACACCATATATTAATGTTCTGGACCTTCTGGTGTCAATGTCTCAGGTATTCATTCAGATGATTGTCGCATTCATGGAATTTTTTCCTATTCACCGTCATTTGGGCCTCCTGTTGATGTCTTGTGTATTCTTCCAGGAGGATGTTATTGAACAGATCAAACACAACTTGTGCTTCTTCACGTACCACCTCTCCATCATTGGTGGTCTTACTTTCATTACTTCTGTTCACCACGAGAGCACGTACTTCTCACACCTTTTTCCTGCCTCTGTAGATAATGAAAGAAATGCTTTCTCTCCTTCATGTGATGTTTAGTTCAGATGTCTTTCCTGGACAACATGCAAGTATATCTCTTACCTGCTTTCTCCTTGCGATGTGTATTTAGCCTTCATCAATGTCATAATTCCAAGGCCACCCATAAAAATGTGACTGACGTCATGGTCATTCAGCACCGAGGAAGCACAAATACGCCAAAGATAGGGCCGTACCCGTACCGGGTACGTTTCCGGTACGGATACGCGTACCGCACGGCTCCCACTTTTAGTTTTTTAGGTTTTATTTCTTCCGATCCCGCTCCCTACTCCCGATCCCGTCGCCGCTCCCTGCTCCTGCTCCCGATCCCGTCGCCGCTCCCTGCTCCCGATCCCATCGCCACTCCCTGTGTTGGAGCATGCGTTCCACGCTTTTTGGTTTGCTAATAACAAATCTCGATTGTATTTGATCATTAGGGTGTTTATGATGTGCAGATATCACAGGTCTAACATTAATGTAATTTGGGCTTGGATTCGGGTTTGAACAGAAGAGCTAAGATGATATCGTCAGGCGATATCCAGTATCGCCACAAGGCGACAGTGGCTGAACAGTTACAACATTACCTCCACGCGGCGTGCAGTTACACTTGATGTCGCCAGGCGACATCGATATCGCCAGGCGATATCCCACGATTGACCGTGATTGATCTGTTATGCGAAAATCAGGAATACGTGGGACACGTGCCAGTCGGAGAAGATATCGCCAGATGGCAATAGCCAGTGTCGCCAGGTGATATCGCTAAAATATAAAATCAACTCATTTTTCAGTGGAGATGACTAATTACAGAAGTTGGAGTGTTCCTTCCCGTGCAACAGTTCCAGAGAGCTCCAGCAACCAGAAAACTCCATTCTCCCAAGAAGGTTCAAGCGCGAAAGAGTGACGATTCGTACACGACATCTGAAGCAACCTTGGCAAGGATTCGTCGGCATCTTCAGCGCTACATTTTGAGCGAGTTTTCATTCTGAAATTTACTGTGTAATTCTTACTTTCTTATTTGTAATTGATAGAGGAAATCGTTACCTTGTGCGTGACGTCTAAATCCTTGCATGCCTTAGGAGAGAATCGCCGCCTTGTGCGTGACGTCTAGGTCCTTGTGCGACTTAGGTAGTTATCGCCGCCTTGTGTGCCACGATTAAATCGTTGTTAGATTTAGGGGGAGGCTAGTAGCAAGATCTAAGAAGAGATACGCTTTAGCCTGCCGGTTCTTGTAGAAGGACCGGCGTAATCAAAAGTAGACTATATTTTTCATAGCCTTAATCTCTACCTTTATAGAGATATACTGTATTCTGTTTTATCACTTTTGAAATAAAATATTAACATTTTTGTTCTTATATGTTTCTAAGTGATTATTCTTGATTATGACAAATTAGTTTTTTGTCTCTGCAATTATTTCCTCAAGCGAAAATTAAGCGAAAATTAAGCGAAAAAGAATAAAAATTATTGTTAACCCTTATTTACCCCCCTCTAAGGGCGCCTCACGATCCAACACCTTGCTCCTGCTCCGGCTCCCGTCGCCGCTCCTGCTCCGGCTCCCGTCGCCGCTCCTGCTCCGGCTCCCGTCGCCGCTCCGTCGCCGCTCCTGCTCCGGCTCCCGTCGCCTCTCCTGCTCCGGCTCCCGTCGCCTCTCCTGCTCCGGCTCCCGTCGCCGCTCCGGCTCCGGCTCCCGTCGCCGCTCCGGTTCCGTCTCCTGTCGCCGCTCTGGATCCGGCTCCCGTCGCCGCTCCTGCTCTGGCTCCCGTCGCCGCTCCTGCTCCCGATCCCCGCTCCTGCTCCGACTCCCGATCCCTGCTCCTGCTCCAGATCCCTGCTCCTGCTCCGGCTCCCGTTGTTGATCCCTGCTCCCGACGGCAGGTACTTCTTCTTCTTAACGTGTTGTTAGTTCGATTAATTAGTTGAAATTAATTTGTGAATGTGTTATTAGTTCAATTAATTAGTTAAATTTATTGTTTTGAGAATTTGTAATTGTATTTGTGATATATGCATATATATTTATTAAATTTAAAACAACGTATCCCGCCGTACCCGTATCCATCGTGCTTGGCATCACATTGCAACATATGTGAAATGTATTCCCTTTTGTCTCATCAAGTTGGTTGCACTCAACAAGGTACATAAACTCTGCTTATATTTCGAGCACACAATTGATATTGGTGAAAAAGATATTGGTCATAATAATCGGGGTAGGATATTTTTAGTTGAATTTGCATTTCCTAAGTAGAAATGTTTATCTTCCTAACACATATCTCTTAATATAGTTTATCCCACCACCATGCAATTACAGATTTAAGTTGTTAGATGACTAACATACTCACTTATCAGTAGATATCTTGATGCATCTTTCGTCGCATCGTAGTTCTTACACATATTTATTTCTATTTCATTTCATGTACCCATTTTCATCTCATGTAATCGTTCTCATTTCATGTACTTGCTTTGCTCGTCGGTTTGACCGGCCGACGAGACCCTGAATAAATAGGTCTGATGATTTAGGTAGTTAGGACGGTAAAGAAAAACTTATATTAATTAAAATACGCATAAATATTTGATCATAGCCAAATACTACCAAGATGATAAACAGTTGCACAATAGGAAATATTATTAATTTGGAAGAAGGGAGATTTTGGAAATAACCCTATTTGAGAAATAATATTTACTGGTGCCACCAAAGAAATTTTGGAAATCCCTTATTTGGACTCAGGGAGATTTTGAAATAATCCTATTTGAGAAATATCTTTTACTTTCACAGTGCCACCAAAGAAAATTTGGAAATCTTGTATTTGGAGAAATTATTGTCGCTGACTATTAAAGACAGTCATCTGTAAGAGAACGACAACCCAGATTGAACAGAGGAACTAGAGAACAGTCGTTCCCTCTGTATTGCCGGCACCTGCCCTTTCCTGTAAGCCACCGACGCCGGACTTCTCCTCCTGTGAAGGCCAAGCAACCTCCATCACCGCCCATCGACTACTCCCGTAAGTTCCAGACAACTGCGGCCTGCCGCACGCCGACTGCGACCGCCGACGCACGCCAGTCCCGTGCCCCGGAACACCTTCAGCGCCCGACCCTTGCTAGGTCGGCGTCGACCGCACCATCGATTCCGGCGACCATTCCGGCTGGCGCCGACGTCGACTCATTTGTCCGCCAGTCGATCGGGAGCCTCTATACGTGGTTCTTGATTGACGTCGACCTTACCCGTATATTCCATCGATCGGCCATCCTTGATCCACCCTAGCGCTGCCTGGGCTTGAACTGGGTTCATTCCCCTTTGGTAATCTCATCCCTCTTGCTCTACTCATATTGGATTATGTTTGTGCATCTTAATTAATTAATGCAAGCTTGTCTCGAACATTCGCACTACTTTAATTTCCGTTAATTTCATAAATTATTGCTTGTGGTGTACTTCTGGTTGATGGATCTCGCAGTGAATCAATTCGTTAGGCCCCGCAGAATATTTTTCTAATAACGATTAACGATCTGATAACTGCTCAAATGGTTGAGAGTAATTTTGCGCGCAAAAACTTGATTTGGCAGCGCGACCCCTCTTTCAAACTAAAAGTTCAAATTATTTTCAAAAACCTAGTTTTATTTTATAACTAAAATTTATATATTTTGCTAAAAAATATTTAATTGTAAAAACTCTAATCCGAGTCTACATCATATCTCCATGTAACCTGATCATTAATATTATTTACCTCTGAGATACCAATGTCTCCATAGAATATTGGACACCCTTAATTTGAAAGTCTCCTCTTCCATATGATACCTCCTAATGATTGCTATACTGGTTTATGTAGCTATCGTTGAATTGACCTCTACCACCGTAGCGTGGAGATCATTTCTCTTATAGTCTCCATAGTGATCACCTCCGCTGAAATTATTTTGACTATCATGATCATTTGATCCGACATACTTTCACCGCCGTATACTTCATCTCGCCTCTTCCTAGGAAAAAGCTTCAATCTCCTCTTCACTTAAACTATAAGATTCTTATCAAGACTTCCTTTATATTCTAAGTGTCAGTACTTGACCTTCACTTGGAAGACTACGAGCTAGATTTTCATGTGGTGTCATTTCTGAATCTTGAACTGGTTGCCTCAAAGGTTCTACGGTGACAATTATTTTACAAGAAAAATATGACATCATCATGATCCACTAAAACATATTTACTTATTTGATATTATAGAGCAATTTGGCTTTTAGTACATGTGTAGTCTTAGCAAAACAATTTTAATTGGCTTTTTGAACATACTGATGCAGGATCAAAGCCATGGAAACTTTGTTTCTTTTGTCGACAAACTTATATCAAAACTTGGAGTGCGAAATGTGATTGTTGGCTGTACTGAAGAAGCATCAGTTGAGGGTTCTCCATCTTCTCGACATTCTTACTCTCGAGTATGGCTTGCTGCAGAATTACTCTGTACATGGAAGTGGAAAGGGGGGAATGCCTTGAGTTCGATAATCACACCTTTATCCAAGCATGCAATAGATTATCATTCCATAGGCCGTGTTAAGATAATTTCTTTTTTAGTTAACATTTTGTTTGATGGAGCAGTCATTCACTGTTCAAATGATCGGTGGATTGCTTTCTGCACTTGGATAACTTCAGAAGATGGCGTTGAGAATATTGAAGATCCCTTCCTGCGTGCTCTTGTTTTCTTGATGCATACCTTCATGATTAAGAATGAAATTTGGGGAAGACTTGAAACTGCTGATTTTATCAAACATATTCTAGACAAACTTTTCATAAATAATAATGTGGATAGAGCTTGCCTGAGAATTCTTCCTTATGTGCTGAGTTTTGTTCTTCAATCATTAGTATTTCAAAGGAAAGGCATAAACGGATCCGCCGAAGATGCCTTCTTTATACCTTCTGAAGCTGTTGAACTGTATGACAATATCATAAAATGGCATCAGAATATGGTTGCATTCCCACCTTTGTGCTCGTTAGAAATTGGAAATGAAGGTAATACATCTTTTGCAAAAAAAAAAATCAAACTTCGAGAATTTCATTTTCTTGTTAAAAAGCTTGAGATAACAGATGATTGGAGAATACTTTAATGAAAGTTCTTTTTCTTTTATGCAGAAGTCATCGAATGGATTCAAGTTGTCTTGGCCTGTTATCCTTTGAAGTTACAAGGAGGACCTGTAGAATTTAAGGTGGAGGTTCTGAGAAAGATCAGTGAAGTGGAGAAGAAGTTATTACTGAGTTTGTTCCGGAAGCACAGAAGTTCTGCTACTGTTGTGCCTTCAACATCCAATTTTACTTTTGTTTCTCCTATGCAGATAGATATGATCATTTCAAAACTAACAGCCGTTACTATTGCATATTGCTGGGAGGAATTTACTGAAGAGGACTGGAGTTTTGTGATGGAAAATTTCAATAAATGGTTAGAACCATCAGTTTTGCTAATGGAGGAAATGGCAGAGGACGTAGAGGATACTGCGACAGCTTGCACCACTGATAGCATGGAAGTCATCTCAAAGAAGTTTGAAGATTTGCGCCCTTTTGATCCTTCATTAGCGAGTGTTTCTTCTACTGCGCTAATTTCATATTTTCTCTTCTCTGAAATTTTTGAACTTACACAAGCTGATAGTTTTGAAATTTTACAATCCATAAAGCATGGAAAATGGATCCAAATCAAAAATCAAATCATGGAAAATGTTCTGCGTTTATTTTTCACAACCGGTGTTGCTGAAGCGATTGCAGAGTCTTGTTGCAAAGAGGCTTCTATGCTAATTGCATCAAGTAGGCTAAATTATTCTCTTTTTTGGTCTCTAATCGCATCATGCGTTATAAATACACCAGAACATGTTAGAAGTAAAGCGTTTGAATCAATGGAAATTTGGGGTCTTAGCAAAGGACCGATAAGCTCTTTGTACGCAATTCTTTTTTCGTCGAAACCACCGTCTTCTCTGCAAATAGCTGCTTATAGATTCCTGTCAACCAACCCAATTCTTCATCTGTCAGTCTTGAAAGAAAATTGCTTAGAAAGCAATGGTATATTCAGTGATGGACCTCCTTTGTCGAACAATTTGGATGGCACTTCAGGAGAATCATTATGTTTGAGGGATGAAATCTCTCATCTGATTCTGAAGCCAGCAACTGAACTTCCTGAACTGGAATTGACAGGAAATGATAGAGTGAGACTAAAATACTGGTTTTTTTACATCGTGACTCATTAGTTCGTCTTGAATAATTTTTGATAATTTTGTTTTGGTGTTCAGGTGAATGTATTTCTCTCATGGGCTTTATTTCTCACTCATTTACATTTACTGCCCTCTTCTTCCCCAACAAGGGAAAGATTAGTTCAATTTCTACAAGATTCTGTTAGTTCAACAATATTAGATTGTCTATTCCAACATATTCCCTTCAAAGTAGTGGGGAATAGCCTAAAAAAGAAACATACAAAGCTAAATGGAGATGCATTGAAGGCTGCAAATGCTGCTAAGCATGCTATAAATACAGGATCTTTATTGTCAAGTGTAGAGTCCCTTTGGCCTATTGGAAGTGAACAAATGGCTTCACTTGCTGGTTCAATATATGGAATGATGATCCAACTCCTTCCTTCTTATGTTCGTAATTGGTTTACGAGCTTGCGTGATCGTTCCATGTCATCTGCTATTGAGTTCTTCACAAAGGTTTGGTGCAGTCCTTCTCTCCTTGCAGATGAACTATCACAGGTATGCGATTGTTGTCTGTTTTTTTAACAGAATACTGATTTCGATTTCCTTAATGTTTACTTCTGAGAGCGCCATCTCATTGTACATTATAGTTTACTTTTAAAGGGGGGCGATCGAATCCTGGTAGTGAATTGTAGAATTTATGGCTCTTAAAAACTACTGAATATGAACAAGAATCCAAGCCACGATAATAATTGAGGATATTCTGACAGAAATTTTCTATTGGTTACCTACTCTTTCACAGAGTGATTAGTAGCCACCTGTTATGGTCCGACGATTTTGGGGGAAGGAGGATGAGATACAATGAGGTTAAACCCAAGAATGGTGGAGGAGATGAGAGAGGAAGAAAACCCTAGAGGGTGGAGGAAGGAGAGAAGAAATTAGAGAGGGAGAGGAACTTTAGAGAGATAAAGGAAATTGATATTTCATTGTGTATCCTCCAATACATGACAAGACCTCCTTATATAAGGCACAAATGGCACGGGCGTAAATAACCGCTACAAAGATAACGTGTGAAATATATAAATACCTAAATACTCTAACTTCATTTATCATAATAAAGACTCGATATAATAAAGATTCAATACAACATAATACTAATATACTAAGATAAATGACGGAGGACCCGTAACACTCCATCCGTACCTCAAAACGAGCTTGCCCTCAAGCTCCTGCTCTATGCGGGTGGATCGATCATCTGGTACCGTGACCTGCCTCCATAACAACACGCGGTAACGCGTAGCGGAGGCGTTGGCGTTGGCGAGGGGCGGCGGCGCCATCAGGAAAATGGGCGGTATGGAACGGATTTGTCGGGGCCGTTGGAGGGGCTGTGAACAGCGGCCACACGGAGGTCGGAGGACCGACATGCGGAGGCAGGAATGGATCTGTCAGGGTTGGTGGAGCAGGTGCCGACCGAAGAGGTGGCAATGCGGCCAATGGGAGTGGCATGGCAGAGACTGGCGGAGCAAGAGCCGACTGAGGCAGCGACGACGATGGTGGCAGCGACGATGACGACAGTGGCGGCGATGATGGTGGTGACGGCGTCAGCGTCGTCGGCGGAGGCGGCGGTAGTTTCGACGACGGCGGCGGCGGCGGCGACTGCATGAGTCGAGTCAGTGATGACGACGATGGCGACGACACGACTTGAACGACGGAGGACAGTGGTGACACCATCATTGGAGAAGGCGACGAGTCCAGCTCCGGTGGTGGTGACAGAAAAACCACCAATGAGTCGCAAGACATGCGAAGGGCATCGAGCGTGAGGTCGCGTGGAGCATCGACGTGGCTGAGTCGAGCCTCCCGATGAGCAATATGACGGTCAAGCTTAACGAGGGTGGTGAGGAGCTCAATGCGGTCGGCAGCGCTAAGGAACATGATGGAAACCTTAAATAATTCATTAGTAGTTAATTAAATAAAAACTTAGAATAAGTTATTACCTGATTAACACAATAACTAATTGATTAATAAGGTACGGTGTGTTGGAAGAGGGGAGAGGTAGATGTCGGGGTTGTGGAGAAATATTATAATAAAAAAAGTAGGGGCGATGGTCTGAGTCTCGACAGAAAAGAAAATAAAAGAAAACAAAAGAAGACAAAAGGGAAGAGTGTCGTGTGGGAGTGGATATGCAGAATAGAATAAAAAAGAGAAGAGAAAGTGGCGTGAGCCGGGATGTACATGTTCAGAGAAAGGAAAAAATAATAATAAGAAAAAGGAGAGTTGGCGGGAGGGGAGGGGGGAAATGTGCGGCTGAAAATAAAAAAAGAAAAAGAAAGGGAATGGAGGGCGCTGGGCTCGAGGAGGTGCAGGGCCCGAGCGGAGAAGATGAGAAAGTTGTGGTTGTGGGTGCGCAGGCGGGCGCGGCTTGGGACTTAAGGAGTGGGGTCGACGACGTCGTCGGCTTCAGAGGAAGAAGGTGACTGGAGCGTCCGATGTAGGATGCCCAGGAGGAAGCCAAACAGGGAGGGGTGTGGAGACGACGGGTCGGCGGCGGAAAAGCAGATCTTGCTGCAGCTGTTGAAGCAGATCCGGAGGAGAAGAAGAGTGCGTTGAATCTTGGTTGAGGAAGAAAAGGCCAGGGGGGAGGGCTCGTGCGGTCTGGACTGAAAGGACGAGCGGCGGTTGGGCTCCGTTGCTGGAAGTCGACGGTTGTCGGTCTGCGGTTTTGAAGGAAAACCTTGCTTGGTGATAGCGAGAGGACAGTGGAAGTGTGGAGCCGAGGAATGATGACTCTGATACCAAGTTGTTATGGTCCGACGATTGTTGGGGAAGGAGGCGGAGATACAATGAGTTTAAATCCTAGAATGGTGGAGGAGGAGATGAGCAAGGAAGAAAACCCTAGAGGGTGGAGGAAGGAGAGAAGAGATTAGAGGGAGAGGGAGATGAACTTTAGGGAGATAAAGGAAATTGATATTTCATTGCTTATCCTCCAATACATGACAAGACCTCCTTATATAAGGCACAAATGGCACGGGCGTAAATACCCGCTACAAAGATAATATGCGAAATATATAAATACCTAAATACACTAACTTCACTTATCATAATAAGACTTGATATAATAAGGACTCGATATAATAAAGACTCGATACAACATAATACTAATATAATAAGATAAATGACGGAGGACCCGTAACACCACCTCTTTTATGCCACTACTTCTGTATGAGTAGTAATTTAGAGATACCCTACCTGGGCTTGCAAGAATACATTTCATAAATTCACATGTAGTATTCAACGATTTCCCATTGGTAATAGCACATCAAGACTGACAGTAAACTATGGTAGCCTTGTAGAAGCTTTTCTGCTATAGAAAGATGGAGGAGAAAGTAGATTTTATGCTGCAGAAAGATTCATTGGAGTATAACAAAAGAAGAAAATTGAGCCACATTTAACCACAAACTGTGACATGGATGTATGACCGTTGTCCATGCCACACTTTGAGGATAATTAAAGAGCGCAGAAACAAGCATTTATACCATAAGAGATTCTATAACTGCGTCACATGTGACATTCTTATAAGAGTTATACGAACCATTACTTAAGTGTTCATATGTCAGCTACTAAGTTTTACACCAAAACTAGCATCACATCACTACACCAATTAAACCTTCCATGACCTGTGTAAAGTTGGGCAGAGTGGGACACATTCCATTGGCACTCATTCCAAGCTCAACCAAACACCCACCCATAACATCTCGAACTCCACATGAGAGCAAAAAGCGAGCCTTTCGTGACCTTAATTTAACCTTAACATGCGATAGGAAGCTCCCCCTCCGATGGACTGTGGAAACTTCTTTTCCTCCACTAGGTGCCAGCAGTTCCTTCTCCAACAGATGTTCATTGCATCAGCTCCTCCAATGAGCTGCAGGAACTTCTCCAATGGATGTCGGAAGGTTTGAGAGGAGAAGCCTTTGAGGATTTTATTGAGGACTTTAGCTAGAGATTATGATGTTGAACACGATTAGATTTAGGTGACTATTGATAAGCCATATATGTTCTGATAATTCGGTGTACCAAATTCTTATGTTGAATTCAAAACCCCTTTTTAAAATTTCAGATTTTTATTAATCCAAAAATAATCATTTAATCCAATTAATTAATTATTCATACAAATAATTATCTAACTTACCTAAATTGTCACTATTTAATTATTAACATTTGATGGCATTAATTACTCCATAATCTACCATGTAATTTAATGTTTTAATGAAAGAATATAATCTTAATTGGGGGCGCCACACCTCCAGAAGAAACTTTTTGGTGCGTTAACACATTATGCTCTATGTGCAGGATATAAATACAGTTGGATTTTAGGCTAAGAACTATGTAAAAAAAAATGATTCATTCCAACTGGACTAATCTAACTCGAAATCTAATAAAAAATCAGTTTGGATTTTCATTCTAACACCCAAAAAATTGTGCCTGTAGAAATTCTGTGGGGGGATTTATATCCAGCACATGGTGCATAGTGCGTTACACGCACCGAAAAATCCCCCCACTTCTAGAGTCCGTTTCAGTATAATTTAGATCGACATGATAGACATCATGACTTTTAGTTCCGTACTACTTTGTTGACTTTTTTCCTTTAAGGTGGCATTTTACTGGTTTAACAATGCCGTGTTTCTTCGAAAAAAGTCATTTTCAATGTTAACAGCGGTCTTCTGACTATGGCTTTCTTTGCAATTGAGTAGGTTAAGGAAACTGTTGTTTCTGATGAAAACTTCTCACTTACTGTGAATAAGTCAGCCTACGAGATAGTTGCTACTTATAAAAAAGAGGAGACGGGAATGGATCTGGTGATACGGCTACCTAGTTGTTATCCTCTGCGGCCCGTGGATGTTGAGTGCACGAGGAGTCTGGGTATAAGTGACGTGAAGCAGAGGAAATGGTTATTATCCTTGACTGCTTTTGTGCGCAATCAGGTATATTTTATTATGTATAGTTTTTCCATGGTTTTGCTTTTTAGTCCTCTATTTGCCGTCTGTTCTTTTTGCCCGCGATTGCCCTTGCACTATTTTCATTATGCAATGATAGCAATCCGGTTGTCGCACGTGTTCTCAATATGCAGCGCTCAACTATGAGATTACTTTCAGCTAACATATAATTTTTTTCCCACGGGATATTTTTTACTTGTACATATACTTTGGCTTTATTTTTCTTTCCTGTTATAGTTTCTTATTTTATATTATTTATTATATATATTTTTACGATTCCGACACTCATTGACCTCACCACAATCTCCTACAGACTTCTTCATCAACACTTGGTTTAGATCTTTTATTGTAAATTAAGAGATTGGTGAAAGAATTTGAGTTTTAATTTTTTTGTTTCAATAAACATTTTGTTGGAAGTGTGATTTCTTGTCATTTATTTTGGCGAGCTTATCTCCCCGAACGTGTGCGAGGTTTGATTCTACCAAATTATCGATAACTTAAATTCTTGCCTCCACTTTAGGATTAGTAGTTGGCTTTCATTTGTGATGTTTTCTCAACTCCACCTCAACTTGGGTTTTTTTTATTTTGACATGATTTTCAATCCATGTCATGTCATGCTTCTGAATTTCCATGCAATATTTCTCCTATCTATCTTTTGCATCATCTCCTTTGTTGGATTTCCTTGTATTTTCTATTTTCATTTACAGAAATAAAATTGTCTAAATTAAGGGCTTGTGGGAACTGAGTACCAAAATATCACTTTCAAGTTTGCATTGTTTATTTTTAGTACAACCAACTTCCTCTTATAATAGCCAACCCCACTATGGTGGGATAAATGCTTGACTGTTGTTGTTGTAATTTCTCTTATAAGGGTTTACTCGTGGAATGCCCGTAAGCCGTAACTCTCTCTCTCTCCCTCTCTCTATATATACATATATACATATATACATATATATATATATATATATGTATGTATATATATATATATATATATATATGTATGTACATATATATATGTATGTACATATATATATGTATGTACATATATATATGTATGTACATATATATATATGTATGTACATATATATATATATGTATGTACATATATATATATATCTATAGAAATAATTACCCAAACCTCCCCTGTAAACTAGCATAATTAGTGAGAGCACCCCTCTTATTTTCGAAATTACAAAAAACTCCCCTTAAGTTTTCATTTCATTACCAAAACCTCTCATGATCTTTTCATTTCATTGCATTCATGAAGAAAAATACCCCCTGGACACTGTTCACCGAGGGGGGTGTTTTTGTGCATGGATGTTATGAAATTAAATCTTCAGGGGAGGTTTTTGTAATGAAATGAAAACTTTAGGGGAAGTTTTTGTAATTTCGAAAATAAGAGGGGTGCTGTCAGTAATTTAGCAAAGTTAGAGGGGAGGTCCCGGTAAATGGCCCTATATCTATATATATATGTACGTACATATATATATATGTATGTACGTACATATATATATATGTATGTACGTACATATATATATATGTATGTACGTACATATATATATATATATATATATATATATATATATATGTATGTACGTACATATATATATATGTATGTATGTATGATTATTTTAAAAAAAAGTCTTGTTTATCCTATTTTTAAATATATACTCTTATTTATGCAGAATGGTGCGATCGCAGAAGCCATCCGCATTTGGAAGAGTAATTTTGACAAGGAGTTTGATGGAGTTGAGGAATGCCCCATCTGTTACAGCATCATACACACCACCAATCACAACTTCCCACGTCTACCTTGCAAGACCTGCAAACACAAGTTCCATTCTGCTTGCCTCTACAAGTGGTTCTCCACCTCCCACAAATCCACATGCCCACTGTGCCAGACTCCATTTTGATCTCCTTCCTTAAATATCTATATCCAAGCTTCTTCATAAGCTTTATACATGCTGATATAGCTCATCATATACTTTCAGAATGACTGCAAAAAATGAAAGTCTGTTTCATACAAATTACCCGCAGAAACTCGAGACTGAGTTCTCTAAATCAGCATCTTCATATCATTTAAAGTTCAGACTTCTGTTCAGCTGCCTGTAAATTCCATTTAAGAGGAAGTTGATTGGTTATTTTCACTGTTTCTTGCAGTAGCCATTCGATCAATATCTGATTAGTTTACTAGTTTCCGAGCTCAGGGCGTGCCTGTCGCACCAATTAGTCTAAAAGAGTCCATCTAAAGTTATTACCATGTGCAGAATACTTAGGCAGCTCCTTACCAGGCTTGAATTTTGGCTATCTTCCTGAATATTTCACCAACTTCGTGCTGCAAAAAAAGATGCACCTTCTCCGCGTTCAATTGGTCTGTACAAGGGTTTTTTGCGGGAACTTCTGTTTTACCGAAGGTGAAGTTGTGGTTTCGATCTCCGGAGGATTCATGTATTTGATAATTTATAAAGGTTTTTCATGATTTGTTCATGTTGGGGGAGCTGAATATAGTGCTTATGTTCATATTTATGGTTTGAGATTTGTTCATGTTGGGGGAGCTGAATATAACCTGACCTGAACCATCAGTTAGGTTCAAAAAGAAATCCCACTCCAACATTTAAAAATAAAAGAGAATGGAATATGTTACCTTCTCTCTACTTATTAAAAGCACTATTTTTCACGATAAACGCTTGTTTTGTTTGATAACAGAGGCAGTTTTTGCACTATCGTATATAAAGGGCCAGTTATTTTATGGGCCTGGCCTAGGCTAGGCACTTTTTCATTAGGACCTGAGAGGGCCTGAATAATGGGCAGGGTTCAGCTTTAGCCTGGGTTTGGCCAAGCATATATTTATATTTTATATGTAAATATTTTTTTTATTTTTCAACGTATGTACATTTAAGTATTATATGTTTTTATATGTCAGACCTGGGCTTTTATAGACAAACGGGCCTTGTATGGGCCAGATATGGGTTTGAATGATCAAATGTTGTCCTTTAATGGTACAAATTCTGGCCTTTAATAGGCCACGGCCTAATGGGAGTATGGGATCTTTAATGGGCTGGACGTGCGTCTATACTGAACCAGAGATGGGCCTATGATGGCCATATGCGGGTCTAAAATAGGCCGTACGTGGGATTTAATGGGCCATACATGGGCCTTGAATGGGCCATACGTGGGCCTTTAATGGGCCATGTGCGGGCCTTTAATGGCCATGTGCGGGCCTTTAATGGTCCATGCGTGGGCCTTTAATGGGCCATGATGGGTACATTTTTTTTATGGGCCAGAGGTCAGCATTCAATGGGCTTACACTAGAGACTTTGTTCGGCCAGCCGTGTGCTTTTAATAAGCAAAAGGTGCGCTTTGCATGCACCAAGCCCGGACCTTTTCTTATGTAATAAGTTAATTTTTAAAACATTTATTATTTATAACATAACAAATCTGGCTTGAAAATTTTCATTGCACATATGCTCAGATTATTTATAACATTTATATTATAAGAAAACAATTTATTTATTAGTTTAAATACTCATCATTAGTTTGATACTTCTCTCACAGATTGCATGTTTGCATAACTTCTCTGCTGCGGTTTTCAAAAAATGCAACTCAATTTGAGTAACTTCTATTTGGAACGATACGCTAGTTTATGCCTAATTTTAGCCACATGGAGGGAGCTCTATTCAAGAATACTAATTTTTTTATCTTCAATCACTCGCATCTCCAAATGCAATCACCCATTGAAAGGAAAAAATTTTTATGTGGGTTACTCTCACGTAGAAATAAATGTCCTATTAAATACTAACCGTTGATCTGATATCCTACGGCCCATATGGTATTAAATACTGACCGTTAGTATTTCAATCAATCATATTATTTCTGTAGAAAATCAACAGTTAGTATTTAATACTGCACCTATTTCTTTGTGAGAGTAACCCACCTAAATTTTTTTCCTGAAGAGACCCTCTTGCTATATTTGAGAGAGCGGTGTCCTTTGTGATCTACAAATTTAAATACTGTAATGTGAGGCCAAGCTTTAGGCTAAAATGTGAGGCCAAGCTTTAGCGATCATGAATGCCTAAATCCAAGAAAGTAAACTGACCCACCATAACCATCATGAAAGTTTGCAAACAAACCGGCATTGCTATATTTACTGTCACAATTTCACAGCCATTAAAACACTTGAAGAGTTTTACCAAATCATAAACATTATTATAGTCATTAAAATCCATAGATCACTGAGAGTTTTACCATTATTTATGACAGAATGTTGTTGAGCATGAACCCACCAACAGTTTCTTTGTAGTTAAGAGGCAGCAGCAGGATCTACTTTGATTTTTGAAGTGCAAGGTCGAGAACGGTCCGAAAAAATTGGCCGGGATATATGGCAGGTTGCTCAGCAAGTGCCTACAGGACCCCCAAAATATAAATGAATGGAATAATTACGAAAAATTGTGCCGTAATTTTGCATAATTCATCTACTTCTTAAAATTATCAAGACCTCCCCTCTTAAGTTCACATTGCTAACATTCATACAAAAATAAATAAATTTCTTAATCAGGGATTTTTTATCGAAAAAATGCACTCATTGTGGATTTTTTATTAAAAAAACTAGGGCTTGGTTCATAAGTGCTTAAAGAATGATGGATGGTTGGGAGCAACTTCATTGCTTCATAATTACCTGATGAATCAACACAGTGGATGGAGTCATGGCTGGAACTGTGTTGACCTCTATCACCGAAACCTGCAAGCAAACACAGCAAGTAAAATCAGTGGTGTACATATCTAATTTTCAGCCAGCATTCTTAAAACACGATTTTCTGCAATGGCATCCAATGTTGGAGGAATGATGCTGAAATGCTAAAGAATTGGAAAATTCATGAGAAATGCAAAAAAGTGTACTGTGCGAGGTTGTATGCCGTTATATTCGGGTGTTAGATCATAGGAATCCAATCTAAAATCAATTGAATATAAGTACATGAGCCGGTTTCACATGTAGACTCGACTTATAACGCCTAATCTTTTTGGAGTGGGTCGTTGGACCTAGCCTACTCAGATACCCACCCAAAACCAATTGGTTGCAGGTAGAGGGACCCATGAGGCAATGATACATTTTGAGTGCACTGGACTATATTAGTTATCTGATGTGGAATTATATTTTTAACACACCCCCTCGTGTATTCCGACACTATATTAGAACTTGAGCATTTAACCCAAACTAGATTGGTTAAAGGCGGAGGGTCCTGAGATTTATATTAAATACATGGGAGTGGGCTGTTGGGTTTAGTCGGCTCGAATATGATGTTAGAACCCAAACAACATTAAACTAGTTGGTTATAAGTCGAAAGGCCAAAGATCTATATTAAGTGAAGCATACTATAATTTACTAATGAGGGACTATAAGTTGAATCGAGAGAAAACGTGCTTTATTCTTCCACAACGTGGGAATATATAGGGACTACAATGACATGTAATAACGAGACTCACGATGTGAGAATAAACCAACACTCGCATAATAATAACAAATAAATGCGGAATATACGATTTGTATAATAACTCTCAAGTCTCCCACTCAAGTCGGATGGAAGATGTCAGTCATTCCAAGTCTCTTGATGTTATCCATGAACGAGTCACTTCCCAAGCTCTTAGTGAAGACATATGTTAGTTGATCTTTAGAGTGGACGAACGGTGTGACCGCTGTTTTTTTATCCAAGTGATCTTTGATGAAATGTCGATCCACCTCCACGTGCTTTGTTCTGTCATGTTGAACTGGATTGTGGGCTATGTTGATGGCTGCCTTGTTGTCGCAAAACAAGGAGAAGGGAGACGTCACGGGAAACCCCAAGTCCTGTAGACTGGTACACAGCCATAGACCCTCACACATACCATGGGACATAGTATGGTATTCCGCCTCGGCGCTCGATCTGCCAACTACTTTCTGCTTCTTTCTGCGTCATGTTACCAGGTTTCCTCCAACAAAGGAACAATAACCTGTTATAGATTTCCAATCGTCACGGCATCCGGCTCAATCAGCATCGGTGAAAACTTCAATCCTCAGTTGTTTGTTTTTGGAGTACAGAAGACCTCGACATGCGGCTTTCTTCAAATACCGTAACACACGGTACACTGCCACTTGATGTCTGGCTCTGGGAGCATGCATGTACTTACTCAGGATGTCAACTACATAAGTAATGTCCGGACGAATATGAGATAAGTATATTAGTTTCCCAACTAATCTCTGGTAGCGAGTGGCATCGGCCTGGTCACTGTCACCGTCTTCACTGATTCCATGATTTTCTTCCATTGGAGAGTTTGCAGGGACACAACCAAGCATACCAGTCTCTTGCAGTAAATCTAAGAAATATTTCCGCTGTGATATAAAGATACCCTGATCAGATCTAATCACCTCAATTCCCAAAAAGTATCGCAGTCTTCCCAAGTCTTTCACCTCAAATTCGGCAGCTAAGAGGGACTTGAGATTTGCGATCTCTTCCAAATCGTTACCTGTGATTACAATGTCATCCACATAGACAATAAAGACTACAACACCCTGAACACGTCTCCGAATGAACATAGTGTGATCCGACTGCGCCTGGTCGTCCCCAAATTTGAGCATACCGTGAGGAATCTGCCAAACCATGCCCTGGGGGACTATTTCAGGCCATATAAGGACCTCCTTAGTCGACAGAAAAGGTCTTCCGCTCCTTTTTTAGGAACCCCGGGGGGAATTCATGTACACCTCTTCATCGATCTCACCATGAAGGAACACATTCTTAACATCCAGTTGATGAATATCCCAGTCCATGCAAGCCGCGGCGTAAGACAACAGTACCCGAACAGAGTCCATCTTAGCCACGGGGGCGAAGGTCTCCTGGTAGTCAACTCCATAAGTCTGAGTGTACCCCTGAGCAACCAGCCGTGCCTTGTACCGTTCAACCTTCCCTTCTGGATTCTGTTTGACTGAAAACACTCATCACGAGCCAATAGCCCTCTTGCCAGGAGGGAGGGGCGAGACATCACAAGTATGGTTCTTGTCCAAGGCTGACATCTCCTCTTCCATAGCCTGAGTTCAGGTCGGGATGCACAATGCTTCCTGTCATGTCCCGGGAACAACCGTCGAGAGAGAAACAACAAATTCCTGGTGGACCGTGGTAAGGTGACGGTAAGCCACGTGATTATAAATATGATGTTTAGTACATGCATTCTTACCTTTCAACAGAGCAAGCGGAATGTGCAACTATCCATCATCAGAATCTGAGGCAGAAGCGGACACTGGTACAGGCGGAGCCTTAGTAGCCTGTATACGGGAGGAGCGGCGGTGATATACGCGAGGAAAAGGAGAAATCAGAGTATCAGGCAGAGGAATAGGGATAGGGGGTTCCTATTCCTGAGACACGGATGGTAGAGACGGAAGGAGAGGAAGAGGAACATCCATATTTCCAGTATTCTCTCCCTGACGAGGAGCATGAGTCAATGGCAAAACAAAGGATTCCACTTCCCAAAAAGTAACATCCATAGTGCAGTAGACACGCCCAGAGGGAGGGTGGTAACACTGATACCCCTTCGTGGTAGACGAGTATCCGAGGAACACACACCGGAGGGCCCGAGGGTCCAATTTGTCACGGTTGGGTAAATGGATGTGGACGAAACATACACAACCAAAGACACGAGGAGGGAGGTGGGAAGTATAGACCACAGTCATGGTCGACAATCGAGCGAGGGGAGTAGCATAGCTAAGCACACGTGAGGGAAGCCGATTGATAAGGTGGGCGGCAGTAAAAACTGCATCACCCCAATAGGACTTAAGAAGGTGCATAACACGCAGGAGACAGCGGGCAACGTCCAATAGGTGTCGGTTTTTCCGTTCAGCAACTCCATTTTGGGTAGAGGTGTGAACACACGTGGTCTGGTGTATGATACCATGACTAACAAGGTACGAGCCAAAGGCGCCCCGATCGTCATACTCCCCGCCATTGTCACATCGTAAGACCTGAACCACTCCCTTAAATTGGGTTTGAACCATTTTGTGGAAAAGCTGAAAACAAGGGAAGACTTCACTTTTCTTTTTGAGTAAATACACCAAAGTTGTACGAGAAAAACAGTTAATTAATGTGACAAACCAACGAAACCCAAAGGAAGATAAAATAGAGGACGGTTCCTAAACATCAGAATGAACAATATCAAACGGAGTGCTACAAGAAGAAGCTAAATGCGATGAACTATGGCGCACATGCTTAGATTCCTCACAAATATCACAGACAAATGTTTGTAAAAAAGGGGAAAAACAGGGAACAATTTTTGAAGGTAAATAGAAGAGGGATGTCCAAGCAGCAGGTGTCTGAGAGGGCCTGAGAAGGAGGTTGGTCCAGGTAATACAGTCCACCGTGGTTCCTACCACTGTCAATGTTCCGCTTCGTACCCAATTTCTAAAAAAACACATGAATCAGAAAAAAAGGTTACAGAGCAATTAAGAGAGCGAGTAATGTCACTGATAGACAGAAGATTGCGAGAAAAAGAGGGAACATGAAGAACAGATGACAGAGAGATAGATGAGGAACAAGAGATCTGGCCTTTCCTAGCAATGAGAGACAATAAGCCATTAGCAGAAATAACTTTATTCTTAACAGACAAAGGGGTGTAAGAGAGAAAACCTGAGGAAGAGCCGGTCATGTGATGAGTGGCACCAGAATCAATCACCCACTCAGACGGGGAGGCAGTGACAGCATAAGCATGCGACATAGCAATAGTAGCAATGGAAGCAGAAGCACCTGGAGGCTGATCAGACTGAGAGTGCAGCAGACGGCAGAATGCATCCAATTCAGGAGCAGTAAGAGGCCCGGTCACAACATGGGAGGTCTCGTCCTAAACGTCGGTAGAGTACGCAGCATCATGAGGTATGGAACCACCTGAGTGATGGCCCCCTCGTCCAGACCCTCGACCACGGCGACGACCACAAGGGGAAAGATGAGGGTGGAGTTTGAAGCACACCTCCCGAGTATGGCCTTGGCGGCCACAATAATCACACATAGGAGCAGACGGGCTAGGGCTGAGGACTTGGCCACGACCAATGCTAGTGAGGGCAAAGCAATCAGGAGGGGCACTAGCACTGAGAGATTTCCGACGGTCTTCATCACCCAAGATCATACTGAAGGCCTCGCGAAGGGATGGAAGCGGAGTGCGGTGAAGAATATGCGTCTGAACCATGTCAAACTCCATGTGCAGTCACATCAAGAAGACATGGAGATGAAAGCGATCCTCCCGTTGTTGTAGCTGGACAGCATCCGCAGTACAGGCGGGAGTGAAGTGAGAGAAGTAGTCCAGCTCCTGGTATAGCCGCTCAAACTCAGAGAAAAAAGATGACACAGTCATAGATCCTTGTCGTAGTTCCAAAATGCGGCGAGTAAGCTCATAAACCTGCGTAGAGCTGCCAATCTGGTAATATGTTTTCCGGGCACGGGTCCATATATCAAAAGCAGAATCCATCAGCATGTAACTCCGATAAACCTTCGGAGACATAAGAGTGAAGGAGCCAGGACACCACCAGAGAGTTTTCTGAGTCTCATCGCTTCCAAGAGGGATCAGTCAGTTGGGGATCCTTGACCGTTCCATTGATGTAGCCATATATCCGGTGGCTACGGATGACATGTAGCGTCGTCCGTGACCATTCAAGATAGTTCGTGTCATCTAATGGGACAGTGGTGATCTTCAGGGAACCAGAGAAGCCATGAGACTGCTGAGAGTCGCTTATCTGAGGCGGAGTCACGCATGGGGACGACACTGAAGAAACACCTTCATCGGGGGAAGGAGAAGCCATGGAGAAGACAAAAAAGCGTAATAACCCGGAGCCAAACAACAGCAAAGGAGGCTAGAGGGACTGCGACAGCCGGCCTCAAGCAAAGGAAACGGAGGCCGGACTGCAGTAGGCAGGGAATGCGGCCGTCGGGCGGCAGAAAGCAGGAGAGGCAGTAGGCTGCATCACGCAAAGGTGATGGCGTCCAGGCTGTAGCAGGCAGAGACATCAGCAGGCGAGCGGCAACAAGCAGTGGGGGCAGCGGCGTGGTTCATCACAGAGAGGCGACGACGATAGAATGAAAGCGAGACAGCGGCTACATCACGGAGGGACGGCGACGACACCCCTCTCAGCAATCAACAGTGATATGGAGGCCGCCCGATATACGGGTTGAGGCCGAGCGGGACGGTGCTGAGCCGAACACGACGGGATCGGGCAGGATGTGTTAGGTCAGGATCGAGATGAGCGGGATGAGGAGACGCGGTGTTGGAAAGAAATTAAGGTTTTTTCGTGTTTCTCTCTGATACCAAGTTGAATTGAGAGAAAACATGCTTTATTCTTCCACAACATGGGAATATATATGGACTACAATGATATGTAATAACGAGACTCACGGTGTGGGACTAAACCATCTCTCGCATAATAATAACAAATAAATGCGGAATATACGACTTGTATAATAACTCTCAAGTCTATATTCTCATCACTATCCATCAAATGAATATTAGCACTAAAAGATAAAGTTTCACCTACCATTCTATAGGCATATTCTACATTCATGCAACAACATAATTTCTAGTACCAATAGCATGCAGCAGAAAATTCTTGCAAATATGAAGGACAGATTTCATCTTACCTCTCCAGTGTGTACATTGAGAAATACATCAATACGTGAAAGCCCTTCCAATTCCAAAATGTTGGCTATGATTTCGATTCGTTGCTTACATTTCTCCAAGGCTTCATTACTGGAAAAGGAAGGTGTTATAAAATTCTCATTTAGCAGTAGTTACACACCATATGCTGCAAAAGCACTGAAGATTACAAAAAACAGTTAAACAGTTTTATTAATTTGTAATTTTATGCAAAGGTGATGCTGACTAATTGAGTAACCCGTCACACTCTTTTGGGAGCTGCGTGGTTTCCGTGGAATGCCAACGACGCGTTGCCCTCTCTAAGTGTTCCTGTTCCGTGGTCCATCCTTAGCCGGTACACTGCCAAGTGTTGTTCGTGATAGTGAGCAGATTACCGTGGAAATGTTTAGTAGTTCCGTATCGAAAAATCCCTCGACGAATCCTTATGGACTAAAAAAATAAACTCAAATCATCATGATCATCACCACATGACTTTTCCGGTTTGAATAAGGGCTTTGTGAATCTTTATTCACCATTCATTAATTTGGAAAGCTCCATGAGCTGATAATCTGTCTATGCAAAAATTATTTGCAATTTCTTGTCAAAATTGTTCTAACCCTTAACTCCATTAATGTCAAAATTATTTGCAATTTCAAATGTTTCTTCCAGCTTTCTGAAATAACCATCTCAATGTTAGCATTTCTTCCATAGTTCGATCATTACCAAACTTATTGTTACCAGATGCTCATGGTGTGCCCAACATAGCATAGCACAAGCTCTTGTTGCATTATATATACATATAGGGGCATTTACCAGGACCTCCCCTCTAAGTTTGAAAAAATTACAGATTGCACCCCCTCTTATTTTCGAAATTACAAAAAACTCCCCTGAATGTTACAAAACATAACATTTACCTCCCCTGAAGTTCACATTTCATAACAACCATGCACACAAATACCCCCCTCAAAGTAAATTTTCAGGGGGGGGGGGGGGGGGGGGGTGATAGGGGATCTTTCGAAATGTGAACTTCATGGGAGGTAAATGTTATGTTTGTAACATTCAGGGGAGGTTTTCGTAATTTCAATAATAAGAGGAATGCCCTCTAAACTTATGCAAACTTCCAGGTAAAGTTTTGGTAATATATATATATATATATATATATATATATATATATATATATATATATATATATACATACATATATACATATACATATATAAGCGCCAGCTTTACCACTACAAGGTATATCCTTATCTGAAATTAAATGTTTTAGTATCAGTGTCTTCTAACATGATTGATTCATTGATTTATTATTGCATTTAAATATTTATAATGTTCACTTACTAATGACAAGCTACTATGAATTTAAAGCTTTTTTTCTCATTTTTAACATATCTCTTACTTCAAAATTGATCTAAACAAGCGGAAATTGATGTACAGAAATAACATACAAAAATGTATCTCAGTTTGAATCTCTCTTGTAGGAAGATCCACAAACAATACAAAAATATATATATATAAAATGGAGCATGACCATCATCATCATTAGTAACCTTATCACAACTATACGGGGTGAGTTTTATGAATCCACATTTCCATTAATTCCTCCAAAATGCCTCTTGAGGCATTAAACCTATGCAAATAAACTTTTAGAACCTACATCCATAATTTCTTGGGTCAACTTGATGTAAGACATCATGAGCCGAGGCAGAAGCCACATCGATACTGACAATCCACTCTTATTTTATATTAAGTACATTTTCTAGTTATGTTTTTCACTTTTATATCGAGTATATTATAAGCTCACTCCTATTTTTTATGAATTATATATATATATTTTTTGGAAATATTCCATACATTATAATTTAAATTGTAATTATCTTATTCTACCCAAACCACTTGGCCAAAAACTTGGGCCCACCTCCCTCTTCTCTCCTAAGGCAACCACAATATTCTTTTTCTGCCTGTTAAATATGCATGCATTGCCCCCATTGCCTGAACTGATTTTGAATCTAATTAATTTGAATCTCCAATTGTTTGAAGAACGAATACTTGAAAATTTGTCATTTATCGACTCGAAAGCGTATTGGATACGAGAAACGCCCATAAATGCATTTTTTAAAATTAAAATAAAAATATTATTGTGTCGCGTATCCCGCAAGCGGGATACGCATTTGAAGAGAAACAATATTAACATTTTATTAATGCACATAAATATATTACATCCAAGACAACTACTATTATATGTATAAATAAATGTGGTGAGTGGTGACAATCATCATCCTAAGATGTAAGACTAATACCTATATAGCAATGGGCTCGGTCGCGGGTCTTTGTATGGGGCTTTTGTATAGATTGCTTTAACAATACCATATGAGATATTTAATGATCTCCTTTTGCTTTCTATACTTCACTATCACAGCTTCGTTTATAAACTTAAAATTCTTATAGAAAATATATTATAGCCCTTCACAAGACATATTTAAAATCACAGCATATAATACGCTTAAAAATTTCCACAATATGGTTCTTATAATGCTAATGACATTAAATAACATAGTGGAAGCATGACAAACCTAATAATCATTGTTGGAGGTGGTGTGAGATTGATGCCAGTTCCACCTGTGATACAAATTCATCATCATCAGTATCTCACTTTATGAATACTAGTACAAGTACACATGGAATAAATATTTTTTCTCCAAATGCTGACCAAGTGCTCGGATTTTAACAAAGCACAAGATAACAAAACATTTTTACATAACTGAAAGGAAATTCCATCTTAGATAGGTTTGAATATCATGTGAAAAAACATATACTGATTAGTCTGCAGAACACATCTGAATCTATTTTTCCATGTATTACAATAATGGTTGTTTTGAGGGATAATACAAGGCAGAGAGAAGCTTTTGAGCTCCAAATTATTAATTAATGGCTGTAGCCTGTAGATGCTATGGAACGTGTCAGGAATGCATCACCACGTAAAAGAGAGATATTTTTCCGTGTTTCACTCTAATGAATATAATAATAATAATAATAATCTCTTTGTTAAGCCATATCTTTAACATACCAAGCAAGGAGATAACAATTAGAAGTAGCATCATGAATTGTAACATATACTTGCCTTGAAATTTCTCTTCGAGTGATAGAATGTCACCACTTTCTTTGACAGTAATACTAGGGCTCAATGAATGCATATCTCCACTCGGACCAATAACCCCAACTGTCACTTCAATCCATTCACTCTGTCCCTTCCAAGTTAGATTGGGAGTACTACCACCAACAGATTTGGATGAAATAACTACATCATCAGTTTCAACAAACTGTTCAAATATCACGAATTCAGGTGAAGTGGTCGGCATCTCAATCACACCATGTACCTAATAAGAGAAAACAACTCTAAAGTGGACACGTGCTGTCTTACAAAAAAATACTAGAATAATGTAACATTTAAGATAAGTAATACATGGTTAGCTTTCACCAGCTTGGAGCTGGCAACTAACAAACTAACAAAAGATGGTATACTTGTTCAACATTTCTTGTTTTCTAGTTCTTCACCTAAATATTTTGGAAAAAACTTAAGAAACCATCTTAGAAAATTATCAGGCTCAAGAGTCTAATGGGAAAATAGCTAGAGAGTTTAGATCTTTGTTATGACAATAATTGAGATGCTGTGATACTGACCTTGGACAAGCTATTAGCAGGAAGTCGTGGAAGAAAGTTTTCTAATGCACTCACATAAACTTTCAGATCTTCCTCACATCTGCAAAAAAAGTGCTATGATGAATTAGATACGGGTAAAGGAAGGGTATGCAAATAGCGTGAGTTCAAAAATAGAGAAAATAATATGATCCATCAAATTTGGATTGATAATATAAAAACCGTCCAATCAAAAAACCCGATCTTATAAAACCCCTATTTTACAACCTTAAAAAATCCCTACCCCGATGCATCCCTCGTCTAACCCCGCAACGCCCTCCCGGCTCCCGCTCCCAAACCCCGCTTCTTCTTCCCGATCTCTGGAGCACTGAGTCTTCTACCGCCGACAACATCAACGACCGTCGACGACATCAACGACCGCCAACGACATCAATGACCGCCTACTCGCCTCTTTATTGGAAAAGCCCATGTAAAAGGCCCATTTAATGGCCCTCTTTGTTTGTTTTCTTTCTCCTCCTTCTTTAGTCCCACATCATGTATAGGATTTATGCTTCTCTCCTCTCTCCTATATATTTGTATTCTCTCCTTGTAATTACATACTTGAGTAATACATACAAGCTTTGGGCACTCTCAACATGGTATCAGAGCCAGGTTCCCTCTAGCTACGGCCTTTCCTGCGGACTGCCTTTTCTGTCCGCTCCGCTCTCCTGCGGACTGCCTCTCTGTCCGCTCTGGTCTCCTGCGGACTGCCCCTCTGCATCCGCCTCTCTTCTCTCTCTCTCTCTCCGTGGTTCCACCCTCCTCAGGCATCTTATAGCCATCTTCTGCTCTGACTAGTGGGGCCCACCTCTTCTATCCGCTCCGGGCGTTCCTTCCTGTCCGCTACACGCTCTGCTTGTGTCCGCTCGAGCCTCTTTGCTCGCGGACTGCTCCTCTCTAGCCAGCTGCTCTTAATCCTCGCGGACTGCTCCACTCTAGCCCGCTCTGCTTCTGT
The DNA here is from genome assembly GCA_039583875.1 of Platanthera guangdongensis. Taxonomy (NCBI): domain Eukaryota; kingdom Viridiplantae; phylum Streptophyta; class Magnoliopsida; order Asparagales; family Orchidaceae; genus Platanthera; species Platanthera guangdongensis. The sequence continues at coordinate 193,244,676 of CM077156.1, read as the reverse complement.
CCGCTCGAGCCTCTTTGCTCGCGGACTCCCTATCCGCAGTCTCTTGCGGACTGCTCCTGTCCGCTGCGGACTCTCCTCTTGTCCGTTGCGCGCTCCTCTTCTCTCTTGCTGCGTGGCATCTTCATCATCGCGGTCTCTTCTTCAGTCCGCCACGGGTTTTTCAGCGGCCTGCCCCAGTCCGCTGCGATCTGCTCCAAACAGCTGTGACCTCTGCCGCGGACTGCTCCTGACAGCCGCGACCTCCTCCAATTCGCCGCGACCTCATCCAGTTCGCCGCGACCTCATCCAGTTCGCCGAGACCTCCTCTAGCCCGCTGCTTGCCGCGCGGTTTGTACTCGCCGCGCCCTGCTGTCTGTTGTGCCTCAGTCCGCTGGTTCTGCCCGCCTCTTCTCCTCCAAGTCGCCATGTCCTCCAGCGACTCCACTACCGCTCACCCCCCGGCCGACCACGTGGCTCCTCCTCTCGAACTCCGCGATGAGCTTCGGATTACTACTATTTCCCTCTCTGGCAAGTCCAACTTCATCCCCTGGGTCCACTCCGTCCGCCGGGTCTTACAAGCCAAGGGTCTTGCGCGTCACCTCACCCAGGGCTCACCGACACCTCCTACTGATGATTGGCTCTGAAATGACGGTCGCGTCCAGACCTGGATCCTAAACTCGGTGGAGGGTGAGCCGTACCAGATGATCATGTATCATGAGACCGCCAAAGCCATGTGGGATGAACTTCATTCGTTGTACTCGGGCAAGGACAGCCTTCAGCACCTTTTTGACATCATCACTGATCTTCAAGCTTTGGATGTTGGCAAAGCTCTGGACATGACCTCCTTCGTGGCCCGTGCTAAAACTCTAGCGGAGGCCTGGATTCAGCACCAGCCCGCGACTACTGATCTCGCTGCTCAACGCGCCCAGAAGGAGGCTGTTTGTATTGCTATGATTATGGCTCGCGTCCCGCCACACCTTCACAGTATCCGGGCCCAGGTTCTGGCTTCACCCACTACCCCTTCCTTCTCCGATGTCTGCTCGATGTTACTTCGCGTACCACCTCCACCGGAGGCACCTGCACCACCCTCGCCGGCCCTTCTTCAGCAGGCCCTTCCTCCTTAACTTCCCCCACCATCTTTTCCGCGGGGTGGACGTACGGGCTCCCGTGGGCGGGGCCGTGGTGGCCGCGGACGGCCCAAGTGCACCTACTGCGGCCGGGATGGCCATACTGAAGCATTCTGTCACAAGAAACATGGCTACCCTCCTCGCCCGCCTACCGCTGCTATTACCGATAGCTCTCCTCCGACTGGTACGGATCTTGAGGCTCTTCGCCTTCAGCTGCAACAACTCCAGGGGCTCCTCAACCCTCCCTCTGCTTCCATTGCCTCCACCTCCCATGCAGGTATTGTCTCCACCTCCACTGCAGGTACTGCCTGTCTTTCTTCCGGCTCTCGCTGGATCCTGGACTCGGGAGCCACCCACCACATCACTTCCATGCAACCGCCCCGGTTCTCTGATGCTCCTCATCCCCAGTCTATTACTGTGGCCAATGGTGCGATTGTTCCGGTCTCCGGATGTGCTGATCTCTTCCTCCATCCCTCTCTCTCGCTTCATTCCGTTCTTTATGTGCCGGCCTCACCATTTAATTTATTCTCTGTTGGCCGTATTACTACTGATCTGAATTGTTATATCACCTTCACCTCTTTTGGTTTTTTGATACAGGATCGGCAGACGCAGATTACCATTGGTAGGGGTCGACTGCAGAACGGGCTCTACCTCCTCGATGTCTCTCCCACATCATTTTCCTCTGTTTCCTCTACTGATTGGCATTGTCGGCTTGGGCATGCCCCTCTACCTATCCTCCAGAAGGCGCTTCCTGACATCTCTCTTCCTATTTTTAAATGTGATTCCTGTATTCTTGGCAAACAACCTCGTGCTTCTTATCCCGCACATTGTACTCGACGCTCTGCTCCTTTTGATCTAATACATTCTGATATTTGGGGACCATACAAAGTTTCTAGCATCTTTGGTTATCGTTATTTTATAACATTTATTGACGATTACTCTCGCACCACCTGGTTGTATCTCCTACATGATCGCTCTGAGCTTCCTCGTGTTTTTCAGGCTTTTGTGTTAGAAACTCGTACGCAATTCTCTACCGCCATTAAAACTTTCCGCTCTGATAATGCTCGGGAATACACTAGCCATGAGTTTGCCGCTCTCTGCGCCAACTTCGGTATTGTTCATCAGACCTCTTGTCCCTACATCCCGCAGCAAAACGGGGTCGCCGAACGCAAGAACCGTCACTTGCTTGATGTTGCTCGCTCCCTCATGCTTCACATGCACGTTCCAAAAGTATTCTGGAATTTTGCGGTTTCCACCGCGTGTTTTCTTATCAACCGTCTCCCATCACCGATTCTCTAGAACGCTACCCCCTTCAGCCTCTTTTTTCCCTCCGCACCCGCCTTCCCTCTCACACCCCGGGTTTTTGGCTGTACTTGCTTTGTCCATAACCTGGGCCCCACTCTTGACAAACTGGATCCCCGTGCGGCCAAACATATTTTGGTCGGCTACTCCCTCACCCAAAAGGGTTATGTTTGCTACTCCCCGGTCACCCGGAAGGTCTCTGTATCTACTGATGTTACTTTCCGGGAGGATCAACCCTTCTTCCCTCCTCCTGTGCCACCTCTTCTACCACCACCTTCTCCACCACCCTCCATCCCACGGCCGGTGATCCCCGTCCACTCCCCTAACACCATTCCTCCGCCTCCTCCCACCATTGACCCTCCTCGACCGACCGTCATTCGGGTCTATACTCGTCGCCCTCTTCCTCCCGTTGCTCCTATGCAGTCGGCTTCGACCTCAGCTTCTCCGTGTTCTGCTGCTCCGGTACCGGCCTCTACAGCTCATCCGATGGCGAACTATGTTTCTCTCAATCGCCTCTCTCCCCCTCTTCAGACCTTGGCTACTTCCCTATCCTCGGACTTGTATACAAAACCTCATCTTCCATTCCTACACTAGTGGCATACTCTGATGCCGACTACGCTGGCTCCCTAGACGATCGACGATCTACTAGCGGGTTTTGCACCTATTTTGGAGGACATCTGATTACTTGGCGAAGCAAGAAACAAGCAGTGGTTGCTCGATCTTCAGCAGAAGCAGAATATCGGGCAATGGCTGCTGTGGTCACTGAACTCACATGGATTGAGAGTCTCCTTACCGACCTTGGAGTTAAACTATCTTCACCAGCTCTCCTCCTATGTGACAGTCAAGCTGTCATACATATTGCTAAGAACTCGGTCTTTCACGAAAGAACGAAGCATATTGAGGTAGATTGTCATTTCATCCGAGAGAAAGTCCACATGAAGAAGATCGAGCTCAAGCATGTTCCGGGTACTGAACAGGTTGCTGACATCCTCACCAAAGCTCTACCTAGTACCCTCTTCTATCAGTGCCTATCCAAGCTTGGCGCATACGACTTGTACGCTCCAGCTTGCGGGGGAGTATTGGAAAAGCCCATGTAAAAGGCTCATTTAATGGCCCTCTTTGTTTGTTTTCTTTCTCCTCCTTCTTTAGTCCCACATCATGTATAAGATTTATTCTTCTCTCCTCTCTCCTATATATTTGTATTCTCTCCTTGTAATTACATATTTGAGTAATACATACAAGCTTTGGGCACTCTCAACACTCTTCAAGCCTGCCTCCTGTGAAATCCCTCGCCGATGCCAGCAACATCGGCACAAACTCCTCCAATCCCCTCTTCCTCGATTTATCTCGATTTAACAACCAGATTTTGGATTTCATTTTTGATTTAGATCTAGGAATTTAGGATTTCGTTTTGGATTTAGATCGGAAATTTCGGTTATGCTCCAGTTATCTAATTTCCTCAACAATTTCGTTATATATTTTTCGTTTTCGATTTAGATCTAGGAATTTCTGATCTCGTTTTGGATAGAGAACTCGGGATTTAGATCAGACATTTTGGTTTTACTTCAGTTATCTAATTTCAAGTTATGATTTCCTCAAAGATTTCATTTTCTATTCTTCATTTTTGATTTAAGTGTTGATTTTGTTCAAACACCCAGAATTTTGTTTTTCGTTTAAGGTTTATACCTAGGGATTTCGGATATCTAAGCCCTCTTTAAATTCTATAGTCTATCTAAAAACAGATAGAGCATCCAAATTCTGCCGTCTATATAATTGAATGAATATTTAGAACATTTAATAGTGCAGTATATGCACTATGTTTTTGAACATTTAATATGTTCATAAGAGGATATGTGTTCTCTGTTTACCATGGTTGTATTTCGAGAGGCATAGAATCGCATATTGAATTAGTTTTGAAGTTTAGCATCCCTAAATCGACGATTTCATCTTGAGATTCTTTTTAACATTCTATCCGGAATTAATGGAGCCCGTCCCCTGTATTAAAATTTATTAAAATTTTCTGATCCACAGAACGATGCGATTATCTTTGTGCTCTGTACCAGGAATTCGTTTTTTTTTTTTCAAATTTTGATGTGAGAACGAGAGGGAGAGAGTTCAGGAATATATCTGATTTTATGTTTCTAATAGAAATTTGGTGTCGACTATAGATTCAGTGCTTTGATTTTACTAATGAAGTTGGCATGCGGATGAATGTTTTCCAGGGTTAGTGATTGCTTGAATTCATATTGTATTACCTTTCATCTATTTTAACAACACTTTTTTTATGTAGTAAATATGATTCTTCAATGCAATAAATACTTTTTGATTTATAACTCCAACTTTATGGAGTTTTATGATGTGTATTTGACTGTTTATTACTATTATAATTAGTTTCACATATTGATGTTAAATATAGTGAACTTATCTTTCTGTTCGTATTTCTAGGGTATGAGAGAGCACTTCAAGCATAGTACGGGTGGTGGTAATGGTTTCAATTTCTTCTTGAGTATGTACGGTAAGACAACTATGTCTTTTTTTCCTTTACATTTCTTCATTTGATTTCCATGATTTTACTATGTCAGTTGATTCTCTGAAAGTTGTACAGATCATTCGTTCCAGCAATTGATTGGGATTCAATTCATTCGTTAAAGGAATTTATGAGGTGTGTTTCATAGTTTTTCACATTACATGATTTGATTTGTATGTTTGGAATTTCTCTTATTTCATCAATCTCCACAAGAAAGAACGCATTCTTGAAGTTGGTTAAAGAAAATATATATAGAGAACATCTACCAATTTCTAAAAAAGCATAAAAAATAAACAGTATACCTTTCAATGACTTTAATGGGGATGCTAGGGTAGAGTTGGTCAATTTTCACTTTCAATATTCAGAAATCACCAAATTCATGAGATACTACCAATTTTTTTTAATCCTACAGTTGGATTTGACAACATGGATGGGCGGATGGATGTGTGAATGTGTAGGTGTTTATATGGAGGCAATAACAACATATAATTAGAGGTAGACTTAATTCTATCCAAAATTTCACTTTAATTTTATTTTATATATCTGCAAATGTCATAAAATTATTATTTTTGGTTGAGTTCATATTAGAAGTCAATTGCATAATTCATTCGTTTTAAAATAACATATAAACAAAATACTAACATATTTGTTAATACTCCTTACCAAACCGGGGCTACAAGATTATGTTACATAAATGAGCCATAAAATTGATCATAACAAGCAGATATTAACTGAAGCCTCTTCAAATCCCATCGGATTGCCCCATGACCTCACAATATCCCCTATGACAAATACGCTCTGAACCAATGTCATCGCCCCCGACTAATGTCGCCGCCCCCGACGAATGTCGCTGCCCCCGCCGAATACCACCCCCGCCGAATGCCGCCGCCGCCCCCGCCGAATGCCGCCGTCCCCGCCGAATGCCCCCTCCCCTGACGAATGCCGCCGCCCCCGACGAATGTCGCCGCCCCCGACCAATGTCGCTGCCCCCGACGAATGCCGCCGCCCACGACCAATGTCTCCGCCCACAACAAATATCGCCCTCACGAAAAATGTCGTCCACACGACAAATGTCACTCACCCGCTGAATGCCCCCCGGGCCGAAGGCCCGTGCCTGTCACTCGTGTGTGTGTGTGTGTGTGTGTGTGTGTGTGTGTATTTATATTTACAAGCAGTCGTGCACGGGGGACCCCGTGCGGACAACATTTGTCGTGGGTGCGATATTTGTCGAGGGGACGACATTTGGCTGAGGCGGCAACATTGGTCGTGGGTGCGACATTTGTCGAGGTGGGTGACATTTGTCGTGAGGGAGGCATTTGTCGTGGGGGCTACATTTGTCGTGGCGGGCGACATTCGTTCTCAAAATTTACCCGCTGCCGAACACGGTGGCAAAATCAGACTGAATCTTTTTTTTCCGTCGGCGAGTTGGGCTGTCTTCGGCCGCATCTATAATAAGAGTTCTTAAAATATATGAAGAAATGACTAAAAAGACCACCCAAGATCCGACCCAAACAAATGAAAAGGAGGGGAGAGCTCTTGGGTGGTCTTCGACCGTATTTAGGCGGGCTTCGCCCGTGCTCGATGCGTCGTTGCAGGCTGCACCCGTAACATATACATATGAGTACTCAAAATGATCGTAAAAAAATCTAAATCACAATAACAATTTTTATTTTGTAAAAAACATACATTTTGACATACAAAACGTAATTTATCTCCCTCCTCTCTAAATATAAGAAAAAATGACTAAAAAGACCCAAATAAATGAAAAGGGGAGTTGATTATATGAGGGGTAATATAGTATTAAAATGTTACACCAAACTCCTTTATGGGTTTGCTTATATAATAAAGATATATATTACACAAATTTATACATATTCATATGCATATGCACACATCTATATAGATATACATTTGGTTTGTGTGTGCACAAACAAATAATATTAAGAACAAAAAACCAACAAAGCTAGTAGGATATGAATGTCCCTATGTGTACAAACAAATAACGTTAGGAACAAAAAACCAGCAAGCTAGTAGGATATGAATAAACCTTAGCCTTGCAACTCCAGTTGAGCATCCATCCCGACTTGGCTTCACACAAAATGTTTCAGACTGAAGTTTAGTGGTCAAGTCGCGCCAAATATCGGCTATGGATGAATGTATTAGGTCATCTTTCCTCTTCACTTCTTTGGGAATTGTAAATATGCCCAAATTTTTCACCTGTGACCATAAGGTGTTTCAAACACAAATAATTCTAGAATTAGCCATATCAATACACAGATATATGCCTAAATTCATGTCCTCAGGACACAACTTACGACGAAAGGTAACATGAGCTGCAATCTTCTAAAGTATTTATGCTTCAGAATATTTTTCTTGTGAAAATTTAATTTTTATGTTAAATTTTTTACTATTCCTAAGTGAGTCATTTAAGCTTCCATTAGTTTGAGATAGAAATCTACCACCAAATAAGTAAAGCCTATTGATAGCACCAAACTACTTGGATTTTAAGCTCACCCCAAGAATAAAGAAAGCCCAGTTATTTGAGGCTTCCATGTGAGCCTTAAAAGGCATATAAGCTCTATAACTAACAAAGATCAGAGAAAACATTTCTTTTGAATTTGCAATATTATCTTATTCCTAGTGAATTTGGACACTAATGTGGTGCATTTTTCACAAATCTCTTCTGATATGAACAACAATTAAACAAAAACCATATCCTTATATAGCAGCACGTGCAATTGCAAGTAAATCAGAGTAAAATAAGTTGTTTAAGAATCATAATATGGTGTAACACACACAACAACACGTGTAAAAATGTATGAATTGAAAAGAAATGTCACAACAGTAGCTATGGTCGCATATCAAAAGAATTTAAATCATGCGAGCCTTCATTTTCTTTAACTATAGTCTTACAAGAACTATTGAATAAAACCTAGCTTGATTAATGTTAAAAATTCTAGCTAGAACTTCATAATTGATAAATTTGATGCTGAGGATGATTTCTTTTGATATTCATAGGATATGGTAGGTTTGATGAATTGGAAGGGCGTACAAATCAAAATTATTCTGCAAGCTCATATTAGGTGTTTGATTCAAATGTAATTACTGTGTAAGTGAATTACCTAGAAAATGTGTATGACGACATTTTTTTCCACAACAATTCTCCATCCAACCTCAGTGAAAAACAGGTTTTGAACACAGGTTTCCGTAAAGTGCAAACAATGAAGAAACACAAAGGAAATGAACTAAAAGATCAATAACCCAACTAAATCATATTTGATTGGGCCAATTAAGCCTCAAAATGGAAATGGGCCACCTAGACTCATCCGCGTGGTCACAAGTTACAGAGGTTCTTACACACCCCTTCGATTCTAAATTTTCCTCTTTTAATAAAAGAAGCATTAACACATATTGTACTAACTAAATTTAATTAAGGGAACCCTTTAATAACTCCCTTTAATACCCCTAGCACACCGCTTGACATCACACTGTTACGACCCCGCAAAGCAACTGGTTCACAGATCAACAATATGCGCGTCGGCAGCACAAAGAGAGGATGAACCTAACGGTTCAAACCTCCCCAATTCAACCACGGCGGTTCGGGGCTGAACCTGCGGGTTCAGCCCGCATGTGTGTGTGTGTGTGTGTGTGTGGGGGGGGGGGGGGGGGGGGGGGCTCTTGGCCCAGTAGGGCTTGTTCGGCGAAGGCATGCAAAAACTATTCAGGTATTTTCCCTCCCTCCTCTCAAGCCCTAACACTAATTTCCATCCTCTATTCTCTGCTAATCTCGATCTACCACCCTAAAATTAAGTAGAGGCTCATTTCTCCCCATAACAGATGCGGCTTCATCACGACGAGTCCATCGCATACGGTGTTGTTGACTCGCCTCGTTGAAGCCTCGTGCGTTCGATCTTGGCCCAGAGGTATAAAAACCTCATCGACTGTTGCATGTGTTCGATTGGCTGCTTCGATCGAATGCATCAATCGACCGGTTCATCGAACCCTTCGATGTGTCAATCACTCCGCCCGTCGACTTTGTCGATCCTTCCAATCATCGACTGCCTCCTCTGATCGTCGACTGCTTCTTCCACCGCTCTGATATCTACCATCGTGGACTTCTTCCATGAGTCAGGGGTTCCGGGACTTCTTCCTCCGCTTCGTCAACTGCTCCTACTGCGTCGAAATGCCTCGACGATCTTCACAGCACCGACATCGTCCACGTGCAGCGACCACTCTACTTCGAAGCCGACTACCCTTCTATAAACCCTCAAGTTCCACCATGCTGACTCTGTCACAGGAAGGGTCCACGAGGCTAGCAACCCTAGAGGAGAACTACATCGGGCTGTCAGATACAGTGACGGTCATCGAAGAAAAATTAAGGGCGTAAAAGAAACGTCTGGAAGAGCGACTGGATGCTCGCATGAAGAAGATCTACCCTTAAAGTGTTGTCTCAAAGTGTCAAGGGCAAAGCAACTATGAACGAATAAGCGAGAACTCACCAGGGGCCGATCCAGCCGTCAGGGGACCTCAGCAGGGGACGAGAGGACTGATTGAACAACAACCTAGGGATACAATCTAACCTCCTCAGAATGGGCTTTTGTCTAATCCTAAGGGATCGGGACACGCCAACAACAGCAGAACAGACGACGACTGGAATACAGACCCCCTTCGGAGGCTACAAGGCCCAGATATGAACACAGAGAGGAAGGAAGATACCCGAACTGGCCTACAAAGTGTCGATGGCCTCTTGTCCTCGTCCAGGAGTATGAAGCGCACGACCAACAGAACCCAAGAGCATACATGCCACCAAAAAGGACCCGCATGAATTACCCAAAATTCAAAGGGGGTGACGCGCTGGAATGGGTTTAAAAGGCGGAGTTATTTTATAACTACCACGAGATTCCAGAAGAGTAGTGAGTGCAACTGGCGTCCTTTCACTTTGAAGATGATGCATTCCAGTGGACCCAGTGGTTCCTCTGAGGGCGTGACCATGCCCCTTGAGCTGATTTCGTTGACGGTTTCACAACCAGATTCAGACCCTCGAATATGAAGATTTCGAGCCTCTTCTTCAAAAACTGAGGTAGAAAGGGACGGTGATGAAATACCGAGCAGAGTTCGAGAGATTAGACAATAGGGTGCAGTAGGAAGAGAAGACATTAACGAGTTGCTTCATTTCGGGATTGAAGGAGCACATCAAGGATGAAGTGCATGCATGCATGTCACGCAGTTTGACCCTTGCTATCAGCCTGGCACGAATTCAAGAGGAGCGATTCAACCGACAAAAGTCTAGATAGGGGAATACGAAGAACACTACAAACCCTCCGGACACAAAGAAAAATCAAGGATCTACTGGAACGGCGACAACGAATAAATTGACATGGTCAAAGCTATAGGAAAGAAAGGAGAAGGGATTGCGCTTCAACTGTGTGAAAAATTCACCCAGGCCACAAATGTCAGATGATCCAGGTGTACAAGTTGCGGGAGGAAGACGAGATGCTGGATGAAGAAGAAGGGGAACATGAGCACATCTCGGACATACCCGAGTTCGGGGTATCTATCCAGGCCATGGAGGGAGGAACTACACCGCTCACAATGAGTATTGCAGGGCGAATATGCCGATAGAAGGGGGCTATTTTGGTTGACATCGCGAGTACTCATAACTTCACCAACCCCGTTGTGGCACAAAAGCTGGGGCAAGAGATTACTAAGGATGCCTCTTTCCAGGTCATGGTGGCAGACAAAATAAGTCGCAGTGCGAAGGAGTGCTAAAGGGAGTGAGATTCAGTGTGCAAGGATACACCTGCAGGATGGATGTTTACTTGCTACCAATCCGAGGATCATATATGGTTTGGGGGGTCTAATGGTTGCTACAGTTGGGTAAAGTAACCCTGAATTGGGATAGTTTGGCCATGAAGTTTGCTCAGGATGGGAGAGAGTACTTCTTGCACGGGATCAGAACTTCACCGGCGAAAGAGATCTCTCTTCGCTGTTTAGAGAGGTTGTGGGAACAAGAGAACGACATGGCTATAATTATGGAGATCGGGCCACCAACTACGCCCACACAAGAAGTTCCCGAGCAGATGAAGTCATTACTTCTCTAGTATCTGGATGTCTTCCAGGAACCCAGATCGTTACCTCCGCGACGATTCTGAGATCACCAGATCAGCCTAAAGGAAGGGACTGAGCCGACCAACATTCGACCCTACTGTTACCCGTACATACAGAAGGCTGAAATAAAATAGAGCGTGAAGGATATGCTAGCCGCAGGGATCATTCGCCCTAACACTAGTTCGTATTCCTCACTCATCATCCTGGTGAAGAAAAAGGACGGGTCGTGGAGATTGTGTCGACTACCCCGCTCTGAACATCTCTACTATCAAAGACAAGTTCCATATCCCCATGATCGAGGACCTTCTGGACAAACTACACGGAGCACACTTGTTCACCAAGTTGGATTTGCGGTCGGGGTACCACAAAATCCGGACGAGGATATCTTCAAAACAGCTTTTCAAACATATGATGGTCACTACGAGTTCGTCGTGATGTTGTTCAAACTCTCCAACGCACCTTTGATATTTCAGGCAGTGATGAACGGGAATTTCGGCCCCCTCCTCCACATTTTGATCTTCAGTGTCAACTGGGAAGAGCATCTTCAACATGTAAAACAAGTGCTTGTGATACTACAACACCACCAAATAGATGTCAAGCGCTTCAAATGCTCATTTGGTCAAGAAGAGGTGAAATATCCGGGGCATATTGTCTAGGCATGAGGAGTCAAGGCCGACCACCGAAAGGTGGAGAGCATGCTGACGTGGCCTAGGCCACGCACGGTTCGTGCACTCCGAGGTTTCCTTGTGTTGACAGGCTACTACCGGTGATTCGTGAAAGATTATGTGAAGATAGTTCGACCGTTGACCCAACTGCTACACAAGAATGCCTTTTGTTGGTAAGAGGAAACGGAGGCTGAATTCCAAGCTTTCAAGACGGCCATGACGATGACATCAGTGTTGGCTCTTCCGACTTCACCAAGGAATTCATACTAGAGACTGATGCTTCAGGTGCAGGGATTGAGGTCGTGCTCATGAAAGATGTTCGTAGCTGTGTGGAGGCCCTACCTTCTGGGCAGACACTTCAAGGTCCGAATCGATCACCAGAGTTTGAAACATTTTTAGAGCAATGGGTGGCCTCTCCTCTAAAACATAAATGGGTGACAAGGTTGCTTGGCTACGACTACGAGATAGTCTATAAGCAGGGAAGAAGAACGTTGTGATTGACGCACTATCCCACATACTAGAAGGAGCACGACAAAACACATCTCAGGGCCCCTGATCGGAGCCTTGGATGATATACAGAAGGAGGTCCTACAAGACTGAGATGCGTCCTATCGTGGAGGCACTTCGGCAAGGGACAAGATGTTCCTCCTGGGTTTCGACTGCAAAACGGGCACTTATACTTTCATGAACGAATGGTCATACCCTCATCGTCACCATAGAAGAACACTATGTTGCAAGAGTTCCACAACTCACCAGTGGGGGGGGGGGGGATGCAAGAGCTCTACGTACCTTACAGTGGGTCAGAGCGAATGTATTCTGGAAAGGCCAACGAAGGGATGCCCAGAGGTTTGTGCAGCAATGTGACATTTGTCAACGTCAGAAATATGAAACGTCTCCAGCAGGTTTGCTCACCCCCTGGAGATTCCACAACAAATTTGGGACAATGTCTCCATGGACTTCATCGGCGGCTTGCCGAGATCTCAAGGGAAGACAGTTATACTGGTCGTGGTGGATAAGCTATCCATGTACGGCCACTTCCTGGCCTTGAACCATCCCTATAAGGGGGAGTCAGTGGCCGATTTATTTGTGCGGGAGAATGTACGACTTCACGGCATTCCTCGGGCCATCATCTCGGATCGGGATACTATGTTTGTGAGAAATTTCTGGAAGGAGCTATTCCGACAACAGGGTACTCGTCTATGCATGAGCAGCGCACCTGTACCCATTGGCTACATTGGGCTGAATACTGCTAAAACAGCTCCTACCACACTGCAAGTAAACTTATTCAATTTGAAGTTGTGGACGGACGCTCCGCCCCAAACCTTAGGGACGTATGAACCAGGGGGAACGAGGCTACCAACGGTTGAGCGTGAGTTGCGTTATCAAGACCGTACTCTTGCCCTTCTGCATGAAAACCTCCTGGCGGCTCAAAAATGAATGAAGGTCCGAGAAGATAAACACAGGACGAAACAAGAGTTTGCAATCGAAGATGAGGTCTTCCACAAGCTTCAACCATACAAACAAACCTCTGCGGCTCGGAGGACGAACCAGAAGTTAGCATCGCGGTATTAAGGGCCCTTCAGAATCACCGACAAGAGAGTGGGTCGGGTTGCATAAACATTGGCCCTGCCTGAGGGATCACGTATTCATCTGACCATCCATGAATCATTACTGAAAAAGAAGATCGGGGACACGGTACAGGTGTGCCCTACCCTGCCAGAGGCAACCACAGTGGGGAATTGTGACCGCTCCCAGAGGAGGTAATGCTCGCCAAATGGAAAAAGTGCGGTACTGAGTACCGTCAGGAGATCCTCGTAAATTGGAAGAAATTATCGGCGGCGCACAACACGTGGGTTGATCCACTCGAGTTCCGAGAACTCATCCATACTTTCGTCTTGAGGACAAGCTGGTTGCTAATGGGGGAGAGAATGTTATGACCCCGCATAACAACCGGTTCACGGGTCAACAATATGCGTGTCAGCGGAAGGAGGCAGCACAAAGCAGGGTTGAACCTACCGATTCAGCCCTCCCCAATTAAACCGCAACGGCTCGGGACTGAACCTGCGGGGGACATGGGGGAGCCGGCCAACCCCCACTTGGCCCAAAGGTATAAATACCTCTAAGGCTTGTTCGGCGAGGGAATGCAACGACTATTTAGGTATTTTCCCTCTTCTCCTCTCAAGCCCTAACCCTAATTTTCTTATCCCTACTCTATTCTCTGCTAATCTCGATCTACCGCCCTAACAGGCACCTATAACCATTATGGTCCTCTAGGTACTATTAGATGTATATGAGTCAGAGAGTGGCTTACTCACCATCTTATTTCTCATGAGCAGCCAAATTGGTAAGCCCGTCCTCATGAGCTTAGGCTACTCGCCTCAACATAACTCCACCTAATCTTCATCACGTAGCCTTTGACCTCATGTAGCTTCCTGAGAAACTGAGCTGCTAGTAAGCCCTTCGTTAAAAGTATTGAGCTTGAAGCCCTAATCAGGAAGGACCAGGGCCACCATTTGGTAGCAACCTCGACCAGTCTTCTACTTTTTTGATCTCTTAGTTTCAATGACAATAGAAACCCTAGCACATGTGCTCATCTTTATTGAGTATTCATTCGAGCTAACACTTGAGGTTGAGAAAATTGAAGAAAGTAATAATCTGATTAATGAGAAAGAGGCATACATATACTAGAGTAAGAGGAGCCTAAAAGACACTAATAACCCAGTTGGATAATAAAGAATAAAAATGGCTCGAACGGTAAAACTATATTAATTACAACTCTCTCCCTCAAGTCAGATGGAAGATATCAGTCATTCTGAGTTTATGGATGTCATCATTAAACACATCACATCTATGTTTTTGGTGAAGACACCGGTCAGTTGATCTTTGGAATGAACAAAAGGAGTGACCAAGTTTCCTTTATCTGAATATTCTTTGATAAAGTAATGATCGCTTAGTCTTGTCATTTTGAACCTGGTTGTGAGCTATATTAATAGTTGTCTTGTTGTCATAACATAAAAAGAGGGGGACATTCTCCTAAGGTCCCAGATCTTATAACACTATACAAAGCCATAGACCTTCACAGAGACCTTGAGACATTGATTGATACTCAGCCTCAGTACTAGATCTGGCCACCACATTCTTCTTTTTTAACAAAGGTGCAGTACCCTGTTGTGGATATCCCGTCGTTATGGCTTACAACGAAGACTACGATCTTTAAGTGGTTGTTCTTGCAGAACATGGGGCCACGACCAGATGCCTTCTTTAAGTACTGCAGTACACGATATATGGCCTCCTAATCCTGGGAGCATGCATACATCTATTCAAGATACCTACAACATATGTAATATATGCATTGTTTTAAATGTCCTCCGACATGTCTGACATGTCTCTTGAGGGAAAAACGATATATTTTTATAAGAAAATTAGATTGCCTTGTAAAAAATGGACCAACATATCTGATTTTTCCGATATATTGGCCGACGCAACTTTTAAATATATTTTCCACTATTTTATTTTATGTTATATTAGCAGACAAACATCATATGTTTAAATCACATATATATTACATTATGTATATTTAAATCGATTAAACTTATTATTTTAATTTTTCAACATTTTATTCTCACAACCAATTATGTATAATATTAAATATATTTTAGAATGTATCATTTTGTTTTTGTTAATAATATTTTATCTTAGATACTATTCGATTTTATTTTGTAATATAAATGACTCATTTTTTATCTATTTGTTATATATTTTCTACTTCTATAACATATAATTGTATTTTTTATACATAAAAATAAACATTTTATTTATAGGATATAAAAATCAGATAGTTTAAAATATTCCTGACATGTCTCTGACTTCCGACATCTAAAATTTAAAATCTCAATCTGATATGTCGCCGACATCCGATATTTACAATCTTGAATATATGAACATATGTGAGATAGGTATAAATAAGAGTCTCCCAACCAATCTTTGATAACTCGAGGCATCCATAAGGTCACCATCACTGTCTTCATCAATCCTATGATTCTCCTCTATAGGAGTATTAACTAGAACACAACCGAGCATGTCAGTCACTTTTAAGTTTTAACAGATCCAAAACATACTTACGTTGAGCGATGAAGATACCATAATTAGATCTGGTCACTTCGATGCCCGGGAAGTATCGTAATCTCTCTAAGTCCTTTACTTCGAACTCAGAAGAAAAGAGTCCCTTGAGATTTGCAATTTCCTTTGTGCCATTACTGGTGATCACAATGTTATCCACTTAGACAATAAGTACTGCAATTTTTTGTCCGCATCGTTAGATAAACATGAAATGATCAAACTGTCCATGTTTGTAGCAAAACTTGATCATGTCCTTGAGAAACTTGCCAAACCAAGCTTTGGTGGACTGCATCAGACCGTATAACGACTTCCTTAAGTGACAGACAAGCCCTTCTTGCCCCTTTTTCACAAATCCAAGAGGGAATATCATATACACTTCTTCATCAAGCTCATCGTGGAGGAAGATATTTTTAACATCCAGTTGGTGAAGATCTCAGCCTAAGCAAGCAACAAAAGACAAAAACACACATATGGAGTCCATCTTTGCTACCGAAGAAAAAGTCTCCTGGTAGTCCACTCCTTGAGTCGAGGTGTATCCTCGAGCCACTAGGCAAGCCTTTTAACACACAACCTTACCATCCTGGTTTTGCATAACAAAAAAAAACTCACCTTGAACCAATGACTCTTCTCTGGACGAAGGGGAGGAACATCTTATGTGCGATTATTTTCCAAGGCAGACATGTCTTCCACCATCGCCCGTGCCCATACAAGAATACCTAAAGCTTCTTGCCATGCCATTGGAATAGTAATCAAGGACAATAAAGAGACAAAAGCCTGATAAGCATGGGTAAGGTGGTGATAAACAACATGGTTGGAAATAGGGTGTTGCGTACATATATCTTTACCTTTCAGCAATGCAAGGGGAACATGTAGATCATCACTAGAATCCGATTCCAAAACAGGCACGGGTGGTGAGTGTTGGATCCATTGATCACAATGTCTCAAATTTGAAGAAGGTCCACAAGTCAATAATATACACATGCATGTATTTGATATTTGTCTAAGTTCATATATGCAGGATGTCTAGGTTTTAGTGATTAGACAGACTCAATGTGTCAGAGGATTGGCTGCACAGAAGTCAGAACACTCGGGATAGGCAGAATTTTGCCTAAGTACAAAAGCGTTGAGTGAGTACACTTCACTCAACGCTCGAGGCCAAAATTCATCAACAGATACCCAATCACTTAAAGCCACAGTGAAAATGAGTGAAATCCGTCTGAGTACAAAAGCGTTGAGTGATGGACATTCACTCAACGCCCTTGCAAAAAATCTGTCCAAGCTCAAATGCGTTGAGTGATGTACATTCACTCAACGCCCCTTTAGAAATGTTGTCAAGTCCAGAGCATTGAGTGATGAATGTTCACTCAACGCCTTCATCTATATTGTTATCAAGTTCAAAAGAGTTAAGTGAAAGACGGTCACTCAATGCCATCTATCAAGAAAATTCTGTTAAGTACAAATGCGTTGAGTGATAGATGCTCACTCAACGCCTTATCAGATTAGATGTCAAAGAACAAATGCGTTGAGTGAAGGTTTATCACTCAACGCTTCTGAAGATAACAATTAAGTTCAAATGCGTTGAGATACAAGTCAACACTCAACGCTTCAGGTCGTCGAGGCATCACTCGACGCCTGTGCAGACAATCTGGAAGAAATTTCTAAGTCCATCAGCGTTAAGACATGACTGCTGACGTCATCCTTAAACTTTAAATTGACGCAAATCTCGTGCTAAAAGACAAAGATTGTCGTACTGTTCCGACAACGATATCTTGAAATGAATCTGCTATTAAAGCTGACCATGTCGTTTTCTAAAAAGGAATATAGAGTCGTTTTAGCTGCATGGATTTATATACGAAAGAAGATCAACTTTTACAACAACTTTTGCAAGCTAAAAGAACTTTTGTCTCTCTCAAAAGCCTAAGTTTTGCAAAAGTCGGCTAGCAGAGCCCAAGTGATTTTCTGTTCATCTTCAAGCCTGCAACACAGATCAGCAAACTTTCTCAAGCGTGAAGAAGCAGGTCTCTGCTGAAGATCTTCACAACACAAACTGATTCAACAATAAAGATACATTTTCTTATTGTTGTGAAGGAGGACTGTGGACAACACTATTAAGGAAGAGGACTCGAGGATTTTTCTCTAGAGTCATTTCACTAAAACTTTTATTCAAATTAGTAGAATCTCTCTGGAGATCTGAATTGTAAGTCTAATTTATAAAAGTTGAGTTGTAGGAGTGAGTTTACTCTGAGTTGTAGGATCTGGGGTGGATTTGAGGCAGGATCTTGAGTAAATCAGAGGTAGGAGATCAGCTGGATCTCTGAGTGGTAGGAGTTGGTGAACTCTGAGTTGTAGGGTCCTGGAGTGGATCTGAGGTAGGATTGGAAACAGTCTGAGTTGTAGGAGTGGTGTTCACTCTGAGTTGTAAGACCCTGAGGGATCTGAGGTGTACGCTCTAGGAGATGAGTATAAAGGAGGAGTTAGCCGAATTTAGCACACTGCTAAATAGGTGAAGGAGGAAAGTCGATACACCCTAGATCTTGAAAGCTAAAATCTAACTAAAACACACATCAAGCTCTAATTTGAAAAAATTCAAAAGACATAACAAACCTATTCACCCCCCCCCCTCTGTAGGTGTTTAACTACCCTTAGAAAAGACTTTCAGTGAGGAACGACAACAACCTATTTAGCTGTTTGACAATGGTGGTATGCACGAGGAAGAGGAGGAATCAGAGACGAAAGGAAAGGGAGCTGAGTAGGCTTAGGAGATGTATGAAGCATAAGAAACATTAGATATGCTGCTAGGGTGGAAGGGATGGTATGAGGAGGAATCAAAGGGAGAAGAACAATAATATAAAAAGTAATGTCATCAATCTCCCCCTGACAAATGGAATGAGTCGAATCCATAAAATAGGATTCCTCGCAGAAAATAACATCCATGGTACAAAAAACACGTCGGGGTGGAGGGTGATAACATCGATATCTTTTCGTTATAGCAGACTAGACAATAAAGGCACAATGGTGAGCCTGAGGGTCAAGTTTGTCACAATGAGGCTGATGTATGTGAACAAAACATACACACTCAAAAACACGAGGTGAAAAATGAGAAGTATGAACAACAGACGTAGTGGAGAGCTGGGCTAGAGGTGTAGCAGAGTCTAGAGCCTGTGATGGTAGATGATTGAGAAGATGAGCAGCAGTTAGGATAACATCACCTCAATAGGATTTAGGAAGATGCATAGTAGTAACAAGATAACGGTCAACATATAGGAGATGTCAGTTTTTTCGTTTAACAACACCATTTTGGTAGAAGTGTGGACTCGAGTGGTTTGATTTGAAATATCATGACTGGTGAGATACGAACCAAACGCTTCACGATCATCATATCCCCCCCCCCCATTGTCAGTACGAAAGACACAAATATTATCATTGAATTGAGTTTGCGTCATTTTACGAAAGACAATAAGAAAAAACATCATTTTTTCTTTAAAAGATACACCCAACTGGTGCGAAAAAACAATCGATAAAAGTGACAAACCAATAAAAACCAGATAAAGAAAAAATAGAAGATGACCTCCAAACATCATAATGTATAACAACAAAAGGGGTGTTACCAGGAGAAGATAAATGTGACGAGTAATGTCTAACATGTTTAGACATTTCACAAACATCACAATATAGTTTTAATAAAAGACAACAAAGCAGGAAACAGATTCTGAAGATAAATAAGAGAGGGATGTCAAAGACGAAAATGCCAGCATCGAGCATCAACAACAGTAACAGTCGAAGAGGAGAGATCCATAGAAGGTAGCCGAGAATCCATGTAGTACAAGCCACCGCGGTTCCTACCACTGCCAATGATTTGCTTTAGACAAATGTTACGTGCAAACCAGTTTTGGATAGGTGCAACCCAAAATTTTAAATAAAATCTATTAAAACTGCCTAAAACTAAAACCCGATAAGTGCAACCCAGCCCCGCCGTCGCTGTTCTCGCGAAAGAAAGTTTGATGGGAGCTTCGTCCGCCTTCCGCCTGTGTGAAATAAGTCGGACATCATCCGTCGGCAGCGCCTCGTTCGGCCGGCAGCGCCTCCTTCCGCCGGCAGCGCCTCCTTCCGCCGGCAGCGCCTCCAACAACACGTAGCGGCTCCAGCACCTCCTTCTGTCGGCATTGCCCTAGCTGCACGCAGCACCACCTTCCTCCGGCGCCAGTTTTCGCTCCTGCAGCGCCTCCTTCCGCCTGTGGTGACTTCTCCACGCGCAGGCCCTCCTTCTCTGGCCGTGTATCACTGTAGGTGTCCGATTTTTTTTACAGATCGCATTTTTTAGGTATTTCAGCATAGGTGATTTCAGCCTCATTCCTTGATCATTTTTTCTGATTTTTTAGGTATTTCAGCACTGGTGATTTCAGCTTCTCATTCCTATTCCATATATTCGGATTTTAGCTTCTCACACGGTGGATATATTCCTGCCCTTCTTTGAGGTATTAAGTTATTGTGCGAATATTTATTTTTGTTAATGTTATGTGCAAATATAGCAATTTTATTGAATGTGTCAATGTGTAAATGTATGAGAGATGAATGTGTTCAACACTGGGATTGAGGTTTGTTGTGATAAAATAAAAAATAACAAACGGCCCATGAGGTCCTTAACAACTGAACTGGCAGCATTTGATATTGGTTATGTTATATGAATTAGCCGATTATGGAACTTGGAAACTGGCAGCATATAAACATTTTGTCTCATATTGCACTTTATGAGAATGTAACCATGTCCTAATCACGCTGATGTAGGAACATGACGGTAGATTAGATACTATATGTGTAACAAATATTTATGTTATTGCATTAGTTTGAGTTCAGTTATAAAAGATGCACATTGCATTTGATAGCTCTGTCATTGTTTGATCTAAATGTTGTTTTCATTTTGAATGTAGTTCAACGGTGTTCCTTCTCACTCACCGCTTTCAAATTGGACTGATTCCTGCATTTGTTTGAGACATTTAGTCCCACTGTGAATTTGTGAATGTTTAAATGAGTTAGAATTGAAGTTAGTTTGTTTCATCCTATTTCTGATTGTGTTGTTATATTAGGTGCAAAAAATCCGAGTTTGATCAATTTGTTATAGTTTGTTGAAATGAGTTTGGAAAATATTAAATTGTTGACATGCGTTGAATCGTCGCAAACTACACAAGTTGATGTTGGGCACACTTTGTCACAAAACTGTGTTTTGAATCAAATGAGGAGTTAATATTGTGGGCCCAAAAGATTGCAAAGGGATTGTGATTTGTTGTAACTATTCAAAGTGCCGATAAGCTTACTAGCCGGCCTAAACTGAGGGTTCTATTGGGTTGTGATAGAGCTGATTTTTATCGTGAGAAACAACGAGGTAAAGGATGGGTAAGAAAAAATATGTGAAGAAGTAGCACAAAGAGGTGTGGTTATTCATTTTCACTAAAAGGTCAAAAAAATGCACACATAAATGAGTGGAATCTTGAAGTGAAGTGTGGAGTGCACAACCATGAAATGGTTCATCTATAAGCTCATTCCTATGTCGATAAGCTAAATGAAAATGAGGAAAATATTGTAGAGGAAATGTTTGTGGTCGGGGTAAAACCTAGAAAGATTCTATCGACTTTGAAGAAGAGAGATCCTTCGAACACAACTATGATGAGAACTATTTACAATAAAAAGGTGAAAATGCAAAGAGCAGAATTGGATAGGGCTCAAATACAATTTTTATACAAATGTATCACTAATGGTGGCTATGTTAGCTTCAACAAAGTAAATGTTGACACTAATCAGTTGGAAAGTTTATTTTTCGTTCATCCAGTATCAATTCAGTTATGTAAAATGTTTTCGTCTGTGTTTTTATTGGATTGCACATACAAGACAAACAGGTACAAACTACCACTGCTATGCATAGTTTGTGTTACTTCAACCAATCGTTCATGTCAAACGAAGTAGAAACAAGTTATACATGGGCTCTTGAATGTTTTAGAACTATTTTAGACCAAAAGAAATTACCATGTGTCTTGGTAACTGATAAAGAGATAGCATTAATGAATGCAATTGGAGTTGTCTTTCAGGGCACCAAAAATATTTTGTGTAAATTTCATATAAGTAGGAATATTTTGGCGCATTGCAAAAAGGAATTCAAAAAGGGTAAAGAATGGGAAAACTTCAATGGTAAATGACAACAATTAGTAGATTCTCCAAGAGAATCTGATTTCTATCAAACCTTTCTTGAAATGAAAACCGAGTATGAGATTGCATATCCACAAGTTTATTCATATGTCGTCGCTACCTGGATAACTCCGTATAAAGAATATTTTGTTGCTGCTTGGGTCGACATACATTTACATTTGGGTCACTCTACAACTAATCGGGTTGAAGGTAGTCATAGCCAGCTTAAGAAATTTTTGGAGGTGTCAATTGGAAATCTTGCTACTGTTTGACAAACTTTTGATCAGATGATTAACTAACAACACACAGAAATTAAGCGGTCTTTTGAACAAAGCACTATTCAAACGAACAGGGAGTTTAGTTCATCTTTGTATTCCGATCTAGTTGGGTATATTTCTATCATAGCTTTGGAGTACATCAAAAAGGAAGAATTCAGGGAAAGGACCGGTCATGGTTCATTTGAGGAGTGCACACATACAATAAAATATACTTTGGGACTTCCTTGTGCACACGATTTGTTGCCGTACATAAGACATAATAACACATTTCCATTATGGATGATACATGACCACTGTAAAGCAACTTACTTTGCATGAAATTAAAGAAGAACAAGATATTAAGGAAGAAAATGAAGCAGACAGTAAAATCGATGTGGAAATTGAAGGTATACTAAGTAGATATAATAACACCTCAGATCTTCAAAAACAAGAGATAAAAAAGAAACTTCGCGAGCTTATGGATCCCAGTTCTACTCAAACATTAGAGCCTTCTTTACCAACCAGAACGAAGGGTCGACCTAAAGGAAGCTACAAGAAGTTTACAAGTGATTTTAAATCGACAAAACGTGATCCATCGCTATTTGAACATGTTTTGAAGAGTGAGCAGTTATCATTGAAAATGAGATCAATGCGTCCCACCAAAAAGGAAGCAGTTTCGGAAAAAAGGTTCTTAAAAGTAGTCCGTAAAGAAATGTTAGCATACATAAGAGACTATATTTTTGATGTCGTGGATGTTTTAGGAGATGGACATTGTGGCTATCGAGTAATCAGCAACGGAATGGAAATGAGGGATGATTGGTTACAGGTACGCAATGATCTATCAAGGGAATTACAACAAAACGATATCTTATATGATGCTATTTTTGGAACGACGAGAAGAATTGAATTGCAAAATTCCTTGGATTGTACAGTTGCTCTCGCTCCTTTGGATAAGTGGATGATCATGTTTGATATGGGATTGATTATTGCTTCTTGTTATAATATTGCAGTAGTCCACTTCAACATGTTTCAGTCTTTCACTTTCTTGTCATTGCATTCACAACTTCCGGCTGTTCGAAGAACACTATTCATGGGATTCATTCATGGAAATCATTTTGTACAACTGAAGATGATGGATGATTGTCCACTACCTCCAACGATCTCGATTTGGAGGAGATATCATGAAGAGATTGTTGAGCAATGATAACCATTAAATTCAAAAATGTAAAGTTTTATGACTTCATTTATTTTGATATTGTTCATTAAAAAATATAAATTTTACAGGTGTCAAAATGGGCTTACTAATACATTTCATTAAACTTGAAGTAAAACAAGTTTTCCTTCGCAAATTTGGGACTACAGGTACTATAAAGTAGTCCACATATTCAATTAACTTACATTGTATGATGAATCTTAAAAGTTTGATACATTTTTTTTGACAGATGCAAGAATTCAGGCTACAGTTGGAACAAGAAGAAGAGTTACATGATGATTTAAAAATATTTCAATTTTGTTATATTCTGTAATTCGAAGTTTAATGTTACATTTTTTAGTACTTTCATCATTAAGCTTTGTTTCAAGTTCTGATATTTTAACATGATTATTTCTAAATTTAAATTTCGGTTTGCACGTAATAATTTGGTCTGCACTTATAATATTTCGGTCTGCACGTAAAATTGGTTTGCACGTATCCAATTTCGGTTTGCCCATAACAATCGCCTTGCTTTATACTCTGTTCCTGAAAAACACATGAATCCTGAAAAGAGGCTACAGAACAGTTAATGGATTGAGTGATATTGCTAATTAAAATAAACTGTAGGAAAAAGAAAGAACATGTAGAACAAAAGACAAGGGAAATGGACGGAGAACAGGGACTGTGACCTTTGCACGAAATGGGGGACAAGGTGTCATTAGCGGAAATAAGCTTATCCTTACCAAACAAAAGTGTGTAGGAAACAAAACCTGAGGAGGATCATGTCATATGATTGATGGCTTCCGAGTCAATGATCAAATCAGAAGGAGTGGTGGCAGCATGAGCACTGAGCATAACAACAATAGCTAGGGAAGTAGAAGCACCGGGGGCATCGTCTAACTCGGAGTGAAGTAGACGGCGGAGAACATCCAATTCATGTGTGGTAAAATGGCATGGAGGAGGGTAGGTGGTCCCTCCATAGACTTCCGTAGAATAGGCAGCATCATGAGATCGTGAACCACCCTGTCGAGACCCCCAACGTCTGGGTACTCAACCACATCCACAACCACGTCCAGATCATTGTAGAACAAGATGAAGATGGAGTTGAAGCACACATGATGAGTGTCCCCTGCAACCACAATAATCACTAGTAGGGGCAGTGTTGATGGGGTTGGTGGTGTTGCCCAGACCAACACTAGTTAAGGCAGAGCGATCAGGAGGAGCAGTCGTGCTGAGGGACCTACAATGGTTGTAATCGCCAAGAACCATACTGAATTCCTCTCGAAGAGATGAGGGAGGAGAGCGGTGGAGAATATGAATTCGAACTGCATCCAACTCCATTTTCAAACCCATCAAGAAGACAAAAATGATTATCCTTTTTTGTAACTCGATCGCATCGACGGTACAAACAAGAGTAAATTGCTTAAAGTAATCCAATTCCTGAGAGAGTCACTTAAACTCTGAGAAATATATGGACACAGTAATAGATCTCTGCTGCAACTCCAAAATATGGCGCGTAAGCTCATAAATCTGGGTGGAACTACTAATCTGAGAGTATATTTTGCGTGTCCAAGTCCATATCTCATGAGCAAAGCCCATCATCATATAGATCCAGTATACCTTAGGGAATATTGAATTGAGTAGCCAAGAGACAACAAGAGAATTTTCATAATCTCAATGCTTCCAAGTATAATCATCGTTAGGTGGTTCACAACCATCCCATCTGTATCCGAACATCTGATGACTGCGAATCACATGTTGAGCAGCAAAAGACCATTCAAGATAATTTGTTTCATCCATAGGTACAATGATGATCTTTAATGAGCCAGTGTGGCCATAAGTCCTAATAGAGTACTCATCTGGGGTATCACAACACTTGGAGAGGAAGCAGAAGAATCAACCATGAAGGCACAAAGAAGAAGAAACAGAGAGGACCAACCACCCAAAAACAATATATGAGGGAAAAACACTAAAAGGAATTAGATCCGCATCGATAACAACTCCAGAAAGACAGCAAAATCAGACGAAGCAACAGGCACTGGCCAGGGCATGGAGCAGGCAGAAATAATAGTTGTCAATTAGAAACAACAGGAAGAAACAACGACTCCAATCGATATCAGAAGTAGGTTATGATGGGAGTATATTGTCGATCAGGAGTGGAAGAAAAAACAGCAGTCGTCGATCGGAAGTGAAAGTAGAAGCAGCGAATGTTGTCGAGCAAAAGAAGTTGACGATCGGTTGCTTCATCGATGTCCTCGACTAGACCCGAGAGCGACGAAAACAGACAACAACCTGGCGAAGAAAAATAGGAAGCGTCGATGGTGAGGCAACCAACATCACAAGGAGAGGCAAAAAACTCCTTCAGCAAGCGCATCAGCCGACCTAATTAGGAACCGCGCGGACTCCACATGTGAGGAGTCCGCAAAATAGCAGGAAGAGGAAGACGAAGAGGGTTGTAACAACCCTCAAAATATGTATTAAAAGGGAATTCAAATCAAATTTATAAAAACAATGGCAATTTTGTAATATCAACTTAGATCTTCTCTTATGATACCCGACCAGCCCCCCTCCCCCGGTTCATTTCCTATTTCTCTCTGCTAGGTCTCCCAATTCCGCCCCAGCTCCGACTCCCACACGCTGCTCTCTGCCGACTCCCGTATCCCGCGTGTAAGCCTTGATCCCGCCGTTCCGGATCAGATCTCCTGCTCCTCCTGGCGTGGTCGTCGCCTGCTGCTCCTTCCACTCCTGATTCGGCCTCCTCCCGTGCGCCCCTTCCTCTGGTTGACATCCCTGCAGCCTCCTCTGGCTCCCCTCTCTCAGGTCGATGTCTCCTGCCTTCCCCATTTGCTCCAGAGTCGGCTGCAACTCCAAGAAGCATATGTTTCCTCCCTTCCCCCAAGAGCCCACTGCTCCTCCCTCTCTCTCGTGGACAGCAGCCTCATCTCTCCTCTCCTAGGTCGGGCAACCCTCTTCATCATCTTGGCCGAGTTTGGCGAGAGAGACGCCTAGGGTTTTCATCCCTCTCCTTCTTGGGCTCGGATTTGGACTCTTTGGGTAAGACTCCCGCTTTCCTCTCTCATTTTCAGATTTCCTTGTATTTTCTTTGGGACTAATTACCTCCAATTTGCGTATGCTCGTGATTCAAGATTTTTTTGCCCTACTATATCCGTCTAACCGCCATTGTATTTGTGTTTTTCGGCATCGATCGGCGAAGCTTTCAGCTGGGTCTCGCCAAAGCCCTCTCCGATTTAGGGTTTCTCATAGCCAAGCGCCGTCAAGTCTTCGTTTCCGCGTGGTACTCTTCTCCCCTCACTTTTGAGGTAGGTAAATTTCTGACCCCTCTCCTGTTTAGGTTATTTGAATCAATGTCTGTGTTAGCATCAAGTTCATCTTATTGTCATCTATGTTTGTAATTGATCAGGTTCGAAATATGATTTCTGGTTTTTGCTTGCGCCGCTTAGCCACCATCGTCAGTTTCAACTTCACCTTAAAGCAAGTAGATCTCTCTCTCTCTCTCTCTCTCTCTCTCTCTCTCTTGCAATCATTGAGTTTAATTTAATTCATCTGTTCTTTGATTTCATGACTGCATTCTTATATATATTGATATGTCAAATGAATTGGTTTCTTAAATGATCAATCTGATAAGTTATATATTTAGGGTTTGATATGTTTGGATTTACATGAATTGGTGATTGTAGATAATTTTGTTTGAATATTTACTTAGATGAGTGATGTGTTCAATTGAGATATAATTGGAAAAACAATAGATTGTTGGACATGCGTATTAAGTGTCAAAATGATAATTGATAATATTTCTGATTATCAAACAAATGAATGATTTGTGATTTTTTATAAAATATTCGGATCATACATATTTTTACTTATATGATATTTATGCCTATAAATGGATTAATCTAAATGATAGATTGTTGGACATGAATATTAAGTGTCATAA
The DNA here is from genome assembly GCA_039583875.1 of Platanthera guangdongensis. Taxonomy (NCBI): domain Eukaryota; kingdom Viridiplantae; phylum Streptophyta; class Magnoliopsida; order Asparagales; family Orchidaceae; genus Platanthera; species Platanthera guangdongensis. Next base: position 193,217,268 of record CM077156.1, on the reverse strand, counting down.
TGATACTTGATAATATTTCTGATTAGCAAAGAAATGGGTGGTTTGTGATTTTTTTATAAAATGTTCGGATCATATATATTTTTACTTAGAGGATATTTGTGCTTCAAAATGGATTAATCTAAATGAATATTTGGTATTCTAGAAAATGATGTATAGTAATCATACCACTCACAAATTCTTAAACTCGCAAAAAAAATAATCATTATCTAGTTTCTTTAGTGTCATCGAATTCTGTTTCTTATGTCTGTCTGGTTATAAGACTTGAGAGAATATTGTTCTATAACTCAATTTCTCTCTTGATGTGTTTGTAAATCTACTCATGTACATCTGAATCGATAAATTAGTAACTTGTCTTGAAATGTTAGGAATCACTAAAATATGAATCTTTTAACTCAATAATATTTTAAGCAATTATTGAAAGGTAGTGTTTAATTGATGCATCTCTTTGCTTGCATGATCACGACAAGCAAGAATTTTTCTAATAAGACATGCATATGAACTTGAGTGTGAACTATGTGCACCCAGTAAAAACACCTACAAAATTAATTGATTGCATCTTATGATATTACATGATGAATTATATGTTATACTCCAGAGTAGTCTAATAATTTAACCTATTTTTGTTTGACTCATTTGCTGATTTTTCATGTTAGTTTTGCTTTATGATAACTGGTATACATACATTTTTGTTTCTCTTACTAGTTTTGTATTTTATTTTGCTTATGCTATCAATGTTCTGAAATTTTTCATTCTTGTTTTGGATTTGCCTTACAGTTCGTGTTCCGCGCAACCTGCTTCTTGAGCACGATCTGCGTCAAGCTTCATGTTCAATGTTTACGTTTCATTTTCTTTACTGTCAGACGTCTATTTTATGCAATAATTATGGTCAGTAAATCATGGATAACTACTATGTTATATTTTATGTACTAGAATTTAATATTATTTGCATGTTCATTCATCTGAGATAGTCATTGTATGAAAAATTATATCAGCAACTTGAATCATGAATTTATTAAAATACATGCGTATTTACTTTTCACAATCACATTTTAGAGCTTCAGCATAAAAACAATTATTTTCCCTCAAAAGTAATTATTTTAAACAAATTATCAGTATCTTTGCTCTCGCTTAACAAGCATGGATTTTCTTTCCGTCCATGCCTTTGGAATCACGACCCGCCCGAGCGCACTCTGAATTTTGTTGAGACGGGTCGTGACAATGGTTGTGCGGAGACTGAGAGAAGAGGTGGGTGCAGCAAGTAACGTGGTGAGACATCGACATGGGATTAGGGTTTTATCTCTGATACCAAGCTGGAGAAAGTAATAATCAGATTAATGAGAAAGAGGTCATTTGCATACATATACTAGAGTAAGAGAAGCGTAAAAGACACTAATAACTCGGTTGGGTAATACTGAATAAAAACGACTTGAACGGTAAAACTATATTAATTACAACTGAGAAGAGTTTTATTAAAGCAACCTTTTTTGCCCTCCTGTATTTATCACTTGAGATGATTAATGGTTCTTTTAATGACCTAAAGGGGTTAAATCTTGATGATATGAAATTGAATGCCAAAACTATCTTCTTGGGTATCACACTATCAAAAATTATTATTGAGTGTTGATTTGGCAATCTTATGAGGGATACTCCCAATCCGACCAACATTTCCCAAAAAAATCATTTACGTAGAACATTGCCAAGACATGCCTTAAAGATCTCATGTTGTCTACCCTTCATCACATCATTCCCTTTTAAAATTTGTTGCTATGGATGAGGAAATGACTGTCCTATGGGCAAATCGGACCTGAGATCTTGTCTCACTTCCTCCCGGACAGACTTACGTTGGGTGTAAGTGGGTTTATACTATCAAACATGCTCTGGATGGGACAGTCGATCGCCTTAAAGCTTGGCTTGCGGCTCGAGGCTTCACCCAACAACAAGGTCTCGACTACGATGAGACTTTCTCACCAGTTGCCAAAATGAATACTGTTTGGGTCCTGATCTCATTGATTGTTCATCGCCAATGACCCTTACATTTGTTGGATGTCAAGAATGCTTTCCTCAATGACGACCTTCAATAAATTGTCTACATGCATCAAACCTCTCGGATTTGAGACCACGGGGGAGTCTCTTGTTTGTCACATAAAGAAATCTATTTATGGTCTCAAACAGTCTCTTCGTGCATGGTTTGACAAATTTAGCAAAGTCATCCAGAATGTTGGATTCACTCGAAACTCTGCTGACTTCTATTTCTTTACTCGTCATCGACCAACAGACACCGTAATTTTCTTGGTTTACGTTGACGATATCCTAATTACGGGAATGACTCCGCAGGAATACAGATGATTAAGCAGCACCTAAACTCAGTATTTCAAACTAAAGACCTGAGAAATCTTCGGTACTTCCTTGGACTCGAGCTAGCACGACGACCTAATGGCTTTGTCCTATCTCAAAGGAAATACTGTCTTGATATTCTTCGGGATGCAAGCCTGTTGACACTGTAATGAACGTGTACCACAAGCTCTGTATTCAAGGCTTTGATTCAGATCTACTACTTCCTAACTCTGAGTATTATTGTAACCTTGTTGGAAAGTTGATCTATCTTACTGTGACAAGATCTGATATGTCCTTTGTCGTTGAAGTTGTCAGTCGATTTATGCATGCTCCACGGACCTCTCATCTTTAGGACGTTGAGCGCATTCTCAGATACTTGAAAGCAACACAAAGATAAGGGCTCGTATATAAACCATCTTTTTCTTCCTTCCTAGCTCTGATTGCCTACTCTGACGCTAATTATGTTGGGTCTCTGGATGATCGACGCTCCACAACTGGTTACTGTATATACTTTGGAGGACATCTTATTACCTGGCGTAGCAAAAAAAAAATCAGTTGTTGCACGTTCGTCTGCTGACGCCGAGTATCGTGCAACGACAGCAGTTGTATCTGAACTCACATGGCCAGATGGTCTCCTTCGAGATTTGGGAGTTCACCTCTCCTCACCTGCAAATCTATTATGTGACAGTCAAGCAATTATACATATTGCTATGAAACCCGTGTTCCACGAGTGAACTGAACATATTGAGATTAATTGGCACTTCTTTTGAGAGAATGTTCAATTGAAGAAGTTGGAGTTACAACATGTTTCTGCTACCGAGCAAGTGATTGACATTCTCACCAAGACCCTATCACAATCATTGTACTATCAGTTTTCGTCCAAGCTCGGTGCCTGCAATTTGTATGCTCTAACTTGCGGGGGAGTGTTGAAGGAAAATGTAAAGGCCCAATGATAAGGCCCATTTGATCAGTCCATTCTTCTTGTTTAGTCCCACATTATAGGATAGCTTCTCCCTCTCTCCTTCTTTTCTTATTTAAAGTGTATAATACTTATATTTCATATATGAGGAATTTGAGAAATTAATAAATATTTTTATTTCTTTTCTCTCTCCTTGAATTCTCTACCCACTGAACTAAAAGTTCTTACAGATAGCTGTAGCAGTTTTCATCAGCCACAGCAAGTTTAGAAAGAAGTAGACTCAGAGAAGAAGTTAGGGTTTGGATTTGCTCAGTTCAGGAAGAAGTAGACTCAGAGAACTTCTCTGGAGTTAAATCAACATCAACCAAAACTCTTTCTACTGTAGGATCTTAACAGATCTGAGTCGTAAGCCTATTTTATAAAGGCCAAGGTAGGATCCTGTATGGATCTGAGTTATAGGGCATTTGTGTCTGAGGTAGGGCAGTTTGTCTAAGGTAGGAGAGTCATTCTCTCTGAGTGTAGGACCTTTGGGTATGAGGTAGGATCCAGCTTTGGATCTGATGTATGGTCTTTGTGCCTGAGCTGTACGAGAGTCATTCTCTCTGAGGTATGACTATCCTCCTAGCCTGAGTGTAGGGCCTCTTGTGTGTCTGAGGTAGGTGATCTGTTGATCACTGAGTTGTAAGAGCAAGCTTGCTCCGAGATAGGGCTTTGTGTCTGAGGTAAGTCTTGGAGGAGACTGAGAGATCCTGAGGGATCTATGTTGTAAGCTCTAAGAAGCCGAGATTTGGAGAAGTGTCTTATCTAACACACTGTTAGAGAGGTGAGAGGGACAGTGAATGTACCCATAATCTGGGGAACCACTACAAACCTTGTGTGTGCTCTTTTGGTATGTCTTGAAAGTTGATAGTAACTAACTCACAACTCACATAAAAGAAGTAAATCTCAAAAGAGACCAAAAACCTATTCATCGCCCCCCCCCCCCCCTATAGGTGTTTAGCTGCCCTTGAAAACTAAAGACTTTCAATAAAGGAGATAAAAAATCTACATCTGGTTTTTGCACCTTTGTGGGGGCAAATCTGGTCAGCTGGGAAAGCAAAAAACAAATTGTGTCCAAATCAAGTGCTGAAACTGAGTACGGAAGCATGACTTTGACAACTTGCGAGTTGAAGTGATTACAAACACTTATGCTTGACTTAGGAGAAGTCTATGATCATCCCCTGTCAATGTTCTGTGACAACAAAGCCGCGAAATACATATCGAAGAATCCAATTTTTCATGAGAGAACAAAGCATATTGAAGTTGACTGTCACTTTATCAGAGAAAAATATTGAAGAATCAAACCTACAATACATTTGTCACCTCTGATAAAGAACTAGCAGATGTCTTTACCAAACCAGTATCCTCCTCCTTTTCAAATGTCGGTCACAAGCTGAGCCTGATTGACATATATGCTCCAGCTTGAGGGGGGTGTTAGAACATATGGTGTCTGGCGGTCTGACTGGTCTGATCTATCCTGTGCAACCGCACCGGAGTGTCACCCTAAACATGCGGATTCTGTCGATCAGCAAAGGTTCGTCGCAGTGCGGTCTGTTGGTCAGCGGGTTAATGGTGGTGCAGTCTGGCGACAAACAAGGACTAACCATTCTGCTAGAGCTAAAGCCCGACGATCAATAATGTTTAGTCGCAGTTGCGGTCTGGAGGTAAGGATCTGTCTAGCCTGGATAGAGACCGGCGAATACTTCGTTGATATCATCTCGGTCTTTATGTTGTAGGGAGGTTAGTTTGTCTAACCGTACAGCTCGCGCAGTCTGTTATTATATATCCGCCTATTCTTCTGTAATAGGCGCTGTATATTTTAGTCCCACATTGTCTATTGTAATCTCTCTCTACCTCATCTTTTCTATAAATAGGATTTCATACCTATGTAATAATTAATTTTTTACAGCAATAAAATTCTACTGTTTAGAATTCTCACAGCTCTTAACATCAATAAAGACATTTCTAGATACTATTCGACGTACGTCGACACGTAAAATCGACATATGCCAAGTTTTGAGTAACCAAGTAGTACTTGATGTATAACAACTTATGAAGTTGACATACATCGAGTTGGTGTGTGGATAACTGTTTTTTATACTATGAGACAGTAGTCTATGTATGTCAACTTATGAAGTCGACGTACGTCGACAAGTGAATTAGAGATCTGATACCTATACTATGAGATAGTAGTCGATGTATGTTAGCTTGTGCAGTTGACCTATGCCGACATGTGAATTAGAACTTGACACACAAATTTCTCCCTCTCAAGGCACAAATAGGCAGTTTGTGAAACTGCTATAAATAGCGTCTTTTAGGGTTTTTCAGTTACACATTTTGAGGACGACTCTTAGGAAAACAGACGAATCTGCGGACGACGTGGAGTTTTCAGTGCTCGTGTGGATATTCGTAGAGACATGGATCTTATTCTACATTGTGGTTCTCCCACGACAATTATCCTTCTCGTAATTTGATTTTGACGCAGGTATGAACTATATTCATGATCTATTGAATTTTGCATGGTCATTTTTATGGGTTTCTTGCAAATATTTTGTTGTGGATGTGATGCCTGAGAAACCCAACAAAAGATTCTATCATGGATAACAAACTGACACACTTCTTGGTCTTATATGGTCAAGTGCGCCAGGGGAGAGTTGTGGTAGGTTCGTAAAGAGGAATCGAGTCAATGAGAACATCAATCAACAATGTTGTTTCGACTGAGTGGATCTCTAATTGCTTTCTTGAGCTGTAACAAAGTTATAAATATCGAATGTCAACGACATGTCAGATTGAGTTTTAAATATCAGATGTCGGAGTCATGTCGGAGATAATTTAAAATATCAGATTTTTATATCGCATACATAAAAATATATATTAAGTATAATAATATGTTCTAAAATTTTAAAAATCAACATAAAAGTAAACAATTATTTTGTCATGTATATCAAAAAATAAAGTAAAATAGTATCCAAGATAAATAAATAAAATATTTGTAACACATTAAGACTATATCTAATAAGCATTATAGAAAAGTCAAAATAGATAAAATTGTGAAATATATTTAACATTATATGATAATTTATTTAGATAATACTAAATTGTATAGAAAGTAAATATTAAAAAGTTACTTGTCCTTAATTGATAATAAGTCTTCTTGTGATTACCAAAATTGTATTAAAAGTAAAAAAATATTAACTAATAAAATGCAGAATGTTCTATTATTGTGCTTAATAGTAACAAACAAATATAAAAGATTAATCGATTTCAACATTTATAATACAATACATGAAGATGATTTAAGCATGTATATTACTAATATAACATCAAATAAAATAGCGGGTGATATTTTCAAAAGTTGTGTCGGCCGAAATATTGGTAAAAATCGGATATATCAGTTTATATTTTACAAAAGGACATAATCTATTATTTTAGAAAAAAATTATCGTTTTATCCTCAAAACCAAGATGTCGGACATGTGGGAGAACATTTAAAACATTGGTTGTGAAACATGAAAGACCGGTTGAATCCTTCTTTGGCCCAGAAGTTCAAGGTGATAAGACACCTCTCAAATGTGCTCAAGGATAAGGTGTCATAAGATATAACAAAGAACTTGGGATGGATTTGACTGACACTGAGACTAGATGGGGACGTAACTTCACAAAAGACTACCTCTAACTATGAAGATTAGCTTTGTGGATCATGCATAGCTGAGCATTGATAAGCTTCAAATTTTCATTTGTTTAAGGACCATGTCTCAATTAAGTAAATAGGAGTTGGTTCTACGAATGATCCTTGAGAACTTTATTCTACACAAGAGTTTGTGGATGATAGACGATGCTAAAGGGAAGCTAGGTGTCATGGAGTTTGAATAACTCCAGCCAGAATGAACTCATGATGATCAGATCACAACAGCTTGCAATGGAAAGAGGGAAACAATTTAATTGTTAGACCTCTCGAATGAAGACCTGAGAAATAGAGTTGTTTGTATAAGGATGCTTAACCGGTATGAAGTGTCCATAGTTTTGACAATCCGGACACCATAATAAAGAGGCAATGACGATTGCAAGAATGGGGAACCCGAGTAATGAAATTAATAGTTATGCCATCCCACAAACTTTGGAATTGGGAGCGGCATCAAGGAGCCCATGGTGAGAGAGTTCAATACTTTTCATTTTGGAAAACCGGATAGTTGAGCATGAAATGTTTGATGGCACAGATCATATACCGCTAGTAAATGATGGTAGCAATGTGAAGTAGTGTTTGAATGTCCACCAGTCATAGTAGAATGAAGTAGCGAGGTAATCAATGTAGCTGAGTAAATTACCACCATGAATCCTGGTGGTGTAGAAGATTCCTATGAGGTGGAATCATGGGTTAGTAGTGGGCAATTCCTAGAGATCGTGGATGAAGAGTGCATACTGATCAAGACACGCCTCGATAGAAATGGCTTTGGGAACAAGCCACAATGGGAGAATGCAAAGGTCCTACTGCGCTCCTTCCTAGAGAGGGAATCAAACGTGGCAATGTAAGCCTCTGGCTTATACTCGAAATAGAAATATCTGAGATGCTTAGCAATCCAAAGCTACTGAGAGGGCTTATACTCAAAATACAATAAGGCCAAATTCATAACTTTCTTTCTACAAGGACCATAAACTTTTTATGGTAATACATGGCTTCCAAGTTCATAAATCAACTAAATTAATCTAATTTAAGATCCACCAAAATCTTTAAGTTAGCATTGACCCAATCACTTAACCGAGTCAATGTACTAAACAAACCAAACATTATTTGTAATGGCCTTGCTTAGTGAAGCTCGTAAAGTACACTATAGTCACATTAGTTAACTATGGAATTTTTTAACGAGATAAAATTTTGATATGCAGTTTTCAGTTGCATTATTTTATACTTCATTTGTTATGAACTGAATACAACAACCGAAAAGAAACCCTTCCAGACTGTAATGACCACCTTTTAGGAGCTGATTGGTTGAATTACAGATTCACATTATGTGTGGAAAGCAAACATATGCAAACTTCATATTTTTCGGGTGAAGGTGAAATCATTTTATTTAGTTTAGAAAATTCACTTGTTCTGGTGCAAATCACAAGGGCTAAATTTGCCTTGCCGATCACCCCTCTTTTTTGTAGTCAATCTCCTGGAGCACAAAATCATGTTTGAGCATCACTTTTAACATTAAACCAACAACAACACTCAAGCCTTTATCCCACTATAGTGGGGTCAACTATATGGATCCTTTGTCGCCATTGTGCCCTATCATTAGTCATAATCTCACTAATGCCTAAGTACATCATATCTTTCTTTATAGTTTCATTCCAAGTCTTTATTGGTCTACCCCTCCCCTGTTAACATGCCTAGTGACTAAATTCTCACCACGCCCAACAAGTGCCTCTAACGGTCTCCTTTGTACGTGCCCAAACCATCTTAGTTGAGCTTCTCGCAACTTCACTGCAATTGGTGTCGCTTTTGTCTTATCCCTAATACATTCATTCGTAATTTTATCTAGTATCGCGTGTCCACACATCCCTGACTTTTAACATTAACAGTAAAAAAACTATCTTGCCTGCAAAAGACATGCAGACACAGCCAGGCCCTCACAAATCAAACCATGCATCGTGGACATACCTCATAAACATGTACGCTTAACATATAAACCAAATCGAAGTTGTATCAAGCTCACATTAGAAAATCAAAATAACTAGAAAGAAAATAATTTACCATACATGTGCCAGCACAAGAGATGTTGACACTTTATCCATGCAAGTATTTGAAGCAATTGGCCCAGGACCTAAGTTTTAAGAGTAGCTGCATCATGTGTAAACTGAGAATACATAGTAAATGATGAATTTGTTTATCAACACAAACCCGTATATGGAATTCCTGCAGCCTCTAACATAGATTGAAGAGTCCCATCCTCACCAATATCACCATGCACTGAGAAACAACATTGACAACATTGGTATCACAGAGGATAGTATGAAGATAAAAAATATAATCACTCGAAGTATAATGTGAATGTAAAAAAGAAACAGCTAAGCTCCACCAAATGATACCATCGTCTATTTATAACACATTTGCAAGTAATTCCTTCATGCCTCCCTTCAACATTCTAATCGCAAGAATGCCAAAAATATGTTTTTCTTTGTTAAATAATCATTATATAAAAATACAAGCAGACCAAGGTTAAACTGAATACTTTTTCTAAGATTTGAAAGCAACTTATGCCCATGAGTCAACGCCTGCAAGTAAACAGGGTATAAAGTACATCTATACAACATTTATGCTTCAGATTCATGATAAATTTGGTTAGTTTGAAACAAAAATAAAATACTTTCTTAACAAGCCGCTTTCTAATATCATTTCTGTTCACATGCGCATAAACAAAAATGTAATAAAAAAGTATTAGTAGAAGAAATGACCAACATAAGTATTAGTGACAATGGCAATGGCCAAGGGAGAGGCTAGTTGTGCTTGACAACTAAGGAACACGGAAGCTCCTACAGAAGAAGAGAGACCGAGGCTGCTATGAAGAACATCAAATGATTGAGGAGCCCTGATGCCACCTAATGTGGGATGCTATGTGATTGATGATTATCAGCATGCTGCTACTTAGCGCAATGACGCTCGCGGAAGAGATTTGCAGAATTCACAGCTTTTCAAATTCACAAAAGAATGAGCCTCCACATAAATTTTCATTCAGTTCAAAATTTAAGAATACAAGAGATACAAAGCACTATTTATAGATATGATACGACTTGGGGAACAAGTCATGTAAAAGGTTAAAAGATAAAATATGAATAGAAACAAACCAACTCAATCAACTACGATTTATCTAAATATGGGTATAAATAAATACTTTTTGATCAAAAAAAGTCTCTGATTTGACATATCTTACAAGAATTTGGGATGTTGCTACCAACAAATCTGATACCCACCGAGAGTGCAATATATTCATTGAGTTAATTGCTGACTGAACCACCATTTAACACATTTTCCCCTTCTTTTTTGTCCTAGGAAGTTTAGGTGAACAATACAGCATAGGATGCATCGTGTTGAGGCCACTGAGGAGGGGATCCCTTAAATTGAAAGAAAATATTGTTCAAGGCAAGCAAGCGTGAGGGGTCGTCGACAATGAGGTGCTCATGAATAGAGAGACATTTATAAAAGTCTCTTCAATTGCTATATATGCATAGAGGCGGGCCTTTAATTCCATTTTCCAAGTGGGTATATCTTAAAATTGCATAACAAATATCAAAAAATATCAAATAATCTTAATTATGATGTCATTTAATTTCTTTACTATCCTCCCCCTTGCTGTGTCACGGCATGCATAGGTGGAGACCTAATTGTAACAACCTAACTAATCATTTTGAGGTACAGTGATGGGGATCAACGACATGTTTGTGATCCGAGGAGATCGGGTCACCACGTGGAGGGACCTGCTTTTGCCGATTTGCCAGAGATTCGTTGATTGGATTGACGATCCGAGACCGCAAGCGCGTCTGTAGCGTCCTTTTTCATTTGTTTTGTACTTTTTATACATTTTTTTGAGTTATATATATATTTTTTAGGACACCAGGTGGAACGGACGATCGTAGCCGTTCACGCCGGGTGCCCAACCGCCCCTTCTCATTATAAATAGGAACGGATGTTCAAATTTTCATTTCATTGCAAAGTTTGTGAGAGAATCAAGATTTTAGCAATCATTCGTGGTGCAACGCCGCGAGCGCGGGGTGCGAAGCCTTGAGATTATTTTTAGTTTTCCTCTTATTATTACTATTTTTATTCGTGAATCTACTGTTTCCACTCCCCTCCCTCGGTTTATTGTGTGAATTGTCACTGTTCATCACCCCTAACCCACAGCATATTAATCAGGAAGCAGAAAACCGCTGCTAACTTTCAGCAAATCCCACAATCCCCTTCTTCCGAAGGACGCAGCTAAGCCCTGCACTGTTCTTTTTCCTCCCGTGAACTTCCCCTTCCTCATGTCCAGCTTCACGCCATTTTCCACTCCCAGACCTCCAGTTCATCTTCTTTTTTGACTGGAAGCCGTAACCTGTCGTCGATCCCCTTTTGCGGTATTTTCTCTACCCTAGCCGTAAGTCTGAACCCAGTTCATCTCCTCCGTCTGAAGCTGCAGCCAACCCCCATCCACATCGTAATTTACCTGCTTAGAATCACCACTCCAGCGTCCTGCCTCCTCTCTGCTTCAGAATAACCTGTCCATTCTCGTGCTTAACATAGTCTAGTGGACTTTCCATCATTATCCCTCACTGCTACAGGGTTTATCCATTCCCATCCACATTCCTCAGTTGTGCCTCTTCATCCAGCCTCAATCCTATCGTGGAACTACCATACAACAATATTCTCCACCTTTCCCTTCTGAACAGCCCAAACAGTCATCCTATCCCACCCTGCCTGAAGTCGAGCACAGTCATAACCTTCAGATTCAAAATCTAATCCGTGTAATTTCACCGCATTTGTCTCGTGGAGCCTCACTCGTCGCCACCGTCATTAGATTCCTCGTGCCTTGTGAGTTTTAATTTAATGTGTTATGCTAAATTGTATTGAATCGTCGATGATATCTTTTATTTGTTTGTGAAACTCAAGTCTTGAAGATGCTTTTGTTCCATTTCGTATAAGTCTATAAATTTTATTCGTGTAATTTGTAGTGATAGCACCTCGTGCAAAGAAGAGTGTGATTTGGCTGTGCTCCGAAGATTTCAAAACTCAACTTGTGTAGATCTTGCTAACTTGTACAATTTAAACAACAGCAGTTTATTTCTGGAATATATATAACATGCAAGAATAATTTAATTTTGTCTTGATCGCACTCATTTCACACATCTGCTTAGGTTTGTATTATTGTGTCGGCACCGTCATTCCACACATTCACGTTTCACATCGGGTCGTCCTGCGTCAGTTTGGTATCAGGGCCCCAGATTAGGGTTTACTTTAAAATACATGGGACTACATGTTATGCTACCCAATGTCTTATCACAATGGTCGCCACTACTTTAATCCTTTATTTGAAGAACACGAGTCCACCCATGTTATTAATCCTCGATTTGAGGTACTACCATCTGTCTACACTCGACCCCATAGAGCCTCTTAAGGGAGATCCTTACGTTACCTCGATAATTATCCTCGATCGCAGTACACCACTTCCAGTGATCGTGTTGATCCACTGACACGATCCCACTACGTTAGTCAGCAACGCTACACATCTCCTCTGTTTGAGGAACCTGAGTCCACATATGCACAACTACCACCGCACGTTCGTAGGACTCACGTCCACCCTCGAGTACAATGTGATTATGTTGCGGACGATCGTCACGATGACCCTCAAGAATCCTATAGAGGCCACTCTCATCAAGATTAGATCATACCTAGTGATCTTCTGAGTGTTCCGAAAACGAACAAAATGGTGGCCGAATTTCAACAATGGGTCCTTTGGATGTTTGATCAATTAGATGCACAATTTGATGACCTGCGCACCCGCATTGTTGTCATTAAGTGTCGGTCAAGGCACTCGACTTCCCAAAGTAGGGATACCTCACCAACTCCATCTGATATTCTATTTGAGGCAGGGCGGGCTGCCCTCCCAACACGAGAAGTGTGGAGTCAACCCCGACGAGAGTCTGCTCCACTTAGAGAGCCTGCCCTCGATTTTATATCTATTAAGATCTTTATTGAGCGTGGACTTTTCGCACACTTCACCCGATGGCGCAGCGAGTCAAATCACAATCAGGAGTCGAGAGCCTAGTAGTGATCTCGAGGTAGTAACATCTTCCCTTTCAGAGAACACGACCCCTTCTGATGGTTTGCTTCTGGAGGACCATCACTCTATTGATGGGTTCTTTGACGACCCCTTACTGAGCCTCCAGATGAGCCACCTCGCCCTTGTGAGGATGAGATTCGGGTGAGTGACATACTTATGAGTTTTGAGACGTTTACATATCTTCTATTATTGCCCCTGATTTTAATAGTGCTCCAGATAGAAGATTTTGAGTGTAACATCCATATAATAGGGATTGATTGTAGTCATCTGGTCACTCGCACTCTAGATGAGTTTTGGGGGGCACCACCTGTCGAGCCACCAGATGTGTTCTTTCTTATGATGGGCACCCACGTCACTCTAGAGTCGCGTCCTTTGTCGGTGCTTATGGATTTCACTTAGGTGCACGTCGCATTTGCGATGAATATTATTATACCCCTCCCAGTGAACCGCCTGATGAGCCATATAGTGGATCCCTACTCATCTGGGATGTATATATCCTTAGTAGCGCAGTCGAGTTTGAGGGTACACTCACTGATTCGTTAATTTTTTATTTTATCACCAGCACTTGCAGAGGAAGTTCACACACCACATCGACACATCTTTTCACTGATGTGTCGGATGTTCATTGGAGTGTTCATCGCCCCCGAGATGAATTCTTCTACGACTCACTGCCTGAACCTCCTGATCACGTACCTATTTTAGGAGTTCCATATAGTATCTAAAATCTTTGGTTTATTGCGTTGGTCATGTTTGAAGATCATATTTTGCATTTTTTATTTGTTCATTTACATTTAGTGCATGATTCATCTGTGTTGTGTGAGTCACACATGTTATTTGTTTTGCATCATTTGCATGAAATACATGAATTACTTTGGAATTAAACGATGCTAGCAATAATGAATTATATAAGGCGTGAGCAATATTTTCGGGTGTGCGAGCATGTCATGGTCAGACTTTGCAAAGAGGGGCTCCCAAAATGAGTCGCTGCTAAACTACAACTTAAGCGAATGAGTCATTATAGAGTTATAAAGAGAGTTGGAGCGAGTGTCTACGAGATCGATTTCACTACAGATATGGTTACTCATCCCGTATTTAATACGAAAGATTTAGCACATTACTTTAAGCCTCTCGAGCATAGAGACTCATACCTTGAGTTTCTTTTGACACTCTTCCAGTTATAGCTTCACACTTCCCTTGTTCACCTTGGACGAGCACTCATGGGTTTGCTCCGCACCTCCTATGATTATATCGGTTTTCTGGATCCACCAGCACGAGGTGAAAGTTGAGAGCAAGAGTGATATTGTGACAAGTGCACCACTACTACAGATAGTCTTTCTTACCGTTACGTGGTGCACTGGAGTGGACACTACACCTTTGATGATGCTTGGATATTGGCGACAGAACTTGTTGGATTTTTCCCGATCTTCGACTATAGCATATTCATCTTCATTCCTTGGAGATGAATGTTTTTCAGTCGGGGGAATTGATGGGGATCAACTGCATGTTCGTAATTGGAGGAGATCAAGCCACCACGTGGCGGGAACTGCTTTTGCTGATTTGTCGAAGATTCGTTGATCGGATCGACGATCCGAGACCGCAAGCGCATTCGGAGCGTCTCTTTTCATTTCCTTTGTATTTTTTATATTTTTTGAGTTGTATTTATATTTTTTAAGACATCGGGTGTAACAGACGATCGTAACCATTCATGTCGATGGCCCTACCGCCCCCTCTCATTATAAATAGGGGCAGGATGTTCAGATTTTCATTTCATTGCAGAATTTGTGAGAGAATCCAGATTTTGGCAATCATTCGTGGTGCGACGCCGCAAGCCCAGGGTGCGAAGCCTTGAGATTATTTTCAGTTTTCCTCTTATTATTACTGTTTTTTTCGTGAATCCACTGTTTCCATTCCCCTTCCTCAGTTTATTTTGTTAACTATCACTATTCATCACCCCTAACCCACGACCTATTCATCCGGAAGAAGAAAATTGATGCAAACTTCCCCCAAATCCCACGATCCACATCTTCCCAAGGAGGAAACCACTAAGCCCTATATTGTTCTTCTTCCTCCCCTGAACTTCCCCTTCCTCGTGTCTAGTTTCACGCAATTTTCCACTCCCAGACCTCCCGTTCATCTTCTTCTTTGACCGGAAGCCGCAACCTAACGTCATTCCCCTTCTGCGGTACTTTCTCTACCCTAGCCGCAAGTCAGAACCCAGTTGTCCTTCTCCGTTTGAAGCTGCAGCCAACCCCCATCCCCATCGTAATTTACTGCCCATAATCACCACTACTGCCTCCTCTGTGCTTCAAAATCACGTCCATTCCAGTGCTTAACATAGTCCAGTGGACTTTCCATCATTATCCCTCACTGCTGCAAGGATTATTCAGTCCCTTCCCCATTCCTCCATTGTGCCTCTTCATGCAGCCTCAATCCTATCATGGAACTACCATGCAACAGCCTGCTCCACCTTTCCCGTCCCAAACAGCCATCCTGCTCCACCCTTGCCTGAAGTCGGGCACAATCATAACCTTCAGATTCAGCATCCAATCCATGTAATTTTGTCGCATTTGTCTCGTGGAGTCTCACCCGTCGCCACCGCCATCAGATTCCTCGTGCCTTGTGAGTTTTAATTTAATGTGTTATGCTAATTTGTATCAAATCGTCGATAATATCTTTTATTTGTTTGTGAAACTCAAATCTTGAATGTGCTTTTGTTCAATTTTATATAAGTCTATAAAATTTATTCGTGTAATTTGTAGTGGATAGCACCTCGTGCAAAGACGAGTGTGATTTTGGTTGTGCTTCGAAGATTTCAAAGCTCAACTTGTGTAGATCTTGCTAACTTATACAATTTAAATAACTGCAGATTATTTCCAGAATATATATAACATGCAAGCATAATTTATTTTGGGCTTGATCGCAGTCATTTCACACAATCGCTTAAGTTTGTATTATTGTGTTGGCACCGTCATTACACACATTCACGTTTCACATCGGGCCGTCCCGCGTCATACTGTCTGCTTTAATTTAGCCCAACACATACAAAGGCTCTGTTTGGGACAATTCTGATGAATGGAAAAGTTGTTGATCCAATAGAGATGTTAAAACTGAACTCTAAGAAAAGCTCTGATTAGAGAGCTGTAGAGTGTTTGGGCGGTCTTTGCATGTTCTGATCGAGTAATCGAAGGAAATCCTAGAGGTCTGGCTTCGACGGGACTTCACTCCTCTAATGAAACCTTAGAGGAGAGGAGAGGACAGGACTGTCGTCGTCGAGTAGAACCCTAGAGGACAGGACTATCGTCGTCGAGCAAAACCCTAGAAGACAAGACTATCGTCGCCGCACGACAGGATTGCCGGAGGAAGCCTCGTCGAGGTCGGAGTAAGTCTAGTCGCACGACGGGATTACCCGATGGGATTGCCGGAGGAAGCCTAGTCGCATGACGGGATATCCTGATGGGATTGTCGGAGGAAGCCTCGCACGATGGGATTGTCGGAGGAAGCCTCGCACGATGGGATTGTCGGAGGAAGCCTCGTCGAGGTCGCGTGGGAGCACGTGGCGGGCTGCTGGACCGCTTTGGAACTTCTCCCTCACGATTCAATCGAGCAGGTCGAAAAGGAAGCATGCGCGAAGAGGAAGCACGTGAGGAGACACGCGTCTGGAAGTTGAAAAGCTGGGGGAGATCGGCTTTTCAAGAAGACCCAAAAACACAGCTATTAAAAAATTACTCTTTGAAAAGCGGTCAATACAAACAGCCTAAAAACAGGTCAGGGAACTTTTTCGACCGCCAGAGCTGCGCCAAACAGCGATTTTATCATTTCCCTAAGGTGATCTAAAAAAACTTCATAGGAAGTCACCCATCCAAAATTATGCTTACCAAGAGCTCATTTATTATGGAGTTCCAAACAAAACTCCACATGTTTAGAAAAGAGATCTAATATTTGGGTGTCCAAAATCTTACTCAAGATCAGTAACCTTTCCACCAATTTCAATACGATTCATTTCATTCATGCACATCATTTTAGCTAAAAATTTGTCATTTTAGAAGTATGTCAGGGAGTTGCTCCTTTTTTGGGCTTTTGCCCTCATTAAACATGTCATCAATAAAGAACATAAATACAACTAAATTTAACAAACTTTATGCATGTTAACTTGTACATCTAGAAAGAACTTGAGTGCAAATTTCCACCCAGCAATGTCACCTTCGACAGTAGTAGGAGCGAGAGCATAAGAGTTGCAGAAGAGGAGAGCATGCATCACCACATCCATATTTATCTTCCAATGAGGGGTAGTCATAGCCTCTTTGTACAAAGAAGATAATAGCTTACAAGTCCATGTAAAACCTACTATAAGACATACCCTGATGTTTATAAGAATTGCATTAGGAATATGATGTTGAATATAACGCTTGATGCCTTTCTGCTGTGTAACGACTCAACCCAACAATATTTGAAGTACCATCTGTTTTTGCTAAACATAAGCCTATACTAAGCTGGACGATGCATTTTGTTATTTTCTATAGGTAGTCAACGAGCACTTCTCAAGAGGTCATCCATCTCAAAAAAAAATTCCTGTCGGAGCACGCTTAACTACAAAATATCCAGCACAACACCACTTGCTCCGAGAAGATACTTTTAAATTTGAGGATTCAAATTATTACCCCCTCTAATTTTGATGTGTGATTCATCTCGTTCCTTCACCTAAATGCCTACCAGGAGTTGTATTACTCCATGCTTCTTTGCCACGAAGACACCGTTCTTCAGTGACAAATGAAAAATTTCTCTGTATTGCAATACAATTTATTCGAAAAATTTTAATTAATAAATTAAAAAAATGTCTAGGTTATATTAATGTCACTTTCTTTAACAATAGGTTAATATTTTTTAAAAAAACTTTACATTGTCTAAATCTAGAAAAAATGTCTACATTTTTAATTAAATTTGTAATATAGAAAAATGTCTACATTGTTTTGATGATATTTAGTACAAAAAAAAATCAAATTTTGGCAAAATTATGTATAAATTCTATTTCCTTCTCTATTTTGATTGCCATTAAGAATTGAAGTCACCTTTCACTCAAAATCCTGAAGCCAAGACCACTACGACAACCCTATTTTATTGAAAATTTTATGAATAGATACAATATATAATATATATACAGCCACAAAATAATTTAAATTTAATTTTTATTAGTGAAAAAATATATATTTTTTAGTGTGGGCGGTCCCTATGTGGGTCTTGCCCCTCAATCCGCCCTCATCAGAATCGGGATGTTACATGCCCACGAGCTTCTGATAGGTTCGTCTTAGAATCACACATTGTACTGCAGAAGGCCTGACTCTGCTACCCTTCGTACGAGCTTCTGAGAGTGCGAGTTTTATTCATCCACAAGGGGCAATATACAGAATTACAATAAGACACCCAACACCGATAGGCGGTGTGGGACTAAACTCACTAATAGTAAAATACTTACTCTAACACTCCCCCTCAAGCTGAAGGGGAAGCCTACAGCTTGAACACAACATTAAAAGGAAGGTAAAAGAAGGTTGGCAACGTGAGAAGAAACAACAGTCACCGAGGCTCAACCGCGTGTCACCGGGAATACCTTCAACCGAGCAAAGGCCACACGACGTTGGTCCGCAAAACCGACCATGACCACGCTGGATACACTCGGAGCGGAAACTAGGTCAACCACGCAAGACCAAGCCAACCCTACCAAATCCAGAGAAAACGACGAGGAGACACAAACAACATATGAAATCAACCTAGGGGTCATGTGTGACTAAGGCAGGAGTCGGGAAAGAAGTATCCGAGTCGCCGTGATCACAAACACTCCCCCTCACGTGGATCATGTGCAAGAAGACATAGGTTATACCTAGGGGACGGGTGTGACTAAGGCAGGAGTCGGGAAAGAAGCATCCGAGTCGCCGATATCACAAACACTCCCCCTCACGTGGAATACGTGCATGAAGGTATAGACTACGCCTAGAGGCCGTGACGTACACTCCCCCTCACGTAGATCACGTGCAAGAAGGCGGAAATCATAGAGACGCAACACAAAAACCACAAACAACAACTTAAAAAAAAAAATTTAACCCCTACGGGCCGGGCTGGATCTGAAGAAGAAGGAAGCATCCGTCGGCACGAAAGAGCAGCACGACAGTAGCGGAGGAGAAGCACGGCTCGCAGAGCAGCCGGAGAAGAAGCAGCTGCGGCAGCAGCAGGCCGGAGAAGCAGCGGCAGAGCAGCATCCAACGGCGGAGAAGAAGAGAGCTGCACGGGCAAAGGCCAGAAGCCGGAGAAGAAGAAGCGGCTGGGCAGCATCCAGCGGCAGAGAAGTCGGGAGAAGATAACGATGGAGGCAGAGGAGGACGCAGGCGGAAGCAGCAACGATGAAGACGCCGGGATAAGCTGGAAGCAGAGGCGTCGGCGTCGGCGATGCAGAGGGGAGTCGACGGTATCGTCGATGTCGCAGTCGGAAGCCGGAGGAGCCGTCGATGTCGGCGAGCGGAAGCAGTAGCGATCGTCGAGGAGGAGCGGAGGGAACGACTCCTCCGTCAGGGAAAAAGGGCCACTCCCGTCGAGGAGTCAGGAGGCCATTCCGTCGACGGGAGTAGGCGGGATTCGGCTCGACGGGAGCCCGAGCAGCTGCGCTGGAGAGGAGAATAGAATCACGGGTCGGGGGGGCGGGATTTAGGTTGGGACGGGAGCGGGGGAAACAGTAGCTGGGAAAAAAATTTTAGGTCTCAGAACCGTTGCTCTGATACCATGTAGAAAGGAGAAGGAAAAAGGAAAGTGCGAGTTTTATTCATCGACAAGGGGCAATATATAGGATTACAATAAGACACTCAACACCGATATGAGGTGTGAGACTAAACTCACTAATAGTAAAATACTTACTCTAACAGACCCAAACCCTACAATATCAAAAGTGTTGACCTCTATGGTTCAATTAAGTCCATCCTAAGCTAAACCACGCAGTTTTGTTCTTTTCCACAGGTGGCCCACGAGAACTTTCCAGGAGGTCACCCATCCAAGGACGACTCGCACTAGGGCACGCTTAACTACAGAGTTTCCAGCACAACTTCACTTGCTTTGAAAATCTGTCTTTGTTATTTGAAGGTTAAAATTATTCCTTAAGCACAATAACTTTCTCTCCAATTAAGATGTGTGATTTATTTCATTCCTTCACATAAAAGTCCGATATCCTAGAATTCTGTCAGGAGGCATCTTTCTTCGAGTCTCTACCCCCAAATACGCTCTCTGTCTCATCAGACAACCCTCGTCTTAATCAGGATGTTAAATGCAAAGTAATAGGAAGATTGCAATCGGAAGCTACCGGTGGCAATGAACCTTGAGAGGAAGGGATGATGGACTGGGAATCGAGGGGCGAACCACTAAAGTAGGGGTAACAAGGAATGTTAATGAGGATGTGATGGGGATCGACCGCAAGTTCGTGATCGGAGGAAGTAGCTGATTTGTCATGGATTCGTTGATCAGATCGTTGATCCGAGACCGTGAGCGCATCTAGAGCGTCTGTTTTCATTTTAAAGGTATTTTTTTTATAATTCTTGGAGTTGTATTTATATTATTTAGGACACCAAGAATAATGGACGATCGTAGTCGTTCACGGCGGGTGCTCAACCGCCCCCTTTCATTATAAATAAGGGTGAATGTCCAGGTTTTTACTCATTGCTGAGTTTTGTGAGAGAATCCAGAATTCTGGCAATCTATCGTGGTGCAAGGCCGCGACCCTGGGGGTGCGAAATCTCGAATTAATTTCAGTTTTTATTCCCGTCACTGTTCTCCCGTGAATCCCTCCATACCCCATGAATAACTTAATCCCACGGTTCCTCCTTCCCATTTTGAAGATAACTGCTACTATTTATCTTCTCTAACTCATGATTCCCTCTCTGAAGAAGAAAACCGCCCCAAACTTCCCTGTTATCCACGATATCTTCATCAACCGAAGGAGGAAACCGCTCGAAAACATCTCCGTTCATCATCTCTACCGCTGGAAAGTCGCAAACAGCGCCCTTATCATCTTCTCCCACCGCACGACCTCAACCAACTCCTCTATCCTTGCTGACGGGAGACGCTTGTTTTTTGGTGTATCTCCCCTGCCCTAGCCACACGCCATCTTCTTCATCCGCGGTTTCCCATGTACCCACCTGCAATATTCGCAAGCCTGCACTCCATGATCGGCCCCCCAATAAGGTTCACGCCACTGTGATGAGTCCCATTTCCCGAAGCCGGATAACCTCCGGTGACCCATCACGTGAACCCCATTCAGCCTTCATCTACACAGCCACTGCTTCCTTATTTCCCTCTGCTTCCTTATTGTGAACACAGTGTTTCTTTTGCTCTCCGTATATAAAATTTAATTTGCTAAAGTTGGATTCCAGTTTAATTGAAAACGTATACGCGTCGTCACATTCATTTAACATTCGCAGGTAGTGTTACATTAGCGTGTCGGCACTACACCAATAGTTCCACTCTGGGTCGTCCTGCGTCAAGATGCCTCCTAAATACATGGAAAATAGGGGTAGAGATATGGGAGTGCATGACAGTTGAAATAAGAATGAAATTGATGGTACGAAAGGATGAGATATAGGATCCAAAAGAATGTGGTATGCCGTATGCATGGAAGGAACCGACTCAGAAGCGGCTGGCTGGACAGTATCAGAGGATCTGAAACCAAGACAAGGGACTTGCCTTTTCAGGTGACATAGTGCAAAGAGTTATGATCTAGTCGATATTTTCATTACGGCGAAATAGGATGGCTATATATAGCCTACAATCAAATAGAAACACATTAAATAATATTACAACACTCATCAAGATTGGCGAAAGATATTCATTAAGCTCATATTGCTATAAACTCAGATCATATCCTCTGAATTGAGTCTCTTGGTCAAGCAATCTGCTACCAAAATATTGGTCGAGACGTGACTCAACAACAGTAGCCCACTATCAAGCTTTCCTTTATGAAAAACCTATCAATTTCTATATATTTGGTTCGATCGTGTTGGACTGAATTATTTGTAATACCGATGGCTGACTGACTGTCACAGCACAACTTAAACTTATCTCATTGATCTAGCTTCAGCTCCACAAGCATCTCGCTCAGCCACAGAAGCTCTGCAACCGTTAATGTCATGACTCTATACTCTGCCTCTGTTCTCGATCCCGCCACTACTGACTGTTTTTTGCTCCTCCAGGAGACTAGGTTAGCCCCACAAATATGCAATAGCCTGAAGTGGACCTCCTGACATCCTCACAGCTTTCCCAGTCAGAATCGCAGTACCCTCAATCTCTGCATGTCTGTTCCTTCTGAACATCAGCCCCTTTCCAGGAGCATTCATCAAGTACTGCAAAATTGGGTACACCACATCCATATGTCCCTTTCATTGGGTCATGCATGTAACGACTCACCACACTTACAGCTAAGGAGATGTTCGGGCGAGTGTGGCTCAAGTAAATCAACTTCAAAACTAGTCTTTGATATATCTCATGATCCACTGGTTCCCCGGTCTCAACACCCAGTTTGCACTTCTGATCTATTAGTGTCGCAGCGGGTTTGCACCCCAACATCCATGTTTTTGTGAGAAGATCTAAAGCGTATTTCCTTTGGGAAAGGATTATCCCCTCTGTCTCATAAATGTTGGAACCTGAGATCGGGCGGTTAGCCTTTCTAGTCGAAGCGGCCTGTCTGGTCAGCGGTCTAGCGGTTTGGACCAGTAGCCTGTCTGGTTAGCGGTTTGGACCAGCGGCCTGTCTCGTTGCCCTCACAGCGGCTTGGTATGAGTTCGCAGCATCGGCCTGATGGCTATCCGTAGCAGCGGCCTGGTGGCTATCTGCAGCAGCGGCCCGGAGGTTAGCCGCAGCTGTGGTCTGGTGGCTTGTCGCAGCAGCGGTCTGGCGCTTAGCCGCAGCAGCGGTCTGGTTGTTAGGCGTAGCAGCGGTCTGGTCGTTAGCCGCAGCAGCGGTCTGTTCGTTAACCGTAGCAGCGATCTATTCGTTAGCCGCAGCAGCGGTCTGGTGGTTAGCCGCAGCAACGGTCTGATGGTTAGCCGCAGCAGCGATCTGATGGTTAGCTGCCGCATCGATCTGACCGTTAGCCGCAGCATGTGTTCAGAGGCTTCTAAGGAGGTTGTATTTGTTGTATAGTCCGGCGGTTTGACAGGGACAAACCGCCCAGCCCGCGCGGCTTGTATTTAGTCTCACATCGCTTGGTGTATTCTCTCATCTCCCTCATTTCTATAAATAATGGGGCATACCTATGTAATGATTATCTTTTAGGAGCAATAAAATGTGTCTTTATTTAGCACTGTTGTACATCGTATCAGAGCTAATCGGTCCTTTGCTCCAATTTATTCGCGGTTTGCTTTTCTAACCGTTCCGACTTCTTTTTTGTTCGAGCGGTTTTTGTTCCCTCCCTGCCCTCCCTTGCTTGCTTGTCGTTTTCCTGCGACTTATTCCTTAGCCTTCTTTTATATTTGCGCGACTTCTCCCTGTTCGCGTGGCTTCGCTGTTGCGCGCCCTGCTCTCCCTTGTGGGTTGGTTCTTTTCCTGCGCGATTTGTTTTCTTTGCTCGCGCGGTCTCTCTCTTTTTCTTGTTTGTGCGGTTTGATTGGTTAAACTGTACGTCTTGTTTTTGCTCTCTATGGACACTTCATCTTCTTCCACTTTGTCCGCTCCTCTCTCTGTTTCTTCCACTTCTACTTCCAGTAATTTGGGTACTGCTTCTAAGCTTACAGGTCCAAATTACCCGGACTGGAGTGTCTTTTATTTCCCTATTACGCTCTCAGCGTAAGCGCCATCATTTGACTGATGATCCCCCTCCTTTTGGCTCCGCTTCTTTTGATGATTGGGATGCTACCGATGCTTTGGTACGTATTTAGTTGGCCAACAGTTTGTCTGATGAGTGTCTTCCTGTCATTAGACATGATCAGACGGTCAAGACTGTCTGGAATCATCTTGCGGCTTTATACTCCAAGGGAGCACAGACTTCGCGCATTTATACTTTATATGCGGATCTTTTTGCTCGACCCGTCATGACTCTTGCTGCTGCCTATCAGGAGGTTTAAACTCTTGGTGTTGAACTTCTTCAGCATCGACCTTTTTTTGTTGATCTTGCTGAGCAACATAAACACTTTTAGGAGCTTCTTGTGCTTTGCTACTTACTTCGTCTATCTGACTCGTATGATATGATTCGTCAACAAATTTTAGGAGAGGCAGATAGTCCGACTCTAGATGCTACTGTTGTTCGCATTTTCACTGTTACAACTCTGCTTCAGCATCCTTTGCTTCCCTCTCCTTTTCTTGATGTTGTTGCTCATCCAGCTCGTCATGACAACTCTGGTGGTCGAGGTGGCCGTACTGGAGGTCGTGGTCATTCTAAGTTTCTCTGCTCTCATTGTGGCAAAGTTGGTCACTTGGTTGAACGTTGTTGAGCCAAACATCCCCACCTCTGTCGTGTTTCGGCTGATTACTCTAAAAAATCTACTTCTTCTCTTGCTACTTCTGGTGTTGCTCAGTTGACTACTACGGGTATGTAGCTCATTGATTCTGGTGTTACTAATCATATGACGGGGAATTCTCGTCTTTTCTCCTCTTAACAAGAGTAACCGGTTACCTCTGGTTCTTATTGTTGATGGTTCTCCGTCTCCGGTTCATGGGTTTGTCACAGTGCATGTTACTCCTTTTCAGCTTCAGGACACTCTCTATGTCCCGAATTTTCTGTGCAATCTTCTTTCTATCACTGCTCTTTGCAAACAGTTGAATTGTGAAGCTATTTTTACTGTCTCTACTTGTGCTACTGGGATTGAAAGCGGCGGCTTGTTCTATCTTGATACTTCTTCTGCTTTTTCTGCCTCCTCTTCTTTACTTCAGTGACATCTTCGACTTGGACATCGTCCTCCTCGGATTCTTTATCATGTTCTGCCTGATTTATCTCGAGGAGGCCCATCTTCATTGTGAGGCTTGTCAATTTGACAAACATCATCGGTCTACTTTTTCTGTGAAGCATGGACGTAGTTCTTCTCGTCCTTCTGAACTTGTTCATTCCGATATATGGGGTCCCGCTCCTATTCAGACTGTTGGTATGAGTAATTTATATTTTGTTACATTTATTGATGATTTTTCTCGATGTATGTGATTATATTTATTCCACGAACGCTCTGAACTTTTTTCTATATTTACTGCGTTTTATAATGAGATTCGTACACAGTTTGATACCCCTGTTAAAGTTCTTCGCACTGATAATGTTAAAGAATATCTTAGCCAATAGTTTACATCATTTTGTATGCATCATGACATTGTTCATCAAACTACTTGTCCTAACACGTCTCAACAGAATAACGTTACTGAACGTAAGAATCGCCATCTTCTGGATGTGGCTCATAGTCTTCTCACTCATATGCATGTTCCCAAGTCTTATTGGGGTCATGTTGTTCTTCTCTCTTGTTTTCTCATTAATCGAGTTCTGTCGTCGATTCTCCATGGCAAGACACCGGTTTCTATCTTGTATCGTAATGCGACTCAGTTTTCTTTACCTCCTCGTGTATTTGGATGCACTGCATTTGTCCACTCTCCTTCTTCTGGTTGTGACCAACTCTCTCCTCGTTCTGTTAAGTGCAACTTTCTGGGTTATTGTCCAACACAGAAAGGATATAGGTGTTATGTTCCTGTTCTCCGACGACAGTATGTTTCTGCAGATGTTACTTTCTTTGAGGATGCTTCATTCTTTTCTTCTTCCTCTATTCTCCCTTATTCTAATGATTCTGCTTCTTTTTCTTTTGTGTCGTCACCTTTTTCAGAGCCTGCACTTCCTTCTTCTCCTTTTATTTCTTATTCTCCTATTATCTTTGATTCTTCTACTGAGCCACTGACAATATCTTCTGGTCCAGTAGTCTCTCCTTCGGATGGAACTGATACAGTAGACATGACAGACTTTGATCTTCCGATTGCTCTTCGGAAAGGTGTTCGTTCATACACACAACATCCTCTTGGGAATGTGGTCTCCTATGCGCAACTGTCTCCTCTGTCTAAGAGCTTTACTCTTGCTCTCTTAGCACATGTTCTTCCCGCCTCCAATCGTGATGCTCTGGTTATTCCTCATTGGAAAACCGCTATGGATAAAGAGATGAAAACTCTTACTGAACGGGGTATTTGGTCTCTTGTTCATACCCCTCCTGGAGCTGATGTGGTTGGTTGTCGTTGGGTCTTTGTCTTCAAATTTCTTCCTGATGGTACTGTTGACAGATACAAAGCTCGGCTTGTTGTCAAAGGGTTAACACAAACATATGGTCTGGATTTCTTTGATACATTCTCTCTTGTTGCTCGAATTACTACGATCTGTATATTTTCTCTGTAGCAGTAAACAGGGATTGAGAAATGTCCCAGTTGGATGTAAAGAATGCTTTTATTTATGGTGATTTGAATGAGACAGTCTATATAGAGCAACCTCCTGGGTATGTTGCTCAGAGGGAGTCTCAGGTATGCAGATTGAAGAAGGTTATATATGGTCTTAAGCAAAGCTCGAGGGTCTGGTTTGACAAATTCAACGAAGTCATTTCTGTTATTGGATTTATTCGGAGCGCTGCAGATCACTCTTTGTTTATTTAGAAAACCTCGGTTGGTCTTGCTGTTCTTGCAGTATATGTGGATGACATTATTCTTACAGAGTATGATAGGAAAGGTATTGACATAACAAATAAGCATCTGCTTCAGCATTTTGTTACCAAGCATATGGAGTCTCCTAAATACTTTCTGGGGATTGAGATATCTAGAAAACCTGTTTTTATTGTTCTTTAACATCGAAAGTATGCATTGGATCTTTTGGAAGAGACGGGTCTTCTCAGGACTAAAACCGCTCGGTCTCCTATGCCTGTTGGAGATGACAAATGTTGGAGTGAGACTTCTCCTCTTCTTGCAGATGTCATCAGGTACAGACGTCTGGTCGTTAAACTCATTTATCTGACAGTCACAAGACCAGATATTTGTTATGCAGTATAGAGAGTGAGCCAATTTATGCAAGCCCCCAGAGAACGTCATATGCAGTTAGCTCTAAAGATCCTAGAGTATGTAAAAGGTGCACCAGGAAAAAGACTCATGTTTCAGAGAAAGGGACATTTGAAGGTGGAGGCTTATTCTGATGCTAGCTACGCAAATGATAAGGAGGATAGAAAGTCTACATCTGATTTATGTACCTTTGTTAGAGGTAACCTGGTCAATTGGAAGAGCAAGAAACAGACTGTAGTTGTCAGATCGAGTGCAGAAGCGGAATATAGAAGCATGGCTCTGACAGTTTGCGAGCTGAAGTGGCTGCGAACACTCTTGCTGGATCTGGGATAGGTTATGATCATCCCCTACCGATGCTCTGTGACAATAAGGTGGCTATATACATTTCAAAGAATCCAGTATTTCATGAGAGAACAAAGCATATTAAAGTGGATTATCATTTTATCAGAGGAGAGATATTGAGGAATCAAATCTGCACTCCTTTGTTATCTCTGATAAGGAACTAGTCGATTTCTTCACAAAGCCAGTTACGTCATTCTCGGAAGTTTGTAGCAAGCTGGGCATAGTTGACAGATATGCTCTAGCCTGAGGGGGAGTGTTGGAACCTGAGACAGGACGATTAGCCTTTCTAGTCACAGCGGCCTGTTTGGTCAGCGGTCTGGCGGTTTGGGCGAGTGGCCTGTCTAGCCAGCGGTCTGGCGGTTTGGACCAGCGGCCTGTCTGGTTGTCTTCCCAGCAGCTTGGTATGAGTTCGCAGCATCGGCCTGGTGGCTATCCGCAGCAGCGGCCTGGAGGTTAACCGCAGTTGCGGTCTGGTGGTTTGCCGCAACAGCGGTCTGGAGGTCAGCCGCAACAGCGGTCTGGAGGTCAGCCGCAGCAACGGCCTGGTTATTAGCCGCAGGAGCGGTCTGGTTGTTAGACGCAACAGCGGCCTGGTCGTTAGCCGCAACAGCGGTCTGGTGGTTAGCCGCAGCAGCGGTCTGATGGTTAGCCGCAGCAGCGGTCTGATGACTAGCCGCAGCAGATGTTCAGAGGCTTCCAAGGAGGTTGTATTTGTTATATAGTCCGGCGGTTTGACAGGGACAAACCGCCCAGCCCGCGCGGCTTGTATTTGTCCCACATCGCTTGTTGTATTCTCTCATCTCCCTCATTTCTATAAATAAGGGGCATACCTATATAATGATTATCTTTTTTGAGCAATAAAATTTATCTTTATTTAGCACTTTTGTACAATAACAATCTCAATCCCAAGAAAATAGCAAAGAGAACTCGGATCCTTCACATCAAACTCCTAACACATAGCCCCCTTAAGACGGTCAATCTCCTTCTCATCATCCCCTGCGATGATCATGTCGTCCACATAGACCGCAAGTATGGTGATATAACCTTTATTCTTCCTAAAAACACTGCATGATCAGCATTTATCTATTGATATCTCATCCCAATCATCGTCTTACTGAACTTGTCGAACCACAAGCGAGATGACTGCTTCATCCGATAGAGGGGCTTCTTCAACCTGCAGACTCTGCATTCTGTCTTGGTCGTGCCAAACTCTGGTAGTATCTCCATGTACACCTCCTCTACTAAATCTCTGTGAAGAAATGCATTTTTCACATCTAATTGGTGCAACATTCATCCACTCTTCGCTGCCAAGCTGATCAAAGTCCTGACGGTGCTCATTTTTGCAGTTGGTGCAAATGTCTCGTCGTAATAGATGTCATAGGTCTGGATGTACCCCTTGGCAACTAGTCGAGTCAAGTAGCGCTCAGCATGTCCATCGGGTTCCGCTTCACAGTAAACACTCATTTGCACCCAACAACCTTCTTATCATTTGTTAGTTGTGTTAGCTCCCAAGTCTTGTTCTTCTCAAGAGTCCTCATCTCCTCATTGATGTCTTCCATTTTGAATCGTCTTTGGCAACCTGTCAATTGTTAGGTACAATAATACTATCCAAAAATGCAATGAATGTTTCATAAGAAGAAGAGATATGATCATAAGAGACAAATGAGGCAAGGTAACAACTGTAACTATCAGGAGGATTTCTCGTATTGTTGCGAGTAGTCTTCTGTAATGTGACAGTTGGGGAGGGCGAATAAGAGGGAGAGATATCACTCGAGGCTTGCGGTGATGTAAGTGCTCCAGGAGTAGGGACCGATATATCCAAGGGACTAGGAGCTAAACTGGGCACAGACACAGGATCTGGTACTGCTGACAGTTTTCCCCTACTACTGTATTTAAGTAGCTCCCTCTGAGTCATAGATCTCCTCCTCCTAATCACTCTCCTACTCCTCCACTAATCCTTCATGCCAAACTGCCAGATCTGTCACCAACCTCTCCATTTCTCGCCTCAAATTTTGGTATCTGACGAGTCTGGTGTGGGTAGGGATCCTTCCTGTTGGTAATACTGCTCCAGCTCTCTAAAGTGAGCATTCATGCTTACAAAACTTCTTTTCTCCACTGGACTCCAGTACACGTACCCTTCTGAGTGCGAGAGTAGCCCACAAAGATACACGTGACAGCCCTCTCATCAAGCTTACCGACACCCGACCTATTGTCCTTCACGAAGAAGAACAGACACCTAAATGCCTTCAAAGGAAGGATCCCTCATTATGTCCTTGCAACTGCTGACACAAAAACTTCCACCCTAGAATCGCTGATGGCATCCTGTTGATCAGCTGTGTTGTTGTCAACACCGCATACAAAGAACCTTCATGTTGAGCAAAATACTTCTTGCCACCTCCAAAAGGTGTTTGTTCTTCTATTCCGCCACTCCATTTTGTATTGATGTTTATGCACAGGTGGTCTTGTGCAATATTTCATGGGATGATTAGTACGTCATTGCACTATTAGTGTATTCTGTCCAATTATCGAACCTTAGTACCTTAATAAACGCAGTGTATAGTGTCTGAACATGCTTATGGAAATCTCGAAAACATGTAAGTATCTCTCTCTTATTTTTCATCAAATATAACAATGTAACACTAGATGCACAATCAATAAACCTTACAAAGTACTTATAATCATTCAAAAAACTTGCAGCACAAGGCCCCCATACATCGAAATGAACAACAAAAACAGAAGAGTTTCTCCATCTAGTAATAACATACAAACTCTTAATAAGCTTGTCTAAATCACAAGCATCACATACCATTTTAGTTTTATTTGCTCTTTTAAAAATAGCATGAAATAACTTAGCTACAGTGCCAAAAGAAGGTTGCCTCAATCGCATGTGATGAAGTATCAGAATATTCTCTGCACTCATCTCTCTTCCTTTAACTTCTGCCATCCCCATCACATATACAAGAGCCGCGTCCAATCCTTACCGATCGAGATACCACAGCCCGTCATGTCAAGTCTCATTCCTAAGTATCTGCCTCGTCCCTTTCTCCTGTAAAGTCACCTTGGGAATATCAAAAATAACAACACATCTCAGTTTAATGATTATGAAACTAATAGATAAGAGACTAATTGGAAAAGAAGCATGCAAAACATTGGATAACAGTATCCGTATGGACCATTGGTTAGGCTAAATAGGATGCCCTTGAGGGAGATAAAGATGAAAGAGCAAGAGATTCATAAGTTTGGTGGGCATACATAGCAACCCCCCAGCTCTATCCCTGATCCCCTCGCTCGTCTGTTTACTCTTGATTCTCTCTATCATGCTCAGTAGGGTTAGGTCCTCCTCTGTATAGATAATGTCGCGGTCATGCCAAAATTGGCTCAATATCCTCCCTGACCACAACGAGCCCGACCACTTCCACGACCACGTCCTCGTCCACTATCCAATTCTCTTTCCTTGGGCGGTTTGGGGCATGTCTGCCTCAGATGGCCCACCTCCCCACAGTTGTAGCACCATCCATAGTTTCTTCCCCCTGTCATGTCACACTAAGGCCAGCAACCGCTTGTGTTGATTTTGCAGTAGTGGACCCTCCTATTCCTGCCTAAAGTTTGAGACGCGTCTCCTCCTAAATCATGGCAGAGATGGCCTCGGTAATCATAGGAATTATCGTACCAGATAGAAGTAGGGCTCTCAGTTGATCAAACGTTCCATCAAATCCCTTCAGGAACTTCATCGTCATTTCCTCCACGATGATCTTGGAAGATGGCCACACTGAGTCACTGCAACACATCTTGTCGGAGGCGTGATCGTAATCCACCCATAAACATTCTAACTTGGAGGCTTACTCCTGCACCGTCTTCTCTCTCAGAGTAGTGTCATCAATTTCTTCATACACATGGAATACTCGTAGAGTGTTCATCACACCAACATATGTATTATTCAGCTTGTCCCAAACCTCCATGATCGTCTCTAGGTTATCTACCGTAGTGGTAATCGATGGGACAACCGAGCTGAGAAGTCACATAAACAGCATCACGTGAGCCGACTCCCACTCATCTCCTCCAGCCGTATTCTCTGGCTTCTTCAACACCCCTGTCAGGAAGTGGTGCAACCTGCGTCGCATCATTTGTTTTATTTTTTCACGCAATTTTTTTTAATTTGTAGCGCATGTATTAGCGCACGTGTATTTCATTTCACGCATTTTTATTTTGGCATTTAGCGCATGTATTAGCGTACGTGTATTTTTATTTCATGCACTCGTATGACTTATTGAGATGATCGTCCAATAAGTTCCTAAATAAAAAGATTTGTCAAATTAGGGATAAGTTAATTGAGGCAAGCATGCTCAAAATTTAAGATCAAATAAAAGAAAAACTTTTTATTAGTTAAAATATATCTCAGGCCCACCCTTGATTGTTGGATAGGCTAAATAGGAACTATCCTATATATATACAAAATATGATTTGACATTCCTATTTAGTCAAGATACCTAAAATTAAAAAAAAAATCACTTTATAAAAACCCTATCGTTCATTCCCGTAAAGGGAGCTGAGACAAGATTTGGAAACAGAGAAATTAATTTCTATGTTTTCCAAAGGTCCGGTCGTGGACTCGCCACGGCCACTGCCGGCTTCCCAGAGTTCCGGCGTCCCCACCTCTCCCACCTTCTGAGGAGATCGACGTTGCCTCCCGTCGGTTTTACAGCTCTAGTCATTGCCACGATCTCTACCTATCAGCTCTGCCGCCACCGCTGTGAGAACTCCTCGCCGTCAGCCTCCGTGGGCTCCGACGTGCTGCCCTTTCTCACCTCCACCCACTCTGATATTTCACTCCCCTCTTTTTCGATAATCCTTCATAAGTGCACGGTGCCTGCTTGCTCTATGGGCTAAGGTATATTTCCAAGCTAATCTTGCTCATTTCTGGTTAGTCAAAATCTATGTTGTTTATTTATTTTGATCTTTAAAAACCAGAGCTTGCTTGTCATTAACTATCTTATTCCTATTTGTCATTAACTTTCATTTTCGCATTTCTTAGTGGTGATACTTGTGGAAGAGATTAGTCACAGTGTTAATTATGTTTGAGCGTTAGGCTCATATCACGTCTACCACATTGAGGTTGATTGTCGTTTATCGTTTACTCGAGAACATCTCGCTTCCACTGCAAGTTTTAAAGAAAAACTCAATTTTACTTATTTAAAATTGACTCGAGCAATATGGTTTACATCAGTTTAGTATCAGAGCATCTGTGATTCGCTCTATCGCGAATAACGCGATCCGAATCTCAAAAAAAATTAAAACAAATCTATTTTAAAATATTTATAACTTTATTTTAAAAAAAATGGCACAATTTTATTATGTCCTTTTATTTTAAGAAATTTTATTTTATTTTAAAAATATATATATCTTTATGTTATTTTTAAAAAAACAATAATAATAGTAATAATAATTTTTAAAAAAAATGGAAAGTCTAGAAGAGCGAATGAAAAGTTTAATGAAAAACGTTGAGTTCGTCACTGCTGAACTCACGTAGAACTAACGGGGTTGTGCATCGATGTACACAATCTTGAAATGACATTGTGCAAACAAAATAATTTTCCTGACTACATCTCAACTACGTATCAACTAGTGGAACCCGGACTTCAAATTATTAATAGTCATTTTTCTAGACTCGACATTTCCCCCACGAGCACTTTGCTGAAGCACTCACTTTAGTCGAGGAGGTTCTTCCTGAGCCCCAACTCCAGGAAGAAGAGCTTCCTCCTCCGCGTCCCCTCATCCCGACTGAAATGGCGCTCCCACTTGCTCACACTAAGGCACCGCCTCTAGTCGCCGTGATTATTTTTGAGTCCCGCCCCGGGAAGGACTTATTAGTGACACATCACTCTCATTAGAGTCACCACCATGTATTGATTTTATATTTAGGGAACATCATTTTGTGTCGTTACACTACTCCATAATTATAAATGTGTCTGAAAATTTTTGTTATCAAATTATCGATTTATTTAAGAAAACTTGTATTTTTAAGATAATAAGAACCCCAAAAAATTTCACACCTGTTGGAAGAGCCCAAAGCTTGTATGTATTATTTCAGTATGTAAATACAAGGAGAGAATACAAATATATAGGAGAGAAGAGAGAAGAATAAATCATATACATGATGTGGGACTAAAGACGGAGAGGAAAAATGGGCCACCAAATGGGCCTTTTACATGGGCTTTTCTAATACTCCCCCGCAAGCTGGAGCGTACAAGTCGTATGCGCCAAGCTTGGATAGGCACTGATAGAAGAGGGTACTAGGTAGAGCCTTGGTGAGGATGTCAGCAACCTGTTCAGTACCCGGAACATGCTTGAGCTCGATCTTCTTCATGTGGACTTTCTCTCGGATGAAATGACAATCTACCTCAATATGCTTCGTTCTTTCATGGAAGACCGGGTTTTTGGCAATATGTATGGCAGCTTGACTGTCACAAAGGAGGAGAGCTGGTGAAGGTAGTTTAACTCCAAGGTCGGTAAGGAGACTCTCAATCCATGTGAGTTCAGAGACCACAGCAGCCATTGCCCGATATTCTGCTTCTGCTGAGGATCGAGCAACCACCGCTTGTTTCTTGCTTCGCCAAGTAATCAGATGTCCTCCAAAATAAGTGCAAAACCCGCTAGTAGATCGTCGATCGTCGAGGGAGCCAGCGTAGTCGGCATCAGAGTATGCCACTAGTGTAGAAATGGAAGATGAGGTTTTGTATACAAGTCCTTGGCCAGGAGCTGTCTTAAGATATCTGAGAATGCGTTCCACAGCCTGGAGATGAGAGCTTCGAGGAGAGTGCATATAGCGACTCACAAGTCCCACAGCGAAAGATATATCAGGTCTTGTAACTGTTAGGTAGATAAGCTTCCCAACAAGACGACGGTAATATTCTGGATTTGGTAGAAGCGAATCAGAATCTGAGCCCTGAGCACATATTTTGTGATTTGCATCCATGGGAGTGTTAATAGGTTTGCAACCAGAGTAGCATGCATCATGAAGAAGATCCAGACAATATTTGCGCTGAGAGAGAACCAACCCATCTGACCGTCTGGCCACTTCCAGACCGAGGAAGTACCGAAGAGGACCCAGATCTTTAGTTTGGAAGACGGAGCTCAGATGTAGCTTAACGGCCTGTATGCCGTCCAAGTCACTGCCAGTAATAATGATGTCGTCGACATATACCAACAGGAGAACCGTACCAGTGGCTTGGTGACGAGTAAACAATGAGAAGTCAGCCGAGCTGCGAGTGAAGCCAATGTCCCGGAGAGCTTTGCTGAACTTGTCGAACCATGCCCGAGGGGATTGTTTGAGACCATATAGAGATTTGAGAAGATGACAAACCCGTGACTCCCCCGTGGTCTCAAACCCGGGAGGTTGTTGCATGTAAACCGTTTCCTGAAGGTCGCCGTTCAGGAAAGCGTTCTTGACGTCGAGTTGAAACAAGGGCCACTGGCGATGGACAGCCACAGAGAGGAGAATGCGGACCGTGTTGAGCTTAGCGACCGGAGAGAAGGTCTCGTCATAGTCCAGCCCCGGTTGCTGGGTGAAGCCACGAGCAACCAACCGAGCTTTGAGGCGATCAATGGTCCCATCAGGAGCATGTTTAATGACGAAAACTCATTTGCACCCAACGGGTTTCTGGCCGGGAGGAAGGGGCACCAGGGTCCAGGTCTGGTTGGCCCAAAGAGCAACCATCTCTTCTTCCATGGCCGCACGCCACCCAGGATGTTGAAGAGCGTCCTGCACAGAAGTAGGAATAAAGACCGAAGAGAGCGAAGTAGCCAAGGCCTGAAGAGGTGGAGAGAGGCGATGGAGAGAAACATAATCCGCCATTGGATGAGCGGTAGAGGCCGACACCGGAGCAGCAGAACACGGAGAAGCCGAGGTCGAAGCCGACTGCAGAGGAGCAACGGGAGGAAGAGGGCGACGAGCATAGACCCGAATAACTGGGGGTCGAGGAGGGTCAACGGTGGGAGGAGGCGGAGGGATGGTGGGAGGTGAGTGGACGTGGATCACTGGCCGGGGAAGGGAGGGTGTTGTAGGAGGTGGTGGTAGAAGTGGTGGCAAAGGAGGAGGGAAGAAGGGTTGATCCTCCCGGAAAGTAACATCAGCCGAAACAGAAACCTTCCGGGTGACCGGAGAGTAGCAAACATAGCCCTTTTGGGTACGGGAGTAGCCGACAAAAATGTGTTTGGCCGCACGGGGGTCCAGTTTGTCAAGAGTGGGGCCCAGGTTATGGACAAAGCAGGTACATCCAAAAACCCGGGGGGTGAGGGGGAAGGCGGGTGTGGAGGGAAAAAGAAGGCTGAAGGGGGTAGCGTTCTGGAGAACGGGAGAGGGGAGACGGTTGATAAGGAAACATGCTGTGGACACCGCAAAGTTCCAGAAGACTTTGGGAACGTGCATGTGAAGCATGAGAGAGCGAGCCACATCGAGCAAGTGGCGGTTCTTGCGTTCGGCGACCCCGTTTTGTTGAGGGGTGTAGGGACAAGAGGTCTGGTGAACAATATCGAAGTTTGCGCAGAGAGTGGCAAACTCGTGGCTAGTATATTCCCGTGCATTATCAGAGCGGAAAGTTTTAATAGTGGTAGAGAATTGCGTACGAGTCTCTAACACAAACGCCTGAAAGACACGATGAAGCTCAGAGCGATCATGCAGGAGATACAACCAAGTAGTACGAGAATAATCATCAATAAATGTTAGAAAATAACGATAACCAGAAATGCTAGAAACTTTATAGGGTCCCCAAATATCAGAATGTATTAAATCAAATGGAGCAGAGCTCCTAGTACAATGAGCTGGATAAGAAGAGCGAGGCTGTTTGCCAATAATACAAGAATCACATTTAAAACCAGAAAGAGAAAGGTCGGGAAGCGCCTTCTGCAGGATAGGTAGAGGGGCATGCCCAAGCCTACAATGCCAATCAGACGAGGAAACGGAGGAAAGGGAGGTGGGAGAGACATCGAGGAGGTAAAGCCCGTTCTGCAGCCGACCCCTACCAATGGTAATCCGCGTCTGCCGATCTTGTATCAAAAAACCAGAAGAGGTGAAGGTGATAAAGCAATTCATATCAGTAGTAAGACGACCAACAGAGAGTAAATTAAAAGGTGAGGCTGGCACATAAAGAACGGAGCGAAGAGAAAGAGAGGGAGGAAGGAGGAGATCCGCGCAGCCGGAGACCGGGACAAGCGCACCATTGGCCACAGTAATAGACGGGGGGTGAGCAGCAGCAGAGAACTGGGGCGGCCGTATGGAAGTGATGTGGTGGGTGGCTCCCGAGTCGAGGATCCAGCGAGAGCTGGAAGAGAGACAGGCAGTACCTGCAGCGGAGGTGGAGACAATACCTGCATGGGAGGTGGAGGCATGGGAAGCAGAAGGGGGGTTGAGGAGCCCCTGGAGTTGTTGCAGCTGAAGGCGAAGAGCCTCAAGATCCGTACCAGTCGGAGGAGAGCTATCGGTAACAGCAGCAGTAGCCGGGCGAGGGGGGTAGCCATGTTTCTTGTGACAAACGGCTTCAGTATGGCCATCCCGGCCGCAGTAGGTGCACTTGGGCCGTCCGCGGCCACCACGGCCCCGCCCACGGGAGCCCGTACGGCCACCCCGAGGAAAGGAGGGTTGTGGGAGTAAAGGAGGAAGGGCCTGCTGAAGAAGGGCCGGCGAAGGTGGTGCAGGAGCCTCCGGTGGAGGTGGTACGCGAAGTAGCATCGAGCAGACATCAGAGAAAGAAGGGGTAGTGGGTGAAGCCAGAACCTGGGCCCGAATACTGTGTAGGTGTGGCGGGACGCGAGCCATAATCATAGCAATACAAACAGCCTCCTTCTGGGCGCGTTGGGCAGCGAGATCAGTAGTCGCGGGCTGGTGCTGAATCCAGGCTTCCGTGAGAGTTTTAGCACGGGCCACGAAGGAGGTCATGTCCAGAGCTTTGCCAACATCCAAGGCTTGAAGATCAGTGAGGATGTCAAAAAGGTGTTGAAGGCTGTCCTTCCCGGAGTACAGCGAATGAAGTTCATCCCACATGGCTTTAGCAGTCTCATGATACATGATCATCTGGTACGGCTCACCCTCGACCGAGTTCAGGATCCAGGTCTGGACACGACCGTCATTGCGGAGCCAATCATCAGTAGAAGGAGTTGGTGGGCCCTAGGTAAGGTGACGGGCAAGGCCCTTGGCCTGTAGGACCCGGCGGACAGAGTGGACCCAGGGGATGAAGTTGGCCTTGCCAGAGAGAGAAATAGTAGTAATCCGAAGCTCATCTCGAAGTTCGAGAGGAGCCACGTGGTCGGTAGAGGGTTGAGCGGTAGTGGAGTCGCTGGAGGACATGGCGACTGAAGAGCAGCAGACAGCAGGGCTCGGAGAGAAAGGAGGGCCCGCAGCGGTCTGGAGGTCGCGGCGGTCTGGAGGTCGCGGCGAGTTGGAAGAGGTCGCAGCTCAGTGGAGCAGATCGCAGCTGGTGAGAGCAGAGCTGGAGCAGTTCGCGACAGAGGCCGCGGCGAACTGGGGCAGGTCGCGGCAGCGGACAGGAGCAGTCCGCAAGAGGTCGCGGCGAACTGGGGCAGGTCGCGGCAGAGGTCGCGGCGAACTGTGGGCAGGTCGCTGGAAGAGGAGCGCAGTGGATACAAGCAGAGCCCGTAGCGGACAGGAGCAGTCCGCAAGAGAAGGCGGAGAGAGAGAGAGTCTGCGAGCACAGAGGCTCGAGCGGACAGAAAAGAGCGAGCTAGAGGGAGCAGTCCGCGAGCAAAAAGGCTCAAGCGGATACAAGCAGAGCCCGCAGCGAGAGAGAGAGAGAATTTAGAGGGAGCAGTCCGCGAGCAAAGAGGCTCGAGCGGATACAAGCAGAGCCCGAAGCGAGAGAGAGAGAAGCTAGAGGGAGCAGTCCGCGAGCAAAGAGGCTCGAGCGGATACAAGCAGAGCCCGCAGCGGACAGGAATGATCGTCCGGAGCGGATAGAGAGGTGGGCCCCACGAGCCAGAGCAGAAGATGACTATAAGAAGCCTGAGGAGGGTGGAACCACGGAGGGAGAGAAGGGGAGCGGAATCAGAAGGGCAGTCCGCACGAGACCGGAGCGGACGCAGGAAGGCAGTCCGCACGAGACCGGAGCGGACAGGAATGCAGTCCGCAGGGTAGCCGGGCGGACAGAAGCAGAGGGGCAGTCCGCAGGAGACCGGGCGGACAGAGAAAGGGCAGTCCGCGGCTAGACGCAACCTGGCTCTGATACCATGTTGGAAGAGCTCAAAGCTTGTATGTATTATTTCAGTATGTAAATACAAGAAGAGAATACAAATATATAGGAGAGAAGAGAGAAGAATAAATCCTATACATGATGTGGGACTAAAGAAGGAGAGGAAAAATGGGCCACCAAATGGGCCTTTTACATGGGCTTTTCTAATAACACCAAACAAAGATACTCGTTTTAAAGGGTTCCTCTGGAAAATTTTAAATGCTAGATTTGAGATCAATTTTCAAGTTTGTAACGTTGGTAAGATTTTATCGGGTGATGAGTTTGGGATATTTGATTTTGGTCTATTAGACGCTCGTATGTGTTTGACAGGAGAACGTATGATGCGATATGATTTAATGATTCCACAAGTCGAGCAAACTTTCTTCCCATCACATTCCTTCGATCCTCACTCTCCCTCACTTTGGGAAATCATTCTTTTGTATGTTCTGATTTTTCTTGATCATTTAAATATCATTCCTAAAATTTTGACTACGGTTTGTGAGCATATTCGAAAAACTATAATTCCATGGTTGAATCTGTCACCGGGAATTATATTTTTTTGAG
Organism: Platanthera guangdongensis; assembly: GCA_039583875.1. Taxonomy (NCBI): domain Eukaryota; kingdom Viridiplantae; phylum Streptophyta; class Magnoliopsida; order Asparagales; family Orchidaceae; genus Platanthera; species Platanthera guangdongensis. The sequence continues at coordinate 193,178,012 of CM077156.1, read as the reverse complement.
TGAGATTGGTTCCCTGTATTTTTCAGGAAAGAGAGTTTACCTACAGGTCATGAGCTGCAGCGAAGGATCTTTCTTTTACCACAATACGACCCCGGGAGAATTGGTGCAATTTGCGTCCCATCATTTGTTTCATTTTGTCACGCAAATTTTTTTTTGAAATTTGTAGCGCATGTATTAGCGCACGTGTATATCATTTCACGCATTTTTATTTTGGCATTGTAGCGCATGTATTAGCATACGTGTATTTTTATTTCATGTACTCGTATGACTTATTGAGGTGATCCTCCAATAAGTTCCTAAATAAAAAGATCCGTCAAATTAAGGATAAGTTAATTGAGGCAAGCATGCTCAAAATTTAAGATCAAATAAAAGTAAAACTTTTAATTAGTTAAAATATATCTCAGGCCCACCCTTGATTGCTGGATAGGCTAAATAGGAAATATCCTATATATATAAATATATATATATATATATATATATATACTAGCATCTTCGAACGGGCTCCGCCCGTTCTCGATGCGTCGCTGCGGGCTTCGCCCGCAACCAAGCGGGCTTCGCCCGCAACCAAGCGGGCTTCGCCCGCAACCAAGCGGGCTTCGCCCGCAACCAAGCGGGCTTCGCCCGCAACCAAGCGGGCTTCGCCCGCCCCGCGGCGGGCTTCGCCCGCCACCGCGAAACCCGTCCTTCCGCCGGCCAAATTATAAAAAATCAAATAATATAATTATAATCGAATAACAATTGATTTAATAAAAAAACAAAAAAAATGAAAGCCCGTCCCGCGGCGGGCTTCGCCAGCCACCGCGAAGCCCGCCCTTCCGCCGAGCAAATTATAAAAAATCAAATTATATAATTATAATTTAATAATAATTTAATTAATAAAAAATAAAAAATAAATGATATAAAAAATAAAACAGAAAATTTAATTATAATTTAATTAGAATTTTTTTAATAAAAAAAATGAAAAAAAAAAACGAAAATCCTGGCCCGTCCGCCTCCGCCTCGCTGCTGCCACGGCCGCCGCCGGCGGAGCCGCCGGCGGCCTGCCCGGCCCCCACCGGCGGGTTCGCCGGCCTCCGGCGAACCCGCCGGGGGTTGTCCGGCGGCGAGCGGGCAGGGCCACCGCCGGCGGTGGCCCTGCCCGTGAGCTCCAAAACTGGAGCTCACGGGCAGGGCCACTGCCGGCGGTGGCCCTGCCCGCTCGCCGCCGGACAACCCCCGGCGGGTTCGCCGGAGGGGGCCGGGCAGGCCGCCGGCGGCTCCGCCGGCGGCGGCGGGGGTGAGACCGTGAGTGAGCGGGAGGGAAACATGGGTATCGGGTTTTTTTGGCTTTTGAACAGTGTTTTAAAAGTAGATTTGGTTATTGGCAGACCTCCTGCTTTGAATCCAACGGCCCGTATTTGATGGAGCTTGATCGGACGGTCCAGATGAGATTCATGGTGTGATCCAAATATGCATATTGTATTATATAATAAAGATATATATATATATATATATATATAGGTTTGGAATATATAAGCTCAAGTTTTTTTAAGGCTAAAAAAGCTTTAGTTGGTTCTCTCATAATACATATCGCAATTAGACAAATAATACATGCATTTTGTAGCCAAGAACGAGATCTACAACTTTTATGTTGAACATTTTTCCAAAATTTGCACGGTTTAGCCGGAATCTGACCCAAAAGATTGGTGGCTCGAATTTTGAAATTTATTATTATTATATTCATTTCGAATCAGCAACCTTTCGGGCGAGATTCCGGCCAAACCGTAAAAATTTTGAAAAATTATTCAACATGGAAGTTTTAGATCTCGTTCTTGGCTACAAAATGCATATATTATTCGTCTAATTCCGGCATATATTGTTAGAGAAGCAGCTCAAGCTTTTTTAGGCTTAAAAAAACTTGAGCTTATATATGTTATTCTGTATATATATATATATATATATATATATATATATATATATATATATATATATATATATATATATACATACATACAAAATATGATTTGGCATTCCTATTTAGTCAAGATACCTAAAATTAAAAAGAAAAATCACTTTATAAAAACTCTATCCCTCCTTCCCGTAAAGGGAGCTGAGACAAAATTTGGAAACAGAGAAATTAATTTCTCTGTTTTCCAAAGGTCCGGTTGTACAACCCGTCCTCTTCCTCCTCACGCGACGTGATCCCCGACGCCGATTTCTAGTTGCCATTACTTGGACTCCCCACGGCCACCGCCGGCTTCCCAGAGTTCCAGCGACCCCACCTCTCCCGCCTTCTGAGGAGATCGATGTTGCCTCCCGTCGGTTTTACAGCTCCAGCCATTGCCACGATCTCCACCTATTAGCTCCGCCGCCACCGCCGTGAGAACTCCTCGCCGTCAGCCTCCGTGGGCTCCGACGTGCTGCCCTCTCCCACCTCCACCGACTCGATATTTCACTCCCATCTTTTTCGATAATCCTTCATAAGTGCACAGTGCCTGTTTGCTCTATGAGCTAAGATATATTTCCAAGCTAATCTAGCTCATTTTTGGTTAGTCAAAATCTATGTTTATTTATTTTGATCTTTAAAAACCAGAGCTTGCTTGCCATTAACTATCTTATTCTTATTTGTCGTTAACTTTCATTTTTGCATTTCTTAGTGGTGATACTTGTGGAAGAGATTAGTCGCAGTGTTAATTATGTTTGAACGTTAGGCTCATATGCACGTCTACCACATTGAGGTTGATTGTCGTTTATCGTTTGCTCGAGAACATCACGCTTCCACTACAAGTTTTAAAGAAAAACTCAATTTTACTTATTTAAAATCGACTCGAGGAATCCGGTTTACATCAGGAAGCCCCCAACCTGTTTCGTTATAAGGGTTTTATTCACACGGCATGACCAACTCAGGTATGTGGTCGGTCCATCAAACTTCAAATCAATCAGTGGAAATTCCAACTTCATTGGTCGGTGTGATGAACCCAACACCTTCAACAATATGACCAACTCATTCGGGCTGAATACCTTGAAGACATCCATTGTACCTTCCTTTGACGTCATGGATCAGCTTCCACACCGATCACGACATCTCATACGGTATCAAGCAATGCCTCCTCCTGCCCTAAATCCAATCACTGCATCCTGATACCGGGGTATGTGGGATGTGCTCAGGTGTAGGTGGCGTACGCTCGCTACACTGCGTGCTAAAGAGGTAAGGAGGTGGGGCATTCCGCTAGGGCGTCGTTAGTGTGGCGTCAAAGACCCGTTGTGGTCGGCCTAGCCGCAGCCAGAGACGCAGCTGCTAGAAGTGTCCTCTAGCGCGTCGTTCGTTCGGCGATGAAGTCGCAGACAGCAGAGGGGAAACATGTCGCTGACGGGAGAGCATCGCTAGCGTTGCCGCTGGGAGGTCGAGGGAGATGTCGCAGGAGAGTGTCACTCGCATCACCGTTGGGAGGTCGTCATGTGCGGCGATCTGTTTTCGGCTTTGATACCAAGTTACGTTCTAGTTGATATTTTCGTTAGAGCAAAATAGGATGGCTATATATAGCCTACAATCAAATAGAAACACATATTAATAATATTATAACATAAAGTTAACAAAGGTAACATTAATGGAATGAGGAGATGAATGACAAATTTATCCAATGACAACTTGCAACAATGAAAACTTATGAATAATAATGCACAATAACACATTCAATTCGATATTTCTATTAAGGGAACAAATAATGTAATATAAGCGAGTGCAATAACAAATACTTGAAAGAACAAAGGTTGGCAAATCGCAGAATATTACTGGCACAAAGCATACTGTAGAAGGGAGAAATGAAATAGAAGGTGCAAATATATTCGTTCTCATAGGGGCATTAAATAGGAACTACAACATGACACACAACACCGATAGGCGGTGTGGGACTAAACTCAATAACATTAAAATATTGCATATATAATAACTCTAACACTCCCCCTCAAGCTGAAGGGGGACCCTACAGCTTGAACACAACATAAAACGGAAGGTACAAGAAGGTTGACAACGTGTGACAAAACAACAGCCACTGAAGCTCAACCGCGTGTCATCGGGGATACTTCAACCGGGCAAGAGTCACACGACGTTGGTCCACAAAACCAACCATGACCACGCTGGATACACTCGGAGCGAAAACTAGGTCAACCACGAAAGACCAAACCAACCCTACCAAATCCAGAGAAAACAACGAGAAGACACAAACAACATACGAGATCGACCTAGAGGCCATGTGTGATTGAGGCAGGAGTCGGGAAAGAGGCATCCGAGTCGCCGTTATCACAAACACTCCCCCCTCACGTGGAATACGTGCATGAAGGCATAGACTATGCTTGGAGGCCGTGACGTACACTCCCCCTCACGTATACCACGTGTATGCGTGGGACCCTCGTCGGGTACATGAACCCAGATCACGTGAAAGAAGGGGCCGAAATCGTAAAGAAACCACACTAACACACCACAACAACAAGAAAACTTAAAGAGAAAAAAAACAGCAACATTAAACCCTAAACGGGGCCGGAGACGAAGCAGCGCAGAGCAGCAGCGGCAGACGGAGAAGAAGCAGCTGCAGCAACAGCTGGCCGGAGAAACAGCGGCAGAGCAGCATCCATGCCGGAGAAGAAGAGAGCTGCATCGGGTGCAGACAGAAGTCGGAGAAGAAGCAGATGCAGCAGCAGGCCGGAGAAGAAGAAGCGGTTGCAGCAGCAGGCCGGAGAAGAAGCGGCAGAGCAGCAGGCCGGAGAAGATGAGTAGCGGCAAGAGGCGCAGCTGGCTAGAAGAAGGTCGGGCCAGAGAAGATGAAGTAGCAGTAGCACCGTCGGAGGAGAAGAAGACAAGCCGGAGACGCAGAGCAGTCGAGCCGTCGATGTCGCAGGCAGCGCACAGCAGCGGCGGAAGCAGCGGATGGCGACGTCGGGAGAAGAATCCGTCGGGAGAGCTGTACAGGGAGAATGTCCCGCTCTAGTCTCCGGGATCAAGGGCCGATCCCGTAGATGTGAGCAGGGGGTGAGAAGCGCCCGTCGAGCCCTAGCAGGCGAGCGAGAGCGAAGCACGGGTCGGGGGGGAGAAAAGTGCGGAAGCGAGGGAAAAAATACACTTTTCCATGTATTAAAAACAAGTATGAGAACATATATATAGGAGAGGAGAGAGGAGAAGGGTCCTATACAAGAGATGTGTGACTAAAGCAAGAGAGAATAAAATGGGCCAAATTAATGGGCCTTTACAATATATCTTATTTCTCTAACACTCCCCCGCAAGCTGGAGCATACAAATCGGAGGCACCAAGCTTGGATAAGAACTGATGGTACAAATGTCGGGGCAATGCCTTGGTGAGGATGTCAGCAACTTGCTTAGAAGCGGGAACATGCTCTAGCTCTAACTTCTTTAACTGAACTTTTTCACGGATGAAGTGACAATCAACTTTAATGTGTTTGGTCCTTTCATGAAAAACTGGGTTCTTCGCAATGTGGATTCCCTACAAAGTAGAACAGTTGGCGAGGATAAGATGACTCCTAGATCACCAAGAAGAGCCTCCAGCCAGGTGAGTTCAGAAACAACGGCGTTCATTGCACGATACTCAGCTTCAGCAGAAGAGCGAGCAACAACAGATTGTTTCTTGCTGCGCCAAGTAATGAGATTCCCTACAAAATAGGTACAAAAACCCGTAGTAGAGCGTCGATCATCCAGGGAGCTCGCATAGTCCGCATTAGAATATGCAACAAGAGAGAGAAGAAGATGGTTTATATACCAACCCTTGTCCTGGTGCATTCTTCAGGTATCTGAGGATCCGTTCCACGGCTTGTAAATGAGAGCCTCGAGGAGCATGCATATACCGACTGACTACTCCGACAGCAAATGAGATGTCAGGTCTTGTAACTGTCAGATATATCAGTTTTCCTACAAGCCGTCGATAATACTCAGGGTTTGAGAGCAGATCATCAGAGTCAGACCCATGGGCACATAGCTTGTGATTGGCATCCATCGGTGTGTCCACAGGTTTACACCCGGAGTAGCCAGCATCACGGAGAAGGTCAAGGCAGTACTTCCGTTAGGATAGGACAAGTCCATCAGGACGTCTTGCAATTTCAAGGTCAAAGAAGTATCGAAGGTTGCCCAGATCTTTTGTTTGGAAAACAGAGATAAGATGTTGTTTGACCTCTAGTATCCCTTTTGAGTCATCACTTATGATTAGGATGTCATCAACATATACCAAAAGGAGAATCATGTCTGTTATTCTATGTCGAGTGAACAGAGAGAAGTCTGCCGAACTCCGAGTAAAACCAACTGCCTGAACGGCTTTACTGAACTTATCGAAACATGCCCTCGGGGATTGTTTGAGACCATAGATAGATTTCTTAAGATGACAAACTCTGGACTCCCTCGTGATCTCAAACCCGGGAAGTTGTTGCATATAGATGGTTTCTTGTATGTCGCCATTGAGAAACGCATTCTTGATATCGAGTTGGTGCAAGGGTCACCGACGATGCACAGCGACAGAGAGAAGGACACGAACCGTGTTGAGCTTGGCGAGCAGAGAGAAGGTTTCCTCGTAGTCGAGACCGTGTTGTTGAGTAAAGCCACGAGCCACCAGTCTGGCCTTAAGACGGTCAACCGTCCCATCGGAAGCATGCTTGATGACAAAGACTCATTTGCAACTAACTGTAGTCTGCCCAGGTGGTAGAGGGACCAGATCCCAAGTCTGATTCGCCCAAGGGCGCGTATTTCTTCATCCATGGCAGCACGCCAACCTGGATGTTGCAAAGCCTCCTGCACAGAAGTAGGAAAAGAAATAGAGGACAATGAAGTAGCAAATGTGTGAAGGGTCAGGGACAGGCGATGTAACGAGACATAATTCGCCATGGGATGAGCTGTGAAGATAGGCACCAAATCAGCAGGCCGCGAAATCACTTCGGTAGAGGGAGGTCGTGGCAGGGCATGAGAGCTCGGAGGGCGACGAGAGTACACCTGGATGATAGGCGACGTAGGACGGATTGGCGGGGGGGTAGGTGTTGGAAGTAGAGGGGGCGAAGGAGACGTAATGGGTACGACGGGCCGAATTATAGGAGGAGGAAGAAACAGATTTGTAGAGATTGTATGAAATGGTTGATCTTCCCAAAAGGTGACATCAGCAAAGATGATTAGTTTACCATCGGCAGGAGAATAACAAACATATCTTTTTTGGGTGCGGGAGTAACCAACAAACATCACCTTGGTTGCTCGGGGAGCGAGCTTGTCAGTGGGAGGAGCCAGGTTATGAACATAGCATGTGCATCCAAAGACTCGGGGCGTGAGAGAGAACAGAGCCTTGGAAGAAAAGAGAAGAGTGACAGGAGCCACGAAGTTCAAGGTGGATGAGGGCATGCGGTTGATGAGATGACAGGCAGTAGAGACTGCAAAGTTCCAATAGAGAGGTGGAACTTGCATCTGAAACATGAGAGAGCGGGCGACCTCGAGAAGGTGTTGATTCTTCCGCTCGGTGACGCCGTATTGAGGAGTATATGCACACGAGGTCTGATGAACAATACCAAACTCGGTGCAGATATTAGAGAAGGTGTGGCCCGTATACTCGCGCGCATTATCGGTACGAAGAATTTTGACGCAGGTAGAAAAATGAGTACGAATCTCTACCAGAAAGGCACGGAAAGTGGAGGGAAGTTCAATACGATCTCGAAGTAAATATAACCAGGTAACGCGTGAGTAGTTATCGATAAATATGACAAAATACTGATAGCCAAAAACACTCGGGAGCTTATATGGTCCCCAAATATCAGAATGGACTAAGGAGAAGGGGGCATCGCATCGAGTACTAGGAGAGGTAAAGGAGACACGATGTTGTTTGCCATAAATGCAAGACTCACATCGAAACTCAGAAAAGGAAACATCGGGAAGAGCTTTCTGGAGAATTGGAAGAGGAGCATGCCCAAGACGACGATGCCAGTCAACAGAAGAGATGGTGGAGAGAGCGGTGGGAGAAGAGGAACCTAAAATGTAGAGCTCATTGGACAGCCGCTCGGTACCGAGGATGTTCTGCGTCTTGCGATACTGCACAACACAAGAGGTTAAAGAGAAGGTTATGTCGCAATTGAGGTCGTGAATTAGACGACAAATAGAGAGAAGATTAAAAGAAGAGCCAGAAACATGAAGAACAGATCGAAGTGTAATAGAGGGAGTAAGAGGGATGTCAGCGGATCCAGAGACGGGAGTGGTATCCCCATATGCAACAGTGATGAACTTAGGATACACGGAGGCCAGGTAGTGTGGAGGCTGTAGTGGGGTAATGTGGTGCGTCTCACCGGAGTCCAAAATCCATGAGAAACTGCGCACAAGACAGGAGCTTCCGCTATCAGAGATAGACACCACAGAGCCCAGTGGTGGGGTGATCAGTGCGGAAGAGGCACACATCCTTATAGGGGTCACCAAAGACCAGGCCGCAGAGGCCGCAGCAGGAGCACCAAGCAGAGCACCAAGCAGAGGTTGCAGCAAGGCCGCAGAGGCCACAGCAAGGCCGCAGAGGCCGCAACAAGGACCAGGTAGAATCCGAGCCCGCAGCGAGAACCAGGCCGCAGGAGAAGCCGAGGCTGCAGCAAGAACCAGGCCGCAGGGAACTGGTGTAGCAAGCAGCGAGTAGAGAGGAGAGGCCGCAAGTGCAGGAAGGGAGCTCGCTGATTGAAGAAAGGCAGCAGACGGAGCAGTTAGTGAGCAGGGAGACCGCAGCGAAGAGGAGCAGTGAGCAGGCCGCAACGGTTTGAAGTAGAAGGCAGAGATCGCAGCGGTCTGGAGTAGAGCGCAGCGGACTGGGGCAGGCCGCAGCGGACTGGAGTAGAGAGCAGACCGCAGCGGATTTGAAGTAGAAGGCAAGTCGCACCAGAGCAGAGGAGAGCCCGCAGCGGACTGGAGGATAGCCCATGCAGCGAGCTGAGCAGGTGGCAGCAGACTATAGCATAGAGCAGGCCGCAGCAAACCCGTGACGGTCTGAAGAAGAGACCGCGAGAATGAAGAATCCACGCAGCAAGGGAGAAGAGGAGCGCGTAGCGGACAAGAGGAGAGCCCGCAGCGGACAGGAGAGATGAGCTCGAGCACGCAGCAGACAAGAGCAGTCCGCAAGAGACTGCGGATAGGGAGTAGAGAGGAGCAGTCCGCGAGCAAGAAGGCTCGAGCGTACAGAAGAAGAGCGTGCAGCGGACAGGAAGGAAAGCCCGCAACGGATAAAAGAGGTGGGCCCCACGGGTCAGAGCAGAAGATGGCTATAAGAAGCCTGAGGATGGTGGAACCACGGAGAGAGAGAGAAGAGAGGCGGATGCAGAGGGGCAGTCCGCACAAGGTATGCGGATAGGGGAAAAAAATTAGTCCGCAGGAGATCGGAGCGGACAGAAAGGCAGGCCGCAGGAGAAGGCGGGTTGGGCGAGCTGGGCGGTTTGAAGACAAGGGAAGACCGCAGCTAGAGGACCGCTGGCTCTGATACCATGTAGAAAGGCGAAATGAAATAGAAGGTGCAAATATATTCATTCTCATAGGGGCATTAAATAGGAACTACAACATGACACCCAACACCGATAGACGGTGTGGGACTAAACTCAATAACACTATTGCATATATAATAACTCTAACACATACGAACAATACTCTTAAGAAACAATGAATTAATCACACAATTTAACAACAAAGAATACAACCCAGAAATAAACTTACATGATTATGCCATAGAAGGCTCGATGGAGGTCTATTGAAAGACCACTGGCCGGAGAAGCTGAGGGGAACTGAATATGAGCTTTTTCAGAGAGATGGGGGGTGGGGGGGGGGGGGGGGATGGGGGGGCTGGACCGGTTTTTCCAGGTGCTGGAAGGGAACTGGAAGGCTGGTTGTTGGTTATCAAGGTGCTGAATAGAGTTAGAGAGGGGTTTGAGGCTGTTGTACGGCCGTAGTGGAGAATTGGTGGGACCAGGAAGGATTGTAGAGACTAGAGTTGCCTTCCTAGGCAGGTTCGGGGTAGAAATGGGCCTTGGAGGAGCACCAACGGCTTGTACACATCAATTCTGAAGGGAAGGCCAGGTTTGTTGACTGGATGAGGGAAATTTGTTATATCAGTGAGAGGAGAGTGGGAGGAGTTGGAGTGGGACTGTTCTGGACTGGAATTGTAGAAACCTAGGAAGGACCAGCAAACAGGGAGGCATCTCTGGGAGGGCGACAGTATTCAGAGGTGGATATGGGTCAAAGGAAAAGTGGAGGTTGTAACATCTTAAAATTCGGACCCAACCAATTGACCCACCTAGGGGACTTAATCGTTTCGATCGACCTCTCTTGGCGAGCATATTCGGGACCAGAGTGACCTTGTTGGTCTACTCAACCAATTACAATTGGTTTACTCTAAATTTCGAGCTACAATGACTAAAAAACAAATTTTTAGCAAATGAGTTCATAATGGACTCTGGTCAGTAATGTTACACTCGTAAGACCAGTATCAATTCAATGACGTTCATTTTGTCGCATTTTGATACATATTTATGAAGCTATCCAAAACGGGTCGCCTCGAGCTACGCGACGCCTCAAATATGACTTTTGATCAAATGACCTCAGAATCAAACTTAGCCAATTTTGTTAGATTCATGAAGCCTATACAAGTTCGATAAACTATCCACACTCCATTCCGATGAGTATCAGCGAAACTATAATGCGAACGCAAGTTCAAGTAATAGGATTATCCAAAAAGGTGATATCGAGCACACAGTCTCGAAATTCGCCTCATTCAGTTTTGTTTGGCTTGTGAAGCCTATACGAGTTCGTTCGACAAAACTGTCTGCGCTCGATTCCGATGAGAATCGACGAAATTATGACGTGGACGCGAAATTAAATAACGCAAATTATCCCAAAATGGAAAATCGAGCGAACAACCCCGGAATTCATCTCAATCAGTTCGTTTGACTTGTGAAGCTAATACAAGTTCAACAGAACTGCCCGCGATCAATTTTGATAAGTATCGAAGAAATTATAGCGCGTGCACGAGTTCTAAATAACATAATTATCCAAAGAAGCGGAAAATTGAGTAAACGGTCTTGGAATTGACCACAGTCAGTTTCGTTAAATTCATAGTAATATTACGAGTCCAGCGGAATCGTCCATTCACGATTCCAACGTCATTTGGGAATTTTTGACGTTTAAGTCAAATTGGGCCGTAAATGCATCTGAAAGCATAAAATAAGCAAATGGACTCGGAATTGATCTTGGATCATTCTGATGGATGTGTGTCAATGAGACAATTGTAACGAGCCCATCCGAGAAAATTTCTGAGTCCTCTACAGCAATATACAGTCATTTGAAGGAAATAATAATATTATATATATATTATATACCTTAATTTAGGTCTTCCTCGTCCTTTTCACCGGAACCAAACCAGCAGCACCTCCATAGCCGCTCCTTTCCAGATCTACTCCAAATCAAGGTCTCCCTCTCCTGCGCCTCCTCCTCTCTTTGGCATTCTCTTTCTTTGGCGATCTCTCCTTCATCTCCGGTAATGGAGATCTCTTTCTCCGGCAAACTCCATGGCCGACCACTTCCGAAGCTCCGGCCACCCCTTCCATTGCCGAAAAACTAGTGCCTCCTCCTCCCTCCGGCATTCTCTTCCTCCGGTGAGCTCTCCTTCCTCCTCCAATTCTCCATTTATGACAACTGAGCTCGACCTCCTCCACGTACGGCCTCCCCTCTCTTGCTCCAGCCGTCGGTGAGTTCACCTCCAAGTCAATCCAGCCACCCTCATTCTTCGCAGACCAAAACAGCCCACTCAAAAGGCCAATACTTCTTCCATGACATCCGACGAGATTCCATCCGACGAGATCTGACTATGGTCGGGAATGACGCGCAAGTGCCGACTCCGTGATTACTAGGGTAACATGCATGGACACCCTATGAGTTTTTCCTCGACTCCTCCCGAGCGTAGATCTTAGGTTTTCAAATTGTCGAAATCTTTTTGCTAAGGCCCCATTTTTTTGGCGACCCGCGAACACCCGAGCGTACTCGTGCTCGGCATGGTCGCAGATCATTTTGAGTGGGTCCTTGCGACCCCATTCCACGAGTCTTGGGATGTGACTCGACGGTAAATAAATATTAATATGTGTGCGGTCGAAACAACGACGATCGCGCAACGGTAAATAAATATTAATGTGTGGACGGCCGAAACAACAACGAGTGCGCGACGGTAAATAAATATTAATGCACGCGCGGTCGAAACAAAGACGATCGCGCAACGGTAAATAAATATTAATATGCGCGCGGTCGAAACAACAACAATCGGGCAACGGTAAATAAATATTAATGCATGTGCGGTCAAAACAAAGACGATAGCGCGACGATAAATAAATATTAATTCGCACGCGGTCGAAACCACGTTGATCGCACGATGGTAAATAAATTTTAATGTAGGCGTGGTCGAAACAACGACGATCGCACGGTGGCAAACAATATTTATGCGCATGCAGCCAAATAACAACGTTCGTGCGTCGGTAAGTAATAATATTAACGATAATGATGTGCACGATCCAATAATGGTGGTTACAGGTTGATGAACGATAATGATGCGCGCAATCAAAATAACAACTATTGTGCGACGATAAATAAGATTAAATTGTGTGGTGAGATCGGCGGTGGATCTTGTGAAGGAACCCGTGATGATCATGCGATGGAAATAAGCGGTGGAGCTGCAACGAAGACTGATGACGATGATGGAATTAAGTACGTCATTACATAGTTTGGATTTAAGATAGAATCGTCAAATCAAGGACTCATCCCCGATTTAAATAACACTTTAATAATGGCTCAATATCTTATAGGTCATAGACGCATCCGCCAACAATTGATGTGTATGAGGCAGACAATTCCAAACCCTTGATTTGATTTAAAGATATTGACCCTAGAAGTGTACTGGAAAGTCCCAGGATCGTGTGACGAAATCAACGACGATCGTGCTTTGGTGGAAATCGTGAAGCTTTTGGCAGAGACCTTCGACGCTGAAGATTCTAGTCTGTGGAATGCCTAGTCGAATTAGGGAAGAATAGATGTACAGACGCCGTTAGCGTTACCAACTTCAAGATAATTTATCAACGGCATGATGTCTGTCAAATCATGTTCGCGCCGCCAACCATATGAGGTGCCTAACCCAAATCCTATTCTAGGTCTGGGCAGTGATTAGGATTCCTAGTCAGATGCATATATCACACTTAAATCATCTGATTATTGTTAGAATAACCCTTGTATTGGGCCCATGTTTTGGCTCATTTATGCTTCTTCTCCTTTAGTCTCACATCTTGTATATGATTTGTTTTCTCTCTCTCTCTCCTCTCAATGTATTTACATACTTAATTAATATACATAAGTTTTGGGCTCTTTCTACATGGTATCAGAGCCAGTTACGATTCTCGCGGTCTGCCGACGTCTGACCGCGCTCTGTAATTTCTCTCGCGGTCTACCTCCCGCGGCTTGTTCTTCGCGGACTGTTCCTTTCTATCTGCGTTCCCCTGCGGCCTGCCCTCTCAGTCCGCTTCTTTCTGCTACATCTTTTTCTCCTCTCCGTGGATCCACCTTCAACACCCTCCCCCTCTTGCTTTTATAGCCTGTTTCCCCCTCCTAATTCGTGGGACCACCCTCTTATCTGTCCGTTGCGGCCTCTCTCTCGTCGCGGCCTCTCGTCAGTCCGCCCCTTTGCTCTTTGCTTGTTCGCGGCCTGCCTTGCCTGCGGCCTCTTCCTGCCCGCCCCCCTCTGTTTTCTCTATCCGTCTGTCGTTCCTTGCGGTTTCTCTATTCGCTGCTAAGATCTGTCTGACCGTGCGGGCTGTCTTCTTCTCGCCTGCATCTTGGTCGCGGTCTCCTGCGCTTCTCCTGGTCGCCCGCCTTTGTCTCTGCCCGCTACGACTTGTCTCAGTCTGGCGCGACTTGTCTCTGCTCGGCGTTTCTCCTGGTCGCTCCGCCTTTTGGTCGCGGCCTCATCCAGCCGCTTGTGCTTTTACATCTTGACCGGGCAGTCTCTTATCCGTTGCGACCATTTCTCTCCGCATATCAGTCGCGCTCTGACTGCTCGCTGGTGCCATTGTGACCGTGCGGCCTTGTTCTTTTCCCTTCCCGCTCTCTTGGTCGCGGTCTCCTGTCCTCCTCGACGTGGCCTTGTCGCGCGGCCTCTTGCTCCATCCGCGGCGGTCTTCCCTGGTCGTCTAAGTGCTGCGGCATGTCTCTATGACTTCCTCTGGCACTTCTCCCAGCTCGGCGGCCAGCCCGCCCCCTGTCCATCCGGCCTGTCCTCAAGACCGTCTGGCCTGTTCTGTCGAACTCCGTGACGAGCTCCGGATAACTACCATCTCTATTTCTGGCAAGAAGAATTTTATTCCTTGGGTGCATTCTGTTCGGCGGGTTCTCCAGGCTAAGGGCCTTCTGCCGCACCTTACTCAGGCACCTCCTTCTCCACTTACGGATGACTGGCTTCGTAATGACGGCCGTGTTCAGACTTGGATTCTGAACTGCTTGTATGGTGAGCCGTATCAAATGGTTATATACCACGACACCGCCAAGGCTATGTGGGATGAGCTCTATTCCTTGTATTCTGGCCGCGACAGCCTCCAGCATCTTTATGACATCCTCACTGATCTCTTCACTCTCGACACTGGCGGCGCCTCAGATATGACATCGTTTGTCGCTCGGGCTAAAACTCTTGCTGAAGCCTGGATCCAGCACCAGCCGCCCACCAATGATCATGCTGCTCAGCGGGCTCAGAAGAAAGCTGCTTGCATTGCCATCCTTATGGCCCGCCTTCCTTCTCATCTTCAAAGTCTTCATGCTCAGGTCCTGGCCGCTCCCACTACACCATCTTTCTCGGATGTCTGCTCCATGATTCTCCGGGTCTCCCCTCCTCCAGATCCTCCTACTCCCTCTCCACTGGCTCTTCTTCAGCATGCCCCTCCGCTCTTACCATCTCCTCCCACGTCGGGGGGGGGGGGGCGGTCGGGCTCGCGGGGCCGTGGAGGCCGTGGTCGGCCAAAGTGCTCCTTCTGCGGGAAAGATGGCCATCTTGAGGCGAATTGTTACAAGAAAATCGGCTACCCCCTCGCCCGACGGCTTCTGCTGTTACAGAAGCTACTCCTCCGGATCTCGAGATCGTCCGTCTTCAACTCCAGCATCTCCAGGGTCTGCTCAACCCCCCCTCGGCCTCTGTCGCCTCCGTCTCCCACACAGGTACTGCTTGTCTCTCCCACAGCCCGGGTTGGATTATGGACTCTGGCGCCACTCATCACATCACTTCGCAACGGCCTGCCTAGTACTCGGATTCTCCTTATCCGAAGTCTATCACCGTGGCCAATGGGGCGCTGGTTCCTGTCTCCGGCTCGGCCGATCTTTCTATCCACTCATCCATCCCTCTTCGCTCGGCTCTTCATGTTCTGAGTTCACCTTTTTAACTTACTCTCTGTTGGGCGTCTTACCAGTGACCTGGATTATTCTGTTATATTCACTTCCTCTTCATTTGTTATACAGGATCGGCAGACGCGGACTACCATTGGTAAAGGCCGGCTGCGGAATGGGCTCTATCTTCTCGATGACTCTCTCATCGCTCTGTCTTCCGTCTCCTCCACTGTCTGGCATCGCCGACTTGGTCATGCCCCTCTGCCAGTTCTCCAGCGGGCTCTTCCAGACCTTTCTTTTACTTCTTTTCAGTGTGATTCATGTATTCTCGGCAAACATCCACGTTCTTCGTTTCCTTCGCATTGTACTCGGAGTGCGGCTCCTTTTGATCTTGTTCATTCGGATATTTGGGGACCATTTCGGATTCCTAGTATATGTAGTTTTCGTTATTTTCTCACCTTTATTGATGATCATTCACGCACCACGTGGCTCTACTTACTCCGAGAACGCTCCGAGCTTCCTCGGGTGTTTCGGGCATTTGTCCTCGAGACCCGGACGCAATTCCACACCACACTCAAAACTCTTCGTACTGATAATGCTCGTGAATACACCAGCCACGACTTTACCACCTTATGTTCGGAATACGGAATTCTCCATCAAACCTCTTGCGCTTATACCCCGCAACAAAATGGGGTTGTCGAACGCAAGAACCGTCATTTACTGGATGTTGTCCGCTCCCTCATGGTCCAAATGCATGTTCCCAAGGCATACTGGAACTTTGCGGTCTCCACTGCCTGTTTCTCATCAATCGCCTCCCTTCCTCTGTCCTCAATTATGCGACTCCTTTCAGCATATTGTTTCCCTCCACTCCGGCTTTCCCTCTCTCGCCCCGTATCTTCGGAAGCACCTGCTATGTCCACTGCCTCGGGCCCTCCTCAGATAAATTGGATCCCAGGGCGGTGAAACACATCTTTGTTGGCTACTCCCGCACCCAGAAGGGCTATGTTTCTTACTCACCCGTTACCTGCAAGGTCACCGTTTCTGCTGACGTTACATTCAGGGAAGACGAACCGTTCTTTCCCGCTTCGTCCCCAACTGCGCTACCACCGACTCCTCTTCCGCCGTCCTTACCTCGTCCCATTATTCCTGTTACTACACCACAACCACCACTCTCCCCTCCCCTCGCTACTTCTACCACCAAACCACCCGTTATCCGTGTCTACACTCGTCGCCCTCCCAGCTCTGTTGCCCCAGACCTCTGCCATGGACACTTCGCGTCCCTCTGATCAGGTAACGTCTTCCACTGCCCATCCTCTGGAAGCCTACGTCTTTATTCATCGCCTTTCTCCACTTCTGCACATCTTTGCTACTTCTCTCTCTTCGATTTTTGTTCCTAACTCTGTGCAGGAGGCGCTTCAACATCCTGGCTGGCGGGTAGCCATGGAAGAGATGTCTGCTCTCTGGGCTAACCAGACATGGACCGTTGTCCCCCTCCCTCCGGGTCAGAAACGGGTGGGGTGCAAGTGGGTCTTTGTCATCAAACATGCTGTTGATGGGACGATCGACCGTTTGAAGGCTCTCCTTGTCGCTCGCGGCTTCACCCAGCAACAGGGGCTCGACTATGAGGAAACCTTTTCTCCGGTCGCCAAGCTCAATACCGTTCGGGTCCTCCTCTTTGTCGCTGTTCATCGCCAGTGGCCTCTCTTTCAGCTCGATATCAAGAATGCTTTCTTAAATGGGGATCTCCAGGAGACGGTCTACATGCAACAACCGCCCGGGTTTGAGACCACGGGGGAGTCTCAGGTTTGTCGCCTTCTTAAGGCTCTGTATGGTCTCAAACAATCTTCACGGGCCTGGTTTGAGAAATTCAGTAAGGTCCTTCGAGATGTCGGCTTTACTCGAATCTTGGCTGACTTCTCGCTGTTCACTCGTCACCGACCATCAGGGACGGTCCTTCTGTTAGTATATGTTGACGACATTATCATCACAGGAGATGACTTACAAGGGATACATGCCGTCAAAGTTCATCTAAACTCGGTCTTTCAGACAAAGGACCTGGGAACTCTGCGATACTTTCAAGGTCTTGAGGTTGCCAGGCGACCGGACGGCCTTATTCTATCTCAACGAAAGTACTGTATTGATCTTCTTCATGATGCTGGTCTCTTAGGGTGTAAGTCATGTGATACCCCCATGGATGTAAACCACAAGCTATGTGCTCAGGCTTCTGACTCGAATCTTCTTCTCCAGAACCCTAAATATTATCGACGACTTGTTGGAAAGTTGATCTATCTTACTGTTACCAGACCAGATATTTCCTTTGTTGTTGGTCTTGTCAGTCGCTACATGCACTCTCCTCGCAAGTCTCATCTTCTGGCGGTTGAACGCATTCTGAGGTACTTAAAAACAGCCCCGGGTCAAGGACTTGTGTACCGTACTTCCTCGTCTGCTCCTACCTTAGTGGCATACTCTGATGCGGACTATGCGGGCTCTCTTGATGACCGGCGGTCTACTAGTGGTTTCTGCACATACTTTGGAGGACATTTGGTTCCATGGAGAAGCAAGAAACAAGCGGTCGTTGCTCGCTCCTCGGCTAAGGCAGAATACCGTGCAATGGCATCTGTTGTATCAGAACTAACATGGCTTGGAAGTCTTCTCACTGATCTGGGTGTAAAATTACCTTCTCCTGCTCTCCTTCTTTGTGATAGCCAAGCGGCTATACATATCGCCAAGAACCCAGTCTTCCACGAAAGAACGAAGCACATTGAAGTCGATTGTCACTTTGTTCGAGAGAAAGTTCAAATGAAGAAGCTCGATTTAAAGCATGTTCCAGGGACGGAACAAGTTGCGGATGTCCTCACAAAGGCTCTTCCCAAAGCATCCTTCTATCAATGCTTGTCCAAGCTTGGTGCATACGATTTGTACGCTCCAGCTTGCGGGGGAGTGTTAGAATAACCCTTGTATTGGGCCCATGTTTTGGCTCATTTATGCTTCTTCTCCTTTAGTCCCACATCTTGTATAGGATTTGTTTTCTCTCTCTCTCCTATATATTTGTATTCTCTCATTGTATTTACATACTTAATTAATATACATAAGTTTTGGGCTCTTTCTACAATTATAAATAACCATTTAGTGGTTCCATGAATTTTTGGTTGAGGCGACGGTTTATCAGTGTTTAATTTGGTAGAATAACTAAACAGACGTCGTTAGCAATATCAACTTCAAGTTAATTAATGCACGACATGATGTTTGTTGAATCATGGTCGTCCGCCAACCATCGGCTAACCTCAAATCCTATTCTAGGTCTGGGAAGTGATTGGGTTCCCAAGTCTGATGCGTTTATCGCACATAAATCATATGGTTATACATAACCACTTAGTGGTTTTATGATTTTAGCAGAGGTGAGGTTGATTAGTGTTTTGGTTGGCTAGAGTAGATAATTGTTTGCCTCCCCTACTCAGTACCTTACATAGTACGTAACTCTGATTGTATGAAAAGATATTATGTGGGAATGTATGCGGTGGGCCGACTGGCCCTATCAGTGGAACACTTCAAAGGGTTAGGACAATGACTCAAAGATAGTGTCACGGTCGAACAACAGTGTGCGCTCTAGCCTAGTTTGTTATTTGTGTAGGTGTTAGCCACCTGGAATTTGACCTGAGCTATGCATCGGTTCTTTTTTTTATTCCTCCAGTATAGGAGAAGAATGAGTACGGGCTCGGACAACTGTATGTAAGGCCTGGGGATGATTGTACTTAAAAATCCTAGAAATGACCAGGATGTGTCACTGCCACCGTTTGGCCACGACGGTGGCTCCTGTGGTCTTAGCTACCCCATGAATAAGTGTCTCAGTCGTTAGTTTGCACTTGATTTTGATCGAGTGTTTGCGTTTCAACAATGTGTGTTTGTTAAGTCTATGTCAACATAGAAATCAAGTGCATTTGTGATGATGTTGTGGAATGTTTTGGTTGTGCATTTACTTATTACCAGCATTGTCACTTTATTTGATAGCATTTATTTATTGTATTAGCTTAGCATCGTTGGGTGCATGAGTGTCGACACTGCTAGGTTCAAAACAATAGATTGCATACACTGCTTAGTCTATTTACTTATATATGATAGCTTGCTAGTAATACTTATTTTATTACCATGCTTATATTTGACTACATACTTGCATATTATATTGCATGTCACTTTCTACAGCATGGTATTTCCCTCCCTTGAGCGTTAGGGCTTAGGGGGAGCGGGAAGAGACACTTAGTCTTTATGATTGACACTTTCCGTTGAACCACTTATAGGCGGAGATACTGTCGATGGGGACGCAACTGAAACCATGGGAGTTTCCAGAGCTATGACATGGACTCGATGTGAACTTGGCGTGAAGATAGACGGCATGATGATGATCACACTTAGCAATATGATCAGTCAAATAGTTTGCTCATTAGAATTTACATATTTACAGTTATATATCAACTTCCATCCAGCTTGGCATGTTACTTGTGAGCCCCCAGATTTTTTTATAAACTGTTGTACTTGGACTGTGGGTTATCGTGTCGTTGTTGTGGCTATTTCTGTCTTGTCTTTATTTACTCATATTTTTGTGGTGTACTACGTGGCTACTAGTCTTCAGCTAGTACTTCTACTACTACTTATAGTGTACCCCGGTTGGGATGTGATGGTTGTTCGCTTACCATCATCGTTGGTTCATAGCTTTTGAAAAGAATGATGGGTGAGGGTTGAGACATGCAAACTTATACTCTTTTGTTATTCACTTCTTGTTGTGGATTGGTGTTATGCGACAAGGTCCCTTGGTCGTGTCTAGTTTCCAAAGGGAGTCTTACAGAGGTCATGAGAGTGGGAGTTAATTAGAATAATAAGGATTTATAGGATAATGGGATGAAATTGTGGAGTGAATTGTGAGTGGGAGAAATGGTCAACTATGGATGAGACATTATAGGATAGTGGACTGAAATTCTCGAGAGAATTGAGAGTGAGATAAGTAGTCAAATATGGGAATTATAGGATAGTGGCATGAAATCGATGAGGGGATTATGAGTGGAATAAGTGGTCAACTATGAATTAGTGGGTGGTTATTTGGAAGTTCTAGGGAAGGGAGGTGGAGGTGAGAAGGAGTGGCCGGAGGTGGCGGTGGTAGCCGAAAGATGGAAATGGTTGGGCTTGGGTGGCCGGCCAAAGAGGTGGGGTGGTAGGAGTAGGAGGTACTGGTGGTGGCCAGAGGTGGTCAGAAATGGAAAATGGAGGGGGATAGGGGAGGGAGATATCCGATCTTCGCACCTGAATTCCAGCTGCGAAACTGGTGGTAAAAATGATGAATTTTCTCTCAAACTTTAATCTTTCTAAATGAGTTCTCTATCCCAATTTAAAGACTATGATGCCTCCATGAACGGTCATGATTCACCGTTCATGGCAGCCTCAAAAATACATAAAAATAAAATTCAAAAATGCATTAAAATTGTTAAAATCATGAACGACTATAATTGTCGAGTAGGCCCTTCCGTGATATGATCCCGATCACTCTCCCCCTAGATGGATTTGCACTAGATTATGTACATAATGTGGGACAAAATAAAAAACAAAATTAAAATTAACACCAACTCTACACTCGCAGTCATTTTATTAACTATTCATAATCTTGTACCTTAAAAGGAGCATTAAAAGGTATAAATAGCTGTGAAATAAAATAATGGAAAAAAGTTCACTGATATATTCTCAGAAAAATACCTGCAATAAATACAATCGCTTGATCTTCCTTGGCATGTGTTATCCATTGTTCCAGCGTAAGTTCCAGCGGGGGCTCTTCAATTATATCAAAACCTGTGAACCAATCATGTTTTGACAGAGCTTCAAAAAGTTCGGTCTTAACATGTTTACACAGCTGAGAAGTTAACATAGCCCTCTTTTGTTCAAGTGCTTCTAAACAGGCATCAAATATTTCTTCTGTAGTATGGCGCAGGACTAGAGAATAACTGTTAGCAAAAAAAAAATTCATGTTAGAATATATGTAGCATAAATATGGATAAAAAGAAGCCTTGAAAGACAAAATCCTTATTTAATTTTAAATGCATAAGATAAACAAAAAGGAAATGATTATTAAATCCTTAGTAACATATGTCAATAATAATTTTATTTTACAGAATTTCACTTCTTAAGACGATTCAATGTTTACCTTGATTGCGGTAAATTCAATTGAATTTTTGTTTCCATCTTAATTTGGGGTGTAGTGCATGGGAAAAATTAAAAATGGCCCAAAATTATGAAATTACCTGTTCATCCATAAATTAAAAATTGTCTGCCTGGGTGAATGGTAGAGGTTGGAGATGGAGCGACTGGAGATGAAGATAAAAAATTGTCCTTGAATAGAGCTCCCTCCCGGTGGTTGGAATCAGACATAACACGATGTTCTAGAAGATTGGTGGTTTCAAATGGAGGCAATTCAAATGGTCAAAATAGTATTTGTGTTGTCTAAGAACCACAATGGAGAAAAAACGTCCAAACAAAAGGAGCCTAAGTGTCTTCAAGAAATATAAGACTAAAAAAGTATATTAATTCTATCAAGCACATTAAATTAGTAAAATATAACTTAATATGAAGAGATCTTTCAATTTTAAATTTGATCGATAAGTATTATTTAAATTGTTTGTGGATGGTCTTCATACTCAATATGGCCTAGCTCATCTGATAGATTTGCAGTGGCTTTGAGGGGAAGAAAGAAGGTTGGCTGGTAATTGCGGAAGAGGAGAAGTGTATAAGTGAAGTTATCTAGAAAGGCACAAATTATACAATTTAGCTCTCACCCTGGGAACAAATTATCCGCATCTTCTATTGCTATACAGACAACATTATATATTTCCCTGTCTCGCCCTGGGAAGAGAGAAGTCAAGTCCGAGGAAAGGAAAGCTTTGAACTCAAATGACATTTGGGATATGGTCAGGATTCCGGTAAAGAAATCTACAGTGGATTTATATAATAAAATGCTTCATTGATGGCACTGTGGATAGACTAAAGGCTCTATAGGTGGCAAAATGGTACACTCAGGTTTTGGGTGTTGACTATATAAATACTTTTTCACTAGTCCGTCCATATCTTAAAGAATCTCGTGGCAGATCATGAATCACCTCTTTATCAGCTGATATATCAAGAATGATTTTCTCCATGGTAAGTGGGACGAGAAGGTATACCTGAAGCAACTATCTGGTTTTGTTGCTCAGAGGGAGTCTGGTCCAGTTTGTCGCCTCAAAAGTCTCTGCATGGTTTGAAAAATTCCCCACAAACCTGTTTCAATTAAGCTCCTTTATAGTTTAGTATGTCAAGGAGCAGTTAAAATCACTTTGTATTTCATCTCAACTATGAATCAAAGAAGAAGTTTAAGTTTATTGTGTACGTGGATGATATTATCGTTACTGGCGATAAGGTATTTGTAGTCTCAAGTTTCATCTTTCTCGACAGTTGCAGACCTAGAACTTGGGAAGGTTGAGATACTTCTCTGGGATTGAAGTAGTCAGGGCACATGGGAATATCTTGAAAACTCAGAGGAAATACATTATGGACACTCTGGAAGAAGAAGGCATGCCCGGGTCAAAGCTACTAGTATCCTATGGATCCAACCCACAAATTTGAACGTGGGTCAGGGGAGTCTTATGAAGATCTAGGACGATACCAATGTCTAGTTAGGAAATTGAATTATATCACTGTCGCACGGCTACATATCTCATTTGTAGTTAGTGTAGTCAGTCAGTTTCTCAATGCACCTCATGAGAAGCATCGGAATGCAGTGGCCTGGATTCTTCGGTACCTGGAAGAAGCACCGTGTTGAGATTTATTTTTTCAGAACCAAGGTAATCAACTGGTTGTAGAATATATTGATGAAGATCGGGTAGGAAATCCTTGAGATAGTCGTTTCATGTCAGGATCTCCTTGAGATAACCTAGTTTCCTTAAAAAGTAATAAACAGACAATAGTGGCAAGGTCGAGTGCAAAAGAAGAATAATTTGCGACGACAGTAGCAACATGTGAGCTAATACCGCTAAAAATAGTTGTTGACTAAGTTGGGTTCCCACAGAATGAGCCCATAAAGGTTGTGTGATAATCAGGTTGTGATTCATATTGCATCAAACCCTGTATTTCACGAGAAAACTAAACACAATGAGATAGATTGCCACTCTATTAGATAGAAGGTTGAGTCCAAAAAATCGACACCTCCTTTATGAACTCAGATGTTAACTAGCAAATATTATGACTAAAACATTGAGGGGACCTAGAATCGGCAATATGTGTAACAAGCTTGGTTTTGATGATATACACGGTTACAAATACAATAGAGCGGAAAGTAAGAGAAGAATGCATATCAGTTCTATACTCGATGGCACACTCGAATAGTGCGACACTTTTGAATGGCTACGACAGCACATTCGGAAACCATCATAGATGTTTATATTAGTAAATAATTAGTCGCGCGATAGTGAGTAAATTAGTTAATTGATTAATATGAATTAATTATTTAATTAATACTAATTAATTAGACTATTTTGTCTTACAATCTTTTTGTCTTATAGTGGGCATTCATCCTTATAAGGAGGCCTTAAGTACTGTGTTGGGTATTTTTGGATCCCTTATCTTTTGGCTCGCTTAGAGAGAGGAGTTCATTAGAGGACCCAATCTCTGATAGCATGTTGTGTCCCGTTATTTTCATGTTAATGCAACTTCGCTTTTGAGTTCTCTCTCTCTCACGCAATCACTTTGATTGTTCTCTCACCTTGGAATCGGAGAAAAATCTTCTTTGTAACATTTGGTTCGACCTGCCACTCTTTTGGTCGACGACGAAGAATCCTTTCTGTCACACACACACACACACACACACACACACACTGACATGACAACCACTGAGGCATTGTTGGACAAGGGCTTTAATTGGTTGGACGCATCCTAGCACACCACCTCACAATGTTGAACGGTAGTCATGCTATACTCGACCAACTGAATGAGATCAATGCGCCGATGAAGCAAACTGAGTAAAATTTGAGCCCAGTAAGTCACTGCCACATTCGACCGCTCAGGTGGGCACATTCCCCTCTACTCCGTCTCCACTAATCCATCGTGCCCAGACCCAATCCTCCCAGATTACTCAAGCTCTTCCTTTCCCCATGGTCGAAGGCTCGGCTTTTGGTATGAACCGGTCCCCTCTTATTTTAGTGCTTCTTCTCCGGTGAAGACTCATATCTCCTCAAGTCCGACGACAACAATGTGAGGTTTTCTTGGGATTTTTGTTTCTTCTTAATGTCATGAATAAGGAAGGAGTTTGGTGATTATTTGAAGTTCTTTGGTTTTTGCGACTTAGGACTTGACATGCTTGATATGTGAATGTAATTTAAGCTATATGGGTAAGATTTGGGAATTAAGTTTTTTTCTAGGGTCTGGGAACTTTTTTGGCTGGAGTTTGTGATTTTCTAGGGTATATATTCATGGTGATGATTTTTTTATGTTTTAGTTTGAGTCTTTAGGTGTTTCCATGTGTTTATGTGTGTGTGTGTGCAATGTTGTTTCACAGTGATGTTCATGGTGTTTTATTATGTGTTCATGTGCTTATGTGTGTGTGTGTGCTGGTATAATGGGGGTGTGTGTGTGCGTGCGCGCGCGCTAGTATAATGTGTGTGTGTGCGTGTGCGCTAGTATAATGTGTGTGTGTGTGTGCGCGCTAGTGTAATGTGTGTGTGCGCTAGTGTAATGTGTGTGTGTGCGCGCTAGTGTAATGTGTGTGTGCGCTAGTATAATGTGTGTGTGCGCGCGCGCTAGTATAATGTGTGTGTGTGTGTGCGCGCTAGTATAATGTGTGTGCGTGCGTGCGTGCGTGCGTGCGTGCGCGCTAGTATAATGTGTGTGTGTGCGCAACTATAATGTGTGTGTGCGCGCGCTAGTATAATGTGTGTGTGTGCGCGCGCGCTAGTATAATGTGTGTGTGCGTGCGCGCGCTAGTATAATGTGTGTGTGCGTGCGCGCTAGTATAATGTGTGTGCGTGCGCGCTAGTATAATGTGTGTGCGCACGCTAGTATAATGTGTGTGTGCGCACGCTTGTATAATGTGTGCGCGCGCGCTAGTATAATGTGTGTGTGTGCGCGCTAGTATAATGTGTGTGTGTGCGCGCACGCTAGTATAATGTGTGTGTGTGCGCGCTAGTATGTGTGTGCGCGCTAGTATAATGTGTGTGCGCGCGCGCTAGTATAATGTGTGTGTGCGCGCGCGCTAGTATAATGTGTGTGTGTGCGCGCTACTATAATGTGTGGGCGCGCGCGCTAGATACATGCAGCTTCAGTTGGGATTGGGAGCAATGTTGTGAGGGTGGACAGTGAAAATTTTTGGGTCAATTATGTTTAGGTAATGTTTTGTTTTTGCACAAAAAACTATATTATTAATATTTATAGTTTATGAGTCTAATCTCTTCTAAACTTGTAGGCACATCCTACTGTAAAGCATTATCGAAGTAAAGTGATCGTGAATTGGGGCAACTTAGCTACGTTGTGTGGGATTGATAGAGTTATTGGAGCTCACATTGCGACTTCATCTGAGGCCATGGATGAAATTAACATGGAAGATTTGGAAGATGAAAATGTTGTTGAGTTTGAGCCACGACTAAAGAAGAAGAGAACTACACAGATGATATTATTGCGGATGTTGTTTCAGCAGTTGCAGGAAACATAGAATCGGGAGAGCAATTTGAATGTTCAGCCACCACCACAAATCTCGAGAACCAATATGATATTTGTGTTCATTGCAATTATTACAGATCTAACTGAGCGTGAGATTGTCAAGATCATCAATATGTTGAACGTTGATGAAACGAAGAGCGATGTGTTCATGACTTGTCAGTGCCAATCAAAAGGACCTGACTCCACTTATATTCACGAGATTAATTACATGTGGGCTAGACTTTTTATATATGGAGTATGGACTTTATTTTTATATGTTTTTAATATTTTAGGCAAACTATTTTTAATGGTGTTCACATTTTCAAGTTTATGTATGGTGTTGTTATCTCATTTATTATAAGCATCCACATTTCCTTCATTGTTTTAAATTTTCAATTTCAATTCACATACAAGCTATACAGTCGATCAACGGAATTACTAATTTCAATTTCTATGACATAATTACTGTCTTCAGACAAACAACAGAATTGAAACTGAGCCAATTTCAATTCCTGCAGGATTTGGAATTGAGTCAATTTCAATTCTCGCCTTTGAATTCCTTCCAAACGAACGAAGCCTACGGTTTTAGGAGGACTCCAATCATTTGAATGAACCAAAGAAAATTGAATGGATTTCTAAAATAATAATGAAGAAACTAAAGAGATGTTGCTTTCTTTAGGTGAAAGACTCGCAGTTAAAACTAGAATGTTCAATGTCCGGAAGCGCCTGGCGAAGGATAAAAATAAGGGCATGTCCAAGACGACATAATCAATCAATAGTGAAAATGGAAGTGAGAATAGGAGGAAGATCTAGGAAGAGGATCATGTATATAAAGTTAATACGATAATCGGCCTCTACGAATGATACATTGCGTTTAAAGATATTATATCAAAAAGGAAGAAAAAAAAACTGTAAATTAGTTATGGTCATGAGTAAGATAACTAAGACAATATTACAATGTAAACCAAGAACATGAATAACAAAGTGAAGTAGAATAGTGAGGGGAAGTAGCGCTACTCCTGATCTAGTAACAAATGTGGTAACTACATTGATAACAACAATATACCACGGAGTAGTACATTTGATGCAATGTGATCGTGTTTGAGGAGTGTCGAGAGAAAAGTAAATGACTTCAAATTCAAGGAGGAAACCCTAATCCCCTCTATATATGGAAGCGGATCAGGAAAAACAAGAAAAAAAATACAATGACAATAAAGTGCATCTCAACACCCCCCCCCCCCCCTCAAGTTAGGTGTGTGATGTCGAACATTCTCAACTTGCCAACAAGTTTTTTAAAGAAACCACTGCATAATCCCTTTGTGAGTAGGTCTGCCAATTGTTGCTCAAAGGGCACAAACGGAGTAACAACAATGCATTTATCTATATTTTCTTTAATGAAGTGTCCGTCGATTTCAATATATTTTGTACGGTCATGTTGCACAGGGTTGTGAGCAATACTGATCACAGCCTTGTTATCGCAGTATATCCTGATAGACTCACTATTTTTAAACCCAAGTTCGGTCAAAATGATACGTATTCATAGCCCTTCACAGATTCCGTGAGTCATAGCCCTGAACTCCGCCTCAGCACTCGATCTGGCAACTACATGTTTTTTACTCCAAGTGACTAAATTTCCACCCACCATAGTGCAATACCCAGACGTGGACCGTCAATCTTCGATCGATCCAGCTCAGTCAGCATCTGTGTACACCTTAATAGTCAGCTCTTTATTTGATGAAAACAGGATGCCTTTCCCAAGAGAGGACTTGAGATATCTGAGGACACGATGAGCAGCATCTAAATGACGAGTCCTCGGGAAATGCATATATTGACTGAGCACTCCTGCAGCATAGAAGATATCTGGGCGAGTATGCGACAGGTAGATCAGTTTTCCAACCAGCCTCTGAAAGCTGGGAATGTCCTCAATCATGTCACCATCATCTTTTCCAAGTTTGTGGTTGACTTCAATTGGAGTGTCAGCCGGTCTGCACCCACTCATTCCTGAAGCTTCAAGAAGATCTACAGTATACTTTCTCTGTGATATGAATATCCCGTGTTTGGACCTTGCAACCTCAATACCCAAGAAGTAATTGAGGTTCCCTAAGTCTTTTACTTCAAATTCTTTCGCCAGTCTCACTTTCAATGTCTGAATCTCATTCTGATCAACACCTATTATAATGATGTCATATACATAAACTATAAGAGCAGTTAGTTTTCCTTCATTATTTTTGATGAAAAGAGTATGATCCCATTACTCTGGGAGAATCCAAAGCATGTCATTGTCTTGTGAAATCTTCCAAACCAAGCTCTAGGTGATTGTTTCAGACCATACAAGGACTTCTTCAACTTGCACACTTTGCCTTCAAATCCTCTGGGAGAGACACCGGGAGGTAGAGCCATGTATACCTCTTCTTTCAGATTGCCATGAAGGAACGCATTTTTACATCGAGTTGGCTGAGACTCCACCCCTTGCAGGCCGCACACGACAGGAGAATCCTTATAGAGTTCATCTTAGCAACAGGTACAAATGTTTCCTGGTAATCAATATCAGTCGTCTGAGTGTACCCACTAGCAACCAGCCTAGCCTTGTACCTTTCCACAACTCCCTGAGTGTTCTGTTTGACAGAGAACACCCACTTGCATTCCACAACAGTCTTTCTTTTAGGCAGATGTACAAGGTCTCATGTGTGATTCTTATCCAGGACATGCATTTCTTCAAGCATAGCTGCCTTCCACATATCATCAAAGAGAGCATCCTCCCACAAAGTAGGGATTGAAGTAACATTCAAAGAAGATACAAAAGCTCTATGGAAAGCAGTTACGGATGAATAGGAGACGAAGTGAGATAACAGATGTTGAGTAGAAGTGCCTTCCATTGGAGTAAGGGAACCTGACCACGGATCAAATGTCTGCTCTGGTTCTCTGATAGAGGTCAGTGTGTTCGTTCCCTTGGTATGACGAGAGTAAACCTGCGGGGGCTTAGCAATAGGAGCAGCAGGAGTTGGCGCGGGAGCAATAGGAGACGGAGTCGAGTGATAGCGATATAATGGAGAAATGGGTAAAGGAGTTACGGAACTCACTTCCAACATAGAAGAGGTCTCCCCTGAAGTGAGGGCCCGTAGTAGCTCTCGAATTCACAGTATGTGACATTCATGGTAACAAAGACTTTCTTAAGAACCAGGTCAAAACATTTATAACCCTTTTCAGTCGGAGCATAGCCGATAAAAACACACTTGTGAGCCCGAGGATCAAGTTTAGTCCTTTGATGAATATGGACAAAACAAACACAACCAAATATACGAGGTTGAAGATTAGTAGGAGACGCCCCAAAAGTGTAAAGAGGAGTGTTATAACCCAGGACACGAGAGGGCATACGATTAATAAGATAGGCGGCAGTGAGAATGGCATCCCCCCAATAGTACTTTGGAAGGTGCATATGGAGAAGAAGACATCTGGAAACTTCTAAAAGATGACAATTCTTGCGTTCGGCGACCCCATTTTGAGCAGGAGAGTGAACACAAGACGTTTGATGGATAATCTCATGGTGAGCAAGGTAGCGGTCAAAGTGAGAGTCCATGTACACGCGGCCATTGTCGGTGCGAAGGATTTTGATACGGGTATCAAATTGAGTAGAAATCATTTTGTGAAAGCGCTGAAATAAAGGGAAAACCTCATCTTTAGCCTTCATTAAGTAAATTCATATAGTACGGGAGAAGCAGTCAATGAAAGTGACAAACCAACGACACCCAGAAATAGAAGAAACGAGGCAAGGCTCACAAACATCACTGTGAATAACATGAAAAGGAGCAGAACTAGGAGATGAAACATGAT
Organism: Platanthera guangdongensis; assembly: GCA_039583875.1. Lineage (NCBI taxonomy): Eukaryota > Viridiplantae > Streptophyta > Magnoliopsida > Asparagales > Orchidaceae > Platanthera > Platanthera guangdongensis. Next base: position 193,148,110 of record CM077156.1, on the reverse strand, counting down.
TAAATGAAACACGAAGATGTTTGCCAAGTTCACAAACATTACAATGAAAATTATCAACTAATACAACAGATAAAGTAGAAAATAAACGTTTCATAGATAGAATAGAGGGATGTCAAAGGCGGCAATGTCAGGACTGTAAAGTGACCGCCTGATCAGTATGAAAAGCCTGAGGTGAAGGTGCAGGGGTGGAAGAATCAAACACATAGAGCCCATCCACCAGACTACCAGAGCCAATCATCATCCTCATCTTCAAGTCCTGAAATACACAAGAAGAGGGAAAGAATGTCACAAAATAGTTCATAGAATTTGTTAGATGACTAATTGAGAGAAGATTCGAGTAAACTTGGCTACATGAAGGACAGAAGAAAGAGTAAGAGAGGAGCAGGGGATTGTTCCTTTTCCAGCAATGGGAGAGAAGGAACCATCTGCAATGCTCACTTTGTCTCGAGCAGAAAAAGGAAGGTAAGATACAAAACATGTAGCAGAGCCGGTCATATGATACGTTGCTCCAGAATCTATAATCCAGCGAGTAGAGATCCGGAACGGTTAGGAAAGCCATGAAGACGAAAGCAGGTGTCCCAAGTATGGCGGGACTTGCCGCAGTAATCATAGAGTAAGTGATCCTTGTCGGTGGACTTGGGTCTGGAATCACGAGGAGCTCTACTGCCAAACTGAACAGCCAGGGCAGAACCTTCGGGAGCAGTATCAGGGGTCCATGTTTGTCACCGATCAAATTCTTGTTGAACAAGACTGAAAACCTCGGGAAGGGATGGCAGAGGTGAGCGCCCCAAGAATCTGCACACTGATCGGATCAAATTCGCGGTGGAGGCCAAGAACAAGTAGCTCATCTTCAGGAGACACAAGAGTGAGGGAGTCAAAGTGATCATATTCTCGATAAAGTTGAGTGAACTCCAAGTAGTAGGCAGACGGAGGGCGATCACCCTGACGAAGGAGGAAGATCTTCCATCGTAGTTGAAAAATCTAGGCAGCATTGCCACGGCAGGAGTAAATAGCCTCAGCCCTTTTCCAAATATTCGTTGCAGTCTCCAAAAACAGATAATTCTGAGCAATCGAGTCAACCATAGAGTTTGTCAACCAAGACATCACTAGAGAGTTCTCAGACTCCCACTACAGCCAATCTGGAGAATCTTTGGCCGGTGTCGGAATAGTCCCCAGGGCATATCCAAACAAGCTCCTGCTCTTCAGGTCAAGGGTAATAGCCCGAGACCACAGAAGGAAATTGGAACCATCTAAATGAATAGTGGTGAATTGAGGAGTATTGTGGTCATGACTGGACCGAGCCACGCCACCGGACAGCAAGGTAGTGGAGTAAATCCCGGCACCAGAAGAGAGAGTAGGGGATCCATCATTCCCGGACATGATGAGAGAACAAGCACAAGAAGCCCCACAAACACCTAGCTAGAAACTAGGGTTCGCTCATAAAAGAAGGGACAAACCCAAGAGCTCGAAGAAATCTCCAATAAGGACTGACACCGAAAATAACATCAGGTTAGGTCCATATTTCCGGTGTCAAAAAAGAAAAGAAAAAATCAGCGGAAGAAGAAGCGGAATAGGACGAATATGGCGGAACCCGACAAAGGCAGGAGCGGAGGCTAGGTCAAACCCGGGACGGGTGCTGCGGAACGCGACAGAGAGATGAGGCGAGATCGAAGCCGGCACGGGATGAGGCGAGATCGAAATCGGCACGGGATGTAGAGGCGGGATGCGGAAGCGGAATGACGTGGAGGTGGACACCGGAGCCATAATCGTCTAAGGCTCTGATACCATGTCGAGAGAAAAGTAAATGACTTTAAATTCAAGGAGGAAACCCTAATCTCCTCTATATATGGAGGCGGATCAGGAAAAACAAGGAAAAAATACAATGACAATAAAGCGCATCTCAACAAGGAGTCATGTGAACAATAGCACTAAAATCTAATATCCATGAGGCACTATTTGATAGACAAGATATACCTTCCATTGATGCAGAAGAAAGAGGAGCCTAAAGGGCTTGATGAGAAAAATAATCTCTGAATGTCCTGAAGAATTTTCTTAACTGCAGGGAAGAGAATGAGCTCAGAGGTGGAAGATGAGCAAATTTTAGATGCCTCAAAGAAATTCCAAATCAATGGCACCAAAGTGGTTAGCGAGCGGTGCTTAAACTAGACCAGAATCTCCTCACATATTTGTGGGTAAAGCTCCACTGGAAAAAAAGTAATAGCGAGCTACATTCAAGCTATGGATAAAGAAAAGAACAAGAACGTCGAGAACTCAAGCAGGAAAAATAAAGAAAAGAACAAGAATGTCGAGAACTCAAGCAGGGAAAAGCAAGATCAGTGCATCTCAACAATTGGAGCAGTGGGAGCACGACAATTGGAAAAAGATCGCCGATGTAGAAAAAGCCAGTGAATAAGGAACCTTCAGAAGAGAAGATGGTGGCGCATCACTTCGTAATAACAGAGAAACTCGCCTTAGAAACACTGGTTATAGCTGCGTAGAAGTCTATGGGCCAAGTAACATAAGCAGAAAGTACACAACAGCTAGAATGCATGTATCAATGCTGACATAGTAGGAGCCGTTGATCGATATTGGGGCAGAGAAGACAATGATAGAGAAACTTACAGTCGATGTTGTAGAAGAAGCTTAAAGCAATAGCCTCTAATCTCAATGCTTCAGGAAGTAATGGAGGGGCAAAACTATGGGAGTAAAAAACATTTCATTGCTGTAGAGGAAGCCCTGAAATCAACAGAGGAAGCCTTGAGTGATCGTAAGGAGGTACATACAACGTACTAGATTCAAAGGTAACCCAAGCTCTCAGACTACGGGCAAAGAACTGGAGCAGGCTGGAGAGCTGAAGTTGGTTGGAGTCGACCCCACAATAGTAGTCAATGGATACCAGGTTTGAGTGGACAGCAGCCCTAATGCACAGGGGAAACCTAAACCTCGAGCAAGTAGCAAAAGAAACTTGGAAAAAACTATGATGAGGATTGTGACTTTAATACTATGTGAGAGAATTGCAATTGATAATAACAGAGGCATGAATAGGCCGATTAGAAAGATGTTCTCACATGTACTCTATACATGAGATGTGGGACAAAAAAAGAGAGAAATAATGAAAATACACAATATAATCTCTCTGCAATATAAAATTGTAGAACGATAATTGCAAATAAATCCAAGATAACGGAAGGATGAAATAACACCACATTACATTCTATAGTAAAAAAGGGGATATAAGAAAAACTAGTACTCACGGCAAAGACCAAACGACTTTAGAGGAGCTAACTTGATGTATGTCCCCATGTTCGGCAGATACATATCCATCAGCAGGTGCAAGCAAACAAGGCACCACATCAAGCTGGACACATAACATGTAAGCAGAGAATCAGTTTAGCTATTATAAGCATGCTAATAATGCAGACAAGTGTAAATTAGTAGAATATTACAATAGAAAAGTGGCTCGTGAAATTTCAATTGAAAATTCAATTTTGCAAGATGCCAAGTTAGATGCATAAAGGTGAATTCACTATCCTTTTACTAAAAGTGGAAGGTGCATAGATTTGGTAAAGTACAAATATTAAAGAGTGAAAGAAATGATACTTCATGCTTGAGACAAAAGAGGCGACTAAGTAATACGATTACAACACAAGAATGAATTAAATTATGTTTCAACCTATCCATGGTGTAAATATAGAAATGAGCAGAAGCAATAATGTTAATATAAGTCTGAGTGGCTCACATCATCAAAAGCTTGCAATTTTAGCCATACATTTGTTCCACTCATGAGAGATACTTGACGTTCTGAAGTTTTACCTCCAAAAATTACAAAAACCTTTCTCTTTGGGGCATCATCAGGATTCTTTGCTGATTTTAACTGTTGAGACAGAGTGTTCCAGGCTTTCCTACACGTTCCAAGCACAGGAAACCGCAAGCAAGCGCGACAGATGATAGTTCGTAGGATGTTTGAATGAGAAAATCCAACCTGAAGACACGTATAGCAAAACTACTCATATAGGACATTAAATGTACCAACAGTAATGTTAGACATTAAAAAAATATATATACATAGACTATGCAAGGATTTTTATTTTGAAGTTTCACGCTTGATCATTAAAACCATTCTCATTGATGCAAAAGTTGATGGGGATCACATTTCACGGGTAGTCCAACCCTTATCAAAACCTGCCCGAGTTTACTTACACGAGAGGTGGAGTTAGAATCGTCGGATAAACGATCCGTGCAAGTGGTCGCATTTAGAAAGACGAAGGCATATTTTTTTATGTATTTTTAGTAATTTTATATTTCAAACCATCGTGACTATTAGTAGTGAGTTCTAAGTAAATAAATAGGGGTATATGGGCAGATTTTCAAACAACAAAGAATTTGGACAAATTTTTAGGGTTCTTGCGGTCTCTCTAAGGCTCTATTTGGTTCGGCGTTTCGCTGTTCCGTTTCGGGCAAATGCTGTCGGAAGGCGGGTAAACAAATGAACCTCCGGCGGCGTTTGCTCCGTTTCCACCCGCCCGCCTTGAGAAACGCCCCAAAAAACACCGTTTGGAGCAGCCACCTCCCCCCTCCGTTTCGAACACTACGTTTCCACCCGCCGGATCGACCCGCCACCGCCGAACCAAACGAAGCCTAAGGTACCGATTCCGTGGATCATTGGTGTCGAAGTTAAGGTAACTACCTTACCACTATCCAAAATTTTCTGCCCACACATAACTACCTAAAACTGCCCACAACCACCACTAATAGTTGTCATTTAATATCGTAACCACCCAACTCTCCATCTACCGGCACTCTTAGCCACCAGAAACCACCCTCCCAAGTGTCGGTCAGTCATATTCCTCCTCCCCCACCCCATAAACCCACCTATAACCCCCAAAATTTCAGAAATTCTTTTATTATCGACATAATTCGCCCCACTAAAACCAATTATCACGCTGTTATTGGTCTCCCCTAGCCCAACCGGCAATACCACTTTCATTAACTGCCAAGATCCAAAGTCGTTGGTTGCTAATTCCTATCCTCCATCACCAGTACACCTTTAATTCCTCTTGTGCCCCCCCCCCCATACAGCATCCTATCTCTGGTCCAAACTTACGTTCATCTTTCTGCAGCATCTCCTCAGAAATCTACAGCCGTTCCACAAATTCAGTCCCTGTTTTCTCAATGCAGAAACAGTTCTGCAGCACCCAGTCCCTTCCTGCACTTGTCAACCAGTCCCCACACTCAATTCCAACAACTGTACCACCTGGTCGACTACTCCCATTGCATTCCATCACCCCCCACCACCCCGCCAATTGTAACGATCCAGAACCAGCACACATGGGCGAAGCTCCACTGAGATCGTAAGGGTTGCAGCCCACGCAACCCCCAACTCCCCTTCGCGTCTGTTTCTCGGTCGTGGTGGGTTGTTGAGGCCGGGATTCGATCATGCAACCTCCTTGATAAGGAGCTTTTAAACCACTCATCATCACCAATTGAGCTACCTAATCGCAATGCCTGAAATGAAATAAAATATATTTTGGGGTTCGGATAGCGCCATGAGTTAGGTTGGTTTTATTAAAACCCTAAAACAAAAACAACCGCTCAACATTTATCTCCCGCCGCTCTTCCCTCTGTTATTATCGAAAGAAGACTGCCGCTCAACACCATTTCTCAATCCCTCTTCTCTCGTTTTCACGGAAGCAGCCGCAACCCCCAACCCCGATCTCTCCCTCGCTCGGTTAGGGAAGTCCGTAAGCTTCCCCTTATCCAGATCGCGCTCCCTCTCGGCACGATCTCTCTCTCTCTCTCGAGTCACGAGCGTCGACTGGAAGGAGGAAGAGGACCTTTCCCCTCCACTTTGCCGCTGCTGGAGGTGTTTATATCGTCATTTGAGAGGAACTCAACCTTCTTTATCTCCATGTGGTCGGTGGTTAGAGGGAGGTGGTGTTTTATTATGTTGTATTGTGCCGATTTCGGCGTCCAAAGCGGGACTGAAGGGTACCAGGTGTACAATGACGCCTCGGATAGTGGTCTGGGTTGTGTTCTATGTTGGTTTGGTAAAGTGATCGCTTATGGTTCGCGTCAACTGAAGGTGAACGAGAGAAACTACCCAGTCCACGATTTAGAGTTGGTGGTCGTGGTGTTTGCTTTGAAGCTGTGAAGACATTACTTGTATGGTGTGAAGATCGAAATCTTCACGTACCATAAGAGTTTGAAGTACTTGATGGATCAGAAAGATCTGAATATACGCCAGAGGAGATGAATGGAGTTCCTGGAGGACTACACATTCGATATACTTTATACCTCTGGGAAGGGTAATGTGGTAGCAGACGCTCTGAGTCGTCGGGTACCGGCATAAGCAAGTTCGATTCTGGCCCATGATGAGCGTTTGGCACGTGAGTTGGAGGCCTTGGAGATCTCCTGTGTGGATCATGGATCATCATCCACTGTCGTTCTGATTTGGATGGAAGTGCAGTATGACATTGGCGACCGTGTGAGATCTACGTTGGAATTCGATCCGAGCATGCATCGCTATTTGGCGGAGTCTGCTGAGGGGCCGAACACTGAGTTTCTTCACGAGGATGGACTACTACAGAAGAATGGCAGGCTTTGTGTTCTTAATTATGGGACACTGTGATAAATTGATGTACGAAGTTCATTTCACCAAGTACTCGATTCATCTGGGAAATACCAAAATGTACTAAAACATGAAAACACTATTTTGGTGGTCGGTCATGAAGAAATATATCGCTCTTTTCGAGGCTGAATGACAAATGTGCGCGTTAGTAAAGGCCGAGTGTCAACGACCAGAAGGATTCTTGAAGTCATTGTCAATTCTGAAATGGGAATTTGCTGATATTTTCATGAACTTTGTGTACGGGTTGTCATAACTGCTGCAGAAAAATGATTCGATCTAGGTGATCGTCGATCGGTTGACTAAGGTTGCGCATTTCATTTTGAACCAGAAAGCAATTCAGTGGAGAAGCTGGCAAAGCTATATGTGGAGAACATCGTTCAATTATAAGGTGTCCCTCGCAGTATTGTTAGCAATCGTGATGGATAGTTTACGTTCGGCGATTGGAGGCATTTTCATCATTTGTTGGGCACGAAACTCAGGTTTAGCACAACCTTCCATCCGCAAAAGGAAGGGCAAACCGAGAGGACAAATCGGACGATGGAGGATATGCTTTGTATATGCGTTTTGGATTTTGGACATTGTTGGGAAGATCACTTTTACATGGTAGAGTTCTCATATACCAACAGTTATCAGATGAGTATTCAGATGGCTCCGTTTGAGGCATTATATGGTAAGAGGTGTCGCACTCCTTTACCGTGGGTGAAGACTGGTGATACGAAGTTGCTAAAGCGCAAAGAGGTTGCTGAAGCGAATGAGTCGATACGGCCCATTTGAGAACGGTTGTTGACTATCCTAGACCGACAAAAAAAGTATTATAACGCCAAATACTGAAATGTGAAGTTCGCAGTCGAAGATTGGGTGTACTTGAAGATAAAGTCTTTCAAGGAAGTGTCGAGGGTTCGACGCTTGAAGAAGCGGAGTTCGAGGTATTTATGGTCATTTGAGATCACTTAGCGCATCGACGAGGCAGCCTATCGATTTGCTTTGTCGACGGAGATGAGTAGGTTGCACGACGTCTTCCATATTTTTGTGTTGAGGAAGGCAGGTGTGGCAGCCTGAGTCTGTGTTGGAGGTCGATAGTGAGCCGGTTGATAGTGGTTTATCTACCAAGGTGACGCCGATTTGCATCATCGATACTAATATTTGACAGTTGTGGAGGAAGGCCATTAAGATGGTGAGAGTCTTTTGCGACAACTGTGGCCGTGAGGAGCTTTCTTGGGAACCAGAAGAGGATATGCGCGAGGAGTACCTGACTTTTTCAGTCAGGTGTGACGAATATCATTTTATTGTTCATGCTTTAAATTTTGGGACGAAATTTCCTTAAGGAGAGAATTGTAATTCCTGAATTGAAATAACATATATTTTGGGGTGCGGATAGCACCTTGAGTAAGGTTGGTTTTATTAAAACCATAAAACAAACGCTCAGCATTTATCTCCCGCTATTCTTCCCTCTGCTATTATCGCAAGAAGCCCGCCGCTCAACACCATTTACCGATCCCTCTTCTCTCGTTTTCACAAAAGCAGCCGCAACCCCCAACCTCAATCTCTCTCTCTCGCTCGTTTAGGGAAGCCGCAAGCTTCCCCTTCTCCAGATCTCCCTCCCTCTCGCACGATCTCTCTCTCTCGAGTCTCGAGCGTCGACAGGAAGGAGGAAGGGGACATTTCCCCTCCACTTTGCCGCTGATGGAGGCGCATATGTCTCCGTTTGAGAGGAGCTCAACCTTCTTTGTCTCCTTGGTGGTCGGTGGTTAGGGAGAGGTGGTGTTTTGTTGTGTCGATCTTAGTGTATGAAGTAAGAGTTGCTGAAATCCACTGTGGAAATTTGATTTGGAGCTCAAATCGGCGTGTGGAAATCGGATCTGTGTGTGGACAGTCACTAGCCATCAAGGTTCGGGCAAGTCACAATTCCTCCAATGAGCGTGTCGAGGGTAACGACTCTTTTCCACGATTTTAGAACCATTATTTCAATATTTATGTACTTATGTTTATTCTCGTACAATGAGAGTACCCTCACACCGGTTCGGCTGAGGGCGGAGACTCTGCCAAGGCGTGGGATTGCGACCACCGTGTATGCTTGTATGAGCTGCACGTAGAGTCCCTCTTCTGCTACGCGGTGGAGAGCGGGAATTCCGCTAGGGCGTGGGATTGTGACCCCACCGTTGTGGTTTTCTGCCTTTACTTTGCTTAGGAGGACCACTCGCCTTTAATTGGACGCGGTGTATGTTTCCCTTAGTTCATTGCGAACCTCCGGGTTGATTTTGTCCGTCCTCGGCATAAATATGTATTAGTGATTCGACGGGTGAGTCTGTATTTAGGCATGTTATGTGAAGTCTACCCGGAGCGATAAGCCCGGATCGGTGATGTTTTCGTGATGTGCATTACGATTAGCCCTAGGTACGCGAACGGAATGCCTCGTACTATTCGTCGTAGTGAGGGCAGGAATTTTTGAGTTTCATTCGTGAATGCCCCGTTCTTAGGCGAGCCTGTATTGGGCCCGATAGAACGACGTTCTTGTGGACTTTCGTAGGACGTGTGGATTCCTTATCACGTTGAGTTGCGTTCAGTCTATGTCATGTCGTCGATTTGAGAGCCTCTTTAGGCTACGTTGAAAATATCACATTTAGACTAGAGACAAGTTCGTTTCTCCAGTCACGACGTTTTGGGATTGGGAGTAATGTTATACTCCTTGTCGCGTTCCTTCAGACAGTTGCGGATTATTTTCCCCCTCTGTCGCGCTCGTTTGGACAGTAGTAGAAAGTTTTTCTTCCTATCATGTTCTTATGGATAGATATGAACTTTGAGCCTCTCTATCGAGCTCTTTATTGCGAAATCTATTCCTCCTACTATTACGGGTGAGTGCGAAAGGAGATCACACGCCTCTCATCGTGGGTCATATGGCTTTTGGTGTTTTTACCATGTGCATGGTGGTATGGCTCTGGGGACCCTTTGTGTGCCTCTTTGTTCTTTGTATTTTTTGTTTTGGTTTTGTGCGTACTTGCAGGAGAGCGATGTACTCGCCCCGGAGTCAGCTAGGATGGCCGGGAAGAGGGGTCATTACGTTGTGTCTGTCAGCCTCATGCTGACCTTCGTTTTGCCTCTTGTTTGTTCTTTGTTTCAGGTGGCATAGCTCGTAGCGGGGTGTAGAGGGTCAGATCCCAAGAGTTGCTTAGGAGCTGAAGATCGTTCCTCCTTTATTTTGTGTTTTATTGTAGTACTGTTATTAAGTTCTTTTGAAAGTCGAGTAAGGCCTTAAGGCCAGACTATCTTGTACATTATATGGACTTTTGTTTTTAAGTTTGCGCTTGTAGCGTTTTGTAAAAACTCTGGTGTGGATGGTTAGTTTTTTTGTTATCAATTATTAGCATTTTAGGCTTTGTAGGATTTTGTATGTCATGGGGCCCTGGTCGGACCCGTGCTATAAACTATTTAAAGACCAGGGATGTTACACAAGTCACATCTATTCATCCTAGAAGTCTAGAATAGTGCAGGAACAGCCATTTTAGTGTCGGGATAGCTTCATACCAAGAGCAGATTAATTTTGGACCTCATTATGTTAAGATTAGTGAGGGGCATTTTGAGAAAAAAAGGACAAAGTGAGTTTTATTTTGTGCTCATAGATTATTTGGTGGAGGTGGAGGGGTGTTTTGATGGGATGTGTTAATTATGTCTTGAATCCTAACCCAAAAATGATGATTGGAACTGATCTCGACCAGGTGCATCATGGAAGACTACTTTGCAGCCTTCAGTTGCGTTATCCACTACAGAAGTAGAGTACAAGGCTTTGACAGAAGCAACCAAAGAAGGTATTTGGTTAAAGGAGCTAATGAGTGATCTTGATTTTCTTCAGGATCAAGCTATTGTATTCTGCGATAGCTTGAGTTTCATATGTTTAGCATAGTACTGGGTGCATCATGATAGGACCAAACACATTAATGTGTGCTATCACTTTATCCGTTCAGAAAAAAGATCAAAGTTATAGAAGGTTGGCGCATCAGATAATCCAGCTGATATGTTCACTAAACCAATTCTGAAGAGCAAGTTCATGCACTACCTAGACTTGCTCAACATTGACAGTTGGAGATAGAACTAGGTGGGGGTTGGCAGCAGCAGACTTATGGCAAGTTACCTCTGATTTGATAGGATTCAATGCAAGGCGGGGATTGGTAATTATATGCCTCGAATCCTTACCCAAAGACGACGATTGGCCCAAGGTCGTACCTTGCCCGAACTTTTTTCAGGGTGGTTATGAGGGGTATTTGGGGTATGTAATAAATGTACGGAGTCTTATATAAACTCCTTGTCATTCTAGGGTTTGGACAATTCTAAAATTTGAAAATCGCCCACATTTTGTAACCGTTTCTGTTCTTAATCTAGTGAAAAATGAACTGCTACTACATGTGGTGGTATCTCATCTTGGAGTGAATCACAAAAATTGGTGTCTTCTATGTTATGCTTTTTTGTTTGTTTTATTTTTCTTCTCTCGATTCCTCCACAGGATGCAAAAATTAATATAACTTTTTCTCTCTCACACGTTTTTCCATCATTATCATTCTATTCGACCGATCTCGTCTCCTTCCCTAATCACCCGCAAGCCGCACTTTTGCCCCAGCATCAGAGCCGTCCGCTCCTCCCTCTCCACTAGTCACCCTCGATTGTCGATACAAGTTTTCGTGGGTCCAAGAAGGGGAAATCTAACCTCCTCCAGGATTTCTACATATCCTAACCACACATGAGATCTCAAATAGGGATTCCCATTAAAATACACGACCAAAAACACAATTATTACACTGATAGAAGGAAAAAGGACTGGGAGGAGATGCAACAATACAAGACTAAGGAAAACTTGTGGTGAAAGAAAATATCATCTGATTCCATAAAAAGGAATGAAGAGACCATTCTCCCTGTCGATCCCCAATCTCCTTGAAATTGCTCCACTCAATTGGCAGCAAAAACTGTATTCCCAAAAATAGGATATATGTAGAGAATTTGATATTTACTAAAATACCACTATCCACATACGTACAACTTCTAACTAGGGTTGTTAGTATAATTTGTGAATAATTCGAGATTCGATTCGTGAATATTAGATTAAAATTCGTATTTTTCGAATCCGAATAGTTCGTGAATAGTAGAATATATACTTAAATAAAATTTATATATGTAACTAATTATTATAGATAATTATATTTGAACATTCTATATAATTAACCTTTATAAAATTCAAATTCGAATTCGAATCAATGTTTGAATCTAAATTCGAATCCAACATTTCATGACGAATCTGAATCCGACTCTGAATATTCGAACGAATCCGAATCTCTGCAGTCTATGTCAAATTTTGATTCGGTTGAAGAGTTATTTGATTTAATTCGGTTCGTGAACACCCCTACTTCTAACCATTCATGTGAGACTAAAAGATTTATTTTGTATTTTTGTTCTCCCAAGAAATTCAAGAAATTCATGTTGATTCGCCATGATGCATCATTTTTTTTAAACTACTTACTTATTCCCGGCTTCCATGTGTAGGATTTAAAATAAAAATAGGATTGCGCTGTTATTTTTGGATAGTTTGGAGTTTTCCATTCGAATTCAAGTATTGAAGTGAGAAAATTGAAAATATAAATAATTATTATTCCAAAATTACAAATCAATTACATAGGAACTCTCCTCTTTATACAGCATAGAGGAGGAAGAATATATATTTGGAGATATGTTACCCTCATGCATACACCGGAGCGATTACTCCTCGCAGGGACCACCGGAGCGCGCATTTGGAAACCACAGTGATTAATTCTTGTAATTAACTGATATTAATTAATTGATTAATATTAATTAAAGTAATTAATTACCTTAATAATTTTGTATTTCCTTTTATGTTTTCCCTCCCTCATCTATATAAGGGAGAGAGTTCTATGTGTTTGGGCATCTCGAATATTTTAGGGTTTTGGGCTCTCTTTGGAGAGAAGGATCATTGGTAGACCTGGCCTCCTTGATCTTGGTCGGAGCTTGCTCCGGATTGTAACTGTGTTCTTATTCATATTAATGAAATCGTTTTTCTTCTAGCATGCTCAACCATCTTGTTCGTAACAAGATATGGGACTAAATACAACAAAGATAAAAAAAATGTACAATGGACACCATTTGGACAATTTACAAATGGGCTTCAACACAAAGAAACCTATTTTGGTTTTAATCCCAGCAGAGGTGAGATTGTTATACATCTGCCTTTACTAAGTACTGATACTATTGATTCTCCATCTCCATCACATACTCTATGATATCCATGATCTTTCTCGGGGTCTAAGAAAAGATAAGCACACATTCCACTTATCATATTGCACAATTTTTCTCCATATTTGTTTCACCGCAAAGTTTTAGGCTTTTGCAGCCTTCCTGGACCCTAATGATATCCCTTCTAAAGTTTAGTAATCTGTGAAGGATTCCTAGCTAGACAACTGCTTTGAATGAGATGGACTCTTCAGTAAAATGATACCACATAATAAGTCTTTCTACCACATGATAGTAAATCATTCATGTTTTAGACGGTAAAACACGTCGTTGTATGAGGGTTCATATAAGAGAATGGAATCAATTTTACCAAAACATTTTCACATATGACTGAAGTGATGTCGACTTGCTCCTTTATTTGTCTTCGACAAATTAATGATCCTATTATTTGTTCAGAATTGAACATGAATTATAGCTTCAAAATTGTGCATATGTATCTAATAGATCGTTTAGGAAGAAGTTCAGCAGAACCAAGACTTCCCATGTGGTTCTTTCTTTCTGTTTTGAGTTTTGGAGTGTATTGTGCAGTTTCTTGAAGCATTCCCCAAGAAAAACACATTCACTTGGCACTAAATATTGGCTTATCAACCCAAGAAATAGTATCCAGCTGATATTTTGAAGTTTATAGGAGGTGAAACGTGACCATGATCGAGCACTAGATGAACATTTGTATATGTTCAAAAATGAATTCAATAGGTCTTGAACAATTAGGAATTTCAATAGTACCTTTGAAGCTTGCTGAAACATAAAGCTGGTTTGCTCCATGCCATTTATCTAGATCCAACAATAACAACTCCAAATTTATCAGCATAACATAATGTCACACATTCAAACAATGGAAAAAAGTAGGTAGAAATTAATAAACCTTGCTTATGGAAAGAAATGCAGCAGCTTACCAAGTTTATATCAGTAAATACAATGGTACCATATTTTGTTTTTCCAATTCCGCACTCATTTTCTGATGAAGAAGATAAGTTCACAGAAGAAGGCAAAAACCAGCCATCAATCCTAGCAAAATCTCGCAACTTAAGAGTCTTAAATATTAAGGCCGCCCCTTGCCTTATAAATTCAATGACATCGGTATGAAAACGAGGAGGGGTGTGGTAAGCAACCTGCAGATACAAGTTAGAAGTTTAACGGCTTAAAAAATGGATAAATTTTATTAAGAGTGTTAGAGTTAGTATTTTACTATTAGTGAGTTTAGTTCCACACTGCCTATCGGTGTTGGGTGTCTTATTGTAATCCTATATATTGCCCATATGTGGATGAATAAAATTTGCACCTTCTATTTCATTTCTCCTTTCTACATGGTATCAGAGCAGGTTCTGAGCACTAAAATTTTTTTCCCGATCGGCTATTGTTCCCCTCCCCCCGAAAACTCGACCCGGCCTTCCGTTTCCGCTCGCCTGCTAGGGCTCACGGAACTAGTTTTTCCCCTCTCTCCCGTCGACGGATCGTCGTCTGATTGCGAAGATGGGAGCGGGACCTTCTCCCAATAGCGTCGCTGCTCCTCGACGACGATCCCGACGGCTTCGTCGGCTCCCCTCTGCATCGTCGCCGCCCTGGGCTGCTTCCTCTGCGACATTGACGGCTCCTCCTGCTTCCTCTGCGACATCGACGGCTCCTCCTGCTTCCACTGCTAAATCGACGGCTCCTCCTGCTTCCTCTGCGACATCGACGGCTCCTCGTGCTTCATCTGCGACATTGACGGCTCCTCGTGCTTCATCTGCGACATTGACGGCTCCGTCGGCTTCCTCTTCTTCTCCCGGCGGCTTCTCCGGCCTACTTCTCTGCCGCTGGTGCTCATCTTCTTCGGCTTTCTTCTTCTCTGGCATGTCTTCTTCTCCTCCGACGGTGCTACTGTTCTTCTTCTCCGACAGCTTCCTCCTCCGGTCTGGCTTCTCCGGCCTGGCTTCTGGCCTCTCCCTACTGCTCCGGCCCTGGGTTGCTGCTGCTGCTTCTCCTCCGGCTCTGTCGCTGCTCTCCTTCACCGACGGCTACTTCTCCTCCGACGGCTGCCTCCTCTTCTCCGGCCCGGCAGACCTATGCCACTGCTTCTCCGACTACATCTTCTCTGACGACTTCTGTCTGCACCCGCTGCAGCTCTCTTTTTCTCCGTTGTTGGATGCTGCTCTGCCGCTGCTTCTCCGGCCTGCTGCTGCCGCAGCTGCTTCTTCTCCGGCTGCTCTGCGAGCCGTGCTTCTCCTCCGCTACTGTCGTGCTGCTCCTTTGTGCTGACGGATGCTTCCTTCTTCAGATCCAGCCCGGCCCGTAGGGTTTAAAATTTATTTTTTTTTAAGTTGGTGTTTGTGGTTGTTGTGTTGCGTCTCTATGATTTCCGCCTTCTTGCACGTGATCTACGTGCGGGGAAGTGTACGTCACGACCTCTAGGCGTAGTCTATACCTTCATGCACGTATTCCACGTGAGGGGGAGTGTTTGTGATATCGGCGACTCGGATGCTTCTTTCCCGACTCCTGCCTTAGTCACACCCGACCCCTAGGTATAACATATGTCTTCTTGCACATGATCCACGTGAGGGGGAGTGTTTGTGATATCGGCGACTCGGATGCTTCTTTCCCGACTCCTGCCTTAGTCACACATGGCCCCTAGGTTGATTTCATATGTTGTTTGTGTCTCCTCGTCGTTTTCTCTGGATTTGGTAGGGTTGGTTTGGTCTTGCATGGTTGACCTAGTTTCCGCTCCGAGTGTATCCAGCGTGGTCATGGTCGGTTTTGTGGACCAACGTCGTGTGGCTCTTGCCCGGTTGAAGTATCCCCGGTGACACGCGGTTGCGCCTCGATGGCTGTTGTTATGTTCCACGTTGTCAACCTTCTTTTACCTTCCATTTTATGTTGTGTTCAAGCTGTAGGGTTCCCCTTCAGCTTGAGGGGGAGTGTTAGAGTTAGTATTTTACTATTAGTGAGTTTAGTCTCACACCGCCTATCGGTGTTGGGTGTCTTATTGTAATCTTATATATTGCTCCTATGTGGATGAATAAAACTTGCACCTTCTATTTCATTTCTCCTTTCTACAAAGAGCACATCCAAATTACCTCAAGTTTTAATAATTAACCAGAAAATTATTAAATGTCTAACAGGATTAAACTGACATGTAATAATGTTCAAAACTTATTCAGGTTAAGCTGTGAAAGAAGAAAACTGACGGAGTATCTTTCTAAATAATTAATGCTAAATATAAACGGTTGATGATGATCATTCCCAGGGATGTGTAAAACTTTCAAAACCCAAGGATGCACAGGCCAAATCAGAGAAAATGCTGAATAACGAGGTAAATCAACTACTTTGAATAGAGGATTTACTGAATCATTACACCACAAGTCCACAAAACAATGAAATCACACTAAGAGGTATGAATGGCATTGTATGCTTACAATACAAGGGAGATCTAATGCAGGAAATTAATTAACAAAATAATATCGCTGCTTCTGGAGACAAACCGAGAACCTGCACCTTTGTTCTTCTTCTTCAATTTGAGAATGTGGCTTCAGAACAGGAACCAAGCCAGGAAGAGAAAAATCAAAAACACAAACGGCGAACAGGAAGACAGAAAACTTGCAGCTGCCTCTAGAGATTTTTCCTTGAGGGGTCTTCACTTGAAATGCAAGAACCAATAAAATATCATATGACCAATTTAACTATCGACTAGAAGATGACGTGTCAACATGTAGGTGAGGGCATACGCATCGAGTGAGGAAGCGGGCTGGGCGTTGAGTGGAACTTGAGCGTCGAGATAGGGAAGGAGACTGGCGTGCATCGACTTGGATTTTCTGCCAACCATCGAAAGAGATGTGGGCATGTGCTTCGATGAGGAAGTCGACGTATTTCGGGGTGGCCAAAATTAGTAGAGCCTGGAACAAAAACTAAATGCATACATACATATATAGATAGAGAGACGGAGATAGATTACTTTGATTTTCACTTTAACAGTCAACACTCCCCCTTAACGTGCAATCAAAATACAAGTCCGAGCAACCTGCGAATGTGCTCAAACTTCCCCTTACATACAGATTTCGTGAAGATGTCGGCGGCATTGTTTTGGCTCCGAACATACTCCACGGCAAGAGATCCATCAAGTACCTTCTATCAAACAAAGTGAAGCGCGATCTCAATATGTTTTATCCACGTATGACAAACAGGATCTCTAACAAGCTTCAGCGCACTTTTGCTGTCCCCGCGGAGCAAAGTAGGACTACTTACTTTTTCATAAACATCCACCAACATCGTATGCAACCAAATACACTCCTGGGCCGTCAAGGCCAACGCTTTGTATTCTGCCTCGGAGGTGGAGATGAAAACAAAATCCTGCTTATTACTAGACAAAATCGTCGTTGGACCGCACATGAAGACATATCCCGACGTCGATTTTTGATCATCTGAATCTTCATCATAGTCAGCATCTATGAATCTGTGTAAATTGAAACACTTGTCCCTTTCATACAACAATCATGTGTCCAAGGTTGTCCTTACATACTTCAAAATGTCCTTTGCTTCCTCCAGATGAAGCTTCCTAGGCTCCTGCATGTAATGACTCACACGGTCGACTGCAAATGACATATTCGGTCATGTAATTGTCAAATAGATCAAAATTCCCACCAAATCCCGAAAAAGGCTTAAGATCTGATAGGAATATAAGATGATACCCTCGTCTTGACCAAGCTTCAATCCAACTTCAAATGGAATAGAGCTGTTTTTCCCTTCATTGTCAAATTTCTCCATGATTAGCCTCGTATAAGCTTTTCTAGGACACAAGCACTCCACTCTTCTTCCGCTCTTCTTCCGCTCTACTTCTAAGTTCTAAACTAAGGAAAAGGTGTATCTCTTCAAAATCCTTCATCTCAAAATGAATAGATAACTCCGCCATAAGGATTGCCACTTCCTTCTCATCATTTCACAATCATATCATTGACATATAGCATCACGAGGACGTGAAGTACACTCTTTTTCTTCACAAACAAATTCGAGTCTAAGTCTGATGTGTAATACCCCCAAAACTACAAATACTCCGTCATCTTCTAGTGTCAGGCTTGAGGTGCTTGCTTTAAACCATACAAGGTCTTCTTCAATTTGCACACATGCATTGGGTGTGACTCTAAGATATATTGTTGGGTACATTGGACACAATGTACTTGATTTGAAGAAGCTCTTTCAACTCAATGATATACACATGTGTGTATTTGATGTATGTTTCAGTTTATGTATGCAGGTTGCCTATATCATATTGATTGGACAGGTGGTTCAAGTCATATTAACAGGTGGACTCAAAAAAGCTGACTAGAAAGTGAAGAAAATTGACGAAGTGCAAAAGCATCGAGTGAAGTCAGCACAGTGTCGAGTGAAGTCAGCACAGTGCTGAGTGAAGTCAGTACAGTCTACATCTAGCACTTGCAAAGCAGAATAATGGCTAAGTATAAAAGTGTCGATACACTTCAACTGTGTCGACACCTTTGCAAAGGTTGTATCTAGACAAGTCAGCTAACTCGACACATAGAAGATTCAAAGAACAAGTGTCGAGACAATACAACTGACTCGACACAATGAAGAATTAAAATGTCGACACCGGCAGAAAGCAGTGTTGAGACAATTCAACTGTCTCGACACAGTGAATATAGAAGTGTCGACACCAGCAAACAGGTGTGTCGATACAATTCAACTGTCTCGACACAGTGAAGAAATAAAGCAGCATAGAAGTGTCGACACCCGGCAGAAAGTTGTGTCGAGACAATCTAACTGTCTCGACATAGTGCAGAATTAAAAGTGTCGACACAGATGACAGTTGTGTCGAGACAAGTCAACTGTCTCGACACTTTCAAGTTAAGATGAAAAAATTTTTAAGTAAAATTGTGTCCAGACTGTAAAGATGTCTCGACACAAGTGTCGAGACACTTTGAACATCTTGACACTAATGTTTTTGAAGATGTGCAGAGTCAACACAGAAGTGTCAAGACATGTCAGAACTGTCACATCAGCTACAGTAAAGTGATATTTTAACAGAAAGAAGTTGAAGTATGATGTCAGATGCTGATGTCATCAATCAAAAACAAGTCATCCACGAAGGCTATAAATAGAGGGGTTGTCTACACAGAAATTAGTCATCAAGCAATCAGAAATTCTCATTCTAATTTCTTCCAAGTCAGGGCAGTGCGACAATCCCGAGGAGGAAGAAGACGAAGGTCTTCAAGAAAATCTCCAGATCCTTTTATAAAGTTGATCTGAAGATTGAGGTGGGTCTGATTTACAATTTCTTCAAGGAAATCAAGCCAATCAACATCAAAAAAATTGCAGATCCAGAGAACTATCATTTCAGCCAGCCTGCTTTTCAAAATTCAATCAAGTACAACTGATTTGAAGAATCTGAATTCTTTCAGATAAGTCAGATTACAGAATTCCTATTTTCTGAAGATTACTTCTCTTATTAACCTCTTAATTTTGTAAGATCTCCTTGAGATCTGAGTGGGCAGGAGATCTAATTTCTGAGTTGTAAGCCTATTTTATAAAGGCTGAGGTTGGGTTCTTAATGGACCTGAGGTAGGTGATTTGAGTGGATCACTGAGGTGTAAGTCTGTGTTATAAAGGCTGAGGTAGGATTCTTGAGGGACCTCAGGTAGGAGATTGGGAAAATCTATGAGGTAGGACTTGTTGGTCTGAGTGTAGGTTTCTTAACAGTTGTTGCTGTTTGGGGCCTGCTAAGGCTGAGAGAGGGGTGTGGAGGCGGCTAGAGGCGGCAACCCGAAGGGGAGGAGCACTATTTTGAAAACTATAGAAAGGAATAGTGAATTCCATAAATGAACAGTAGCAATGAATAGAAGTAAGAATTTTTGCACTGATGGATTTTGGGGGGTGTATGCACTGCAGATGAGGGTTTTGGAGGGGAAAGAAGGGGCCTAGGGTTAGGGGGTACCTTGGGGGGAGATACAAGCCCTGGAATCGTCACCTAGGGTTCCACGAAGTCGGCACCGTAAAGGGATCGCCGAATTTCGAGATTTCTCTTCTCCAAAGTATGTCAATGTCTTTAACCAGCCGACAAACCATCTATTTATAATAAAAGGAGGATTAGGGCATCCCACCATCGATGGCTATGATTGGACGAAGGTGGGATCACCTAAATACATCAAAATAAAATGTAAAATAGAGAAATAATATATCAAATCGATTCGCAACGCGAATCCGAACACATCTGCGGAGTCCGATCATCGATTTGGGCACGCCACATATGGAAAGTCGCCAAATCGGCCTTGTATTGGCCCAAAACTCGTCATCCACTGCAAGTGCTCATCTATGCTCTCATCAATCTCCCCAACTTGAAAGAATTCATCTCCCGATGAATAGGGATCAGAATTCTCTCGTTGCATGCCAGGTAAAACTCGAAAAAGTCCACCAGAGGCCGTACAAGTGTCGTCGTTGGAAAAGTGTCCTCGCCAATCAACTCCCCCTAACTAAAAAGTTGTCATCTCCGGTGAATGGAGACGGTCGTGCTGAAGTCGAAGTCAAGGGTCGAATCGATCAAGCTCTGCTGCAAGTATCCAAGAGTCACCAACGTCTGTAGTGGGAATGCACTGGTGGAGTCTGGTCTCCATGATGCTCTCATCGCTCAACTCACGAGTGGTGGATCCCGGTGCGACCGGCGGCGTCGTCGGTAGAACCAAAGAAGACGAGTCCCCAGGTGGGTGGGTGTCAGAAGTGAGTAGTTGTGGTCATCAGACATATGTGGGTTATGAGGGTGGCAAGGCAACGTGAGTGGAGATGTGGGCGGCTGGAAATCCCCAATGCTTGGGTCCACATACTCGCGAGTCTCGTAGTACGGCGTCATATCCTCAAAATACTAAATACCAGGTGGATACTCATACTTGCAAGAAAATTGAGATCATAGGTGTTTGCTTCGATATGTCTCATGATTATATAGGGATTCATTCGCCTAACGCTCAAGCCTTTAACAAGCCTCGTACGGAGCCTCACAACGCAGATTCTCACCATCACCTGCTCGCATTCATGAAGTACCTGCACTTGCTAATGAATATTCATATGTGATTTATAAAATTTATATTCATTATGGATTTTTCGTCGGACCGACTCATGCCACATATGCAAACGACGAACAAATAACTCAACAGACACATGCAGACAATGAAGAAACAACTCAACGGACACATGCAAATGATGCAAATGAAACATGACCGACACAACATGCTTTCTATGGGAGAATCTAATAATGACCTGAAAACTTATCAAAGGAGGTGGCCTATCATGAGACTCCCTCGGCAGAGTGTATACAAATTCATCTCGTGTGTGCCGACTGTCGAGTGCTCGGGTGACCATGCGAAACATCTACACTCAAGGGCAAGCTCATGAAGAGCAAAATGTCTCTCAGGGAGCGTAACAGATCAGGGGGCTCACCAGGAGGTGTGTACGAAAAATCATCACGAATGTGATAACCACCTGAGTGAAAGTCATGTGCACAGACTAGAAGGCGTGACTCTATAGTGTGGGGAGTATCGCCAAAAATAAAGAACTCGTCTGGTGGGTCAGCAGGTGGTGCGTCCTAAAACTCATCGAGGGTGCGATGTGTCGCCAGATAGGATCCCAAAATATCAGGAGTATGCTCAAGTTTACTAGGGGGAAGTCCTAAATACTTGATGCACCACTCAATATCCAACCACTGGGGCAAGGTCAGAGACGATAAAAGAAGTGGCGTCAGTAAGTCGATACTAATATATAAGTGGCTTACCTGAATCTCATCTTCACCAGAATGTGGCGGATCATCGGGAGACTTAACACGAGGGTCGTCATAGAACTCTTCACTAGGCTCATGATCCTCCATATGAGTACCATCGTGAGAGGTAGTGTCCCCTTGATTGAGTGACATAGCCACTACAAGATCAACACTAGGTTTTGGGCTCTCGGGCGTGATATGACTCGGAGCAATGACAATGGGAATGGGACATAGACCTCTCAAGAACGGGTCTGTCAGCGCGGTGTCAAGACAAGATTCTAGGGTAGGGGTGCTAATCAACCCATGACACATTAAAAGTGGTGGTGTGGGTGAGGGACACAACACTACAGACTCAAAAGGTCGCTCAAGCTCACTCATAGTCGGGGTCACAAGAGATGGGTCAGAAACAAAAGATAGGTCATTCACTGGGCTAACCATCTCACAGGGGTGAGAGCAATCTGCATCAGGTATCACTTCTGTCGTGGCTGACAGGACAGTGGTAGGCGTCGTGATGAGGTATTTCTCAAGCTCCAGCCATATCGTCAGCTATCAGTCGCCCGTCGGGCCAATCAGAAACTGGCCCCACGCTACTACGGGCCGTACAGGATCATTCGGCGGGTAGGACCTGTCGCCTATACTTTGGCGCTTCCGGAGGGGTCCCGCATTCACCCTACTTTTCATGTATCAGTACTCAAAAAGAAGCTGGGGAACGTTGTTTCTGTCACTCCTATCTTACCTGAGGCCCCCAGCAGCGGCGAATTGAGGCCCTTACCTGAAGACGTTCTCATGACCAAGTGGAAAAAACACGGCACTGAGTACCGGCCAACGATCCTCGTCAAATGGAAGCAGATGCCCGCGACGCACAATTCGTGGGTTGACCTCTTGGAGTTCCGGGAGCGCTACCCTGATTTTCACCTTGCGGACAAGGTGCTTCTTAATGGGGAGGGGAATGTTATGCCCCCGGACGATCTACGTTTTCGTGGATTTAAATACGCGCGAAGGCCGAAGGAGATGGAGAATACAAACCGGGCTGAACCATCTGGTTCAGCCCGAACCCAACAATAAAGCAGAATGGGGGCTGAACCACATGGTTCAGCCCCAATGGGGCCGGCCGGCCCTAGGGGTTGGGTGGGAGCATAAATACCCAACCCCTCCTCCTTGGTGGGTCAAGAAGATTATTCCAGGTATCCTCTCTTCTTCCTCTCCTAAACCCTAATCCTCTAGCCTTCTTCCTACTTTCTCTTCTTCTCCTAGATAGGTCATAACAACGACGATATCAAGTAAGCAAGGTGGAGTTCTGTGATAAGTGAAGAGCTTGCGGTGGCGGAGCCTCGAAAGTGGAGTCAAACACGTACATGTCATCCTTCATGCTACCAGAGCTAATCACCTGCCCCGTCTTCAGATCTTGAAATACACGATGAGAAGAAAAAAGGTAATGGAGAAGTGAAGAGAATTAGTCAAATGACTAATAGAAAGTAAACTACAGGTGAACTTTGGAACATGAAAAACGGAGGATAAAGTGAGAGAAGAATAAGGAATGGATCCCTTCCCAACAATGGATGAGGACCCATCAGTAATGCTCACTTTATCCCTACTTGAAAGAGGGGAATAGGATACAAAACCTGAAGTAGAACCAGTCATGTGATCGGTGTCGCCCGAATCGATGATCCATTGTGTAGGACCAGTAGAAGCCGAGATGGTACTCGAAGTACCAGTGTGGGCAAGAGCAGATGATGACATAAGGGCATCGGGAGGCTCAGTAGTAAGGTTGTACATCAAACGATGAAAGGCTTGCATCTCTTCAGCAGAGAAAGAGGACGACTGAGAATACCCACCATCGAAAGTCTCGGTTAGGTGAGCAGAGTGAGGAGATCGGTCTGGAGTCCTATCACGACCGCGACCCCCGCGAGAAGTTGATCCCCCTCGAGGAGGAATGTCATGGAGGATATAACAAGTATCTCGAATATGACGAGACTTGCCACAATAGTCACATGAGAGGTGAACCCTATCTGTCGGCTTGGGCTTGAAATCACAAGTGCGACTGCCAACATGGGGCTGATGATCCACTAGCGCAGATTCCTCTGGAAGGTTAGAGATGGTCCAGGATTGTCGTCGATCAAACTCTTGTTGAAAAATATTGTAAACCTCAGGAAGTGAGGGAATAGGAACACGCTCCAAGATCTGGATCGTAATCTGATCAAAATCTGTGTAAGCTGTGGAGGAACTCAAATACCTAATTTATATCTTCGCGATTCTTCAGCAGGAGTGCATCCGCATTGCACACCATAAAGAGAGAGTCAAAATGATCGTGTTCCGGATAAAGCTGGGTAAACTCAAGGTAATAGGCTGAAGGAGGACGATCCCCCGACGAAGATTTCTGATCTTGTGGCGAAGCTGAAATATTTGGGCCGCATTCCCCTTGCGGGAATAGGTAGACACAGCACGCTTCCATATGTCTGCAGCAATATCCAGGAAGAGATAATTTCGTGCAATCAATTTCTGCATGGAGTTGATAAGCCATGACATGACAAGCGAGTTTTTTGACTCCCATTTAGTCCAAGCAGTAAAATTCGGAGTCAGAGCAGTAGTGGTGTCATTGACGTAGCCAAAGAGATGTCGAATCTTCCGGGCAAGGGTAATAGAGCGGGACCAAGCCAAATAGTTGGTGTCATCAAAGCGGATTGTGGTAAGCTGCGAATAGAGGTGATCTTGACCAGGCCGGGTAGATACAACGGGGGTCATGGGAGTACCGGAATCACTAATCTCTAACATGGAAACAAAAACAACCAAACCGCCAAGAAGATTGAGTAGGGTAGAGAAGAACACCTCGTCAAAGAGAACAAGAGCGAATAGGCATCAATGAAGGATTAGAATTCATGTTCCACGACCACAATGGAAACCCTAGATCGAAGATTTGGAGACATCCAACTGTTGGAATTTCACAAAACTTGAGAGGGGGATAAGGAATGCAAAGTAAAACCATTACCAAAGTTTGAGGTCAATCGGACCACCGGAGACACGTTCGGGGAGGCATCAGCGCCGATCGGCCGACATATTGTCGTGCGCCGATCGGCCGACATATTGTCGTGCGCCGATCGGCCGACATATTGTCATGCGGCGATCGGCGCTGTAGAAGGCATATGGGTCGCAGAGAGAGAGAGGGAGGGAGAGACGAGAGGGAGCGGTGCGGTGTGGAAGCCCGACGACATGAAGCAGAGGCGAAGAAGACGCCGATCGGGAGTCTATTTGCGGAAAACGGTCTGCGAAAGAGTTAGTCGATCGTAAGAAGCTCTAATACCATGTTAATTAGGTCTAAATCATCTTATTCAATAGAGGGGTCCCCTATATATAGGGGGAAAATACATCGTTATTAATTATAAGGTGAAATACGGTCTAACAAGAGTTTTCTTCAATTTACACACTTTCCCTTCAGAGCCGATAGGGACAAAACCTGGACGCATCGACATATTGACTTTCTCTTCCAACTCGTCGTGAAGGAAAGCATTCTTTACATTTAGCAGTTGAAGGTCCCTCGCTTTACAAGCGGCACAGGATAATAGGACTCGTATTGTATTTCTTTTTGTCACGGGAGAAAAAGTCTCTTGGCAGTCAATACTATGAGTTTGGGTGTAGCCTCTTGCCATCAACCGTGCCTTAAATCTCTCCATAATACCTTCAGAGTTTTGTTTTACTGTAAAAATCCATCGACAACCAATTGTCCTCTTTCCAGGAGGGAGATCGACCAGGTCTCATGTATGGTTCTTTTCTAAAATCTACATTTCCTCCATCATCATCTTTGTCCATTTTTGGTAACCAAGTACTTCCTGCCATGTACCGGGAACAAACACAGAAGAAAGAGAAGTGACGAAGGCTTTATGGGAAGAGGATAAGGGGGCATATGACACATAGTTACATAATGAATGTTGAGTGGAAGAGTGTATAGCTTTTTGGAGGGTAATAGGAAACTCCAGGGATGTTGTAGATAAATCCGGTGGCGACTCTGGTATTATGGGATGCGATTGAGTGTTTCATCTTTTGCTTCTCTGAGTGTACACCTGCAACTCCTTTTTTTGGGAACATCTTTGGGAATATCCTCACTCTCCCCCTTATTGGTATTGTGTGAAGGAGGAATAGGAAGAGGAAGAGTGAGAGCACTCACTTCCAAGTATGAAGACTCCCCCTAAAATAAGGACTCATAATATGAGTCACTTTCATGAAAAGTAACATTCATGGAGAAAGATATTTTCCTACTTGGAGGATGATAGCATTTGTCCCCTTTCTGTGTAGGGGAATAACCAATGAACACACAACGAAGTGCATGAGGGTCAAGTTTTGTTCGAGTAATGTAATGAATATTAACAAAACATAAACACTCAAATACACGGGGTACAAGAGTAGTAGGAGGGATACCTATGGTATGAAGAGTGTGGTTGTTCAGATGACGGGACGGCATACGATTGATGAGGTAAGTCGCAGTAAGAAGGGCA
This sequence comes from Platanthera guangdongensis, assembly GCA_039583875.1. Lineage (NCBI taxonomy): Eukaryota > Viridiplantae > Streptophyta > Magnoliopsida > Asparagales > Orchidaceae > Platanthera > Platanthera guangdongensis. The sequence continues at coordinate 193,121,979 of CM077156.1, read as the reverse complement.
TTATCCCAATAGTATTTTGTAAGAGACATCGTAAATAACAAGCATCGAGTCACTTCAAGAATATGGCGATTTTTTTGTTCAGCAATACCATTTTGTGGAGGAGAATATACATAAGTGGTTTGATGAACGATATCATGATAGCTCAAATAGTTTTCAAATTTGGTATCCATATATCCAACATCCATTATCACTGCGAAGACTTCTAATGGTGACATTAAATTGAGTAGAAATCATTTTATGGAATTTTTGAAAAAAGGGAAACACTTTATTTTTACCATGCATGAAATAAACTCACATAGTGTGAGAAAACAATCAAAGGAAAGTAACAAACCAATGATAACCAGAGATCGAAGCAACGAGGCAAGGACCTCATACACCAATATGAATAGAATGAAAAGGTACAACATAAGGCTTAGACACGTGATTGAAAAAAACACGCCCATGCTTAACAAGTTCACAAACATTAGACATAAAAGTTTTAAAAACAGAAGATGAAAAACTGGGAAATAACGTCTGCATAGTAGAAATAGAGGGATAGCCCAAGCGACGATGTCAGGTAGCCAACTGAGAAAGCTGGTGAGCAAGAAAAGCCTGAGGAACAGCAGGATCAAACACGTACAATCCATCACGCAACCTACCAGAGCAAATCACCTTCTTCGTCTGCAGGTCCTGAAAGACACAGTAAGAAGTAAAGAAAGTGACCGAGTAGTTCATGGAGTTTGTAATATGACTAACTGATAAGAGGTTGTGAGTAAAAAAATGGACATAAAGAGCAGAAGTCAAGGCAAGAGAAGAACAATTGATAGAGTTTTTTCTTGCAATAGAGGAAATGGTTTCATCAGTAATGTTTATCTTGTCTCTTCCAGACAATGGTGAATAGGAAACATAACCCGACGATGACCCAGTCATATGATTTGTGGCTCCAGAATCAATGATCCAATGAGTGGCAGACGATACAGCAGTAGAGTGAGTACTTGGAGTACTTGAATGAGCAAAGGACGATGATGGACCAGATGTGGGCTCCGAGGAAAATCCCTAGATCATGCGACGAAGAGTCATCATCTCATCAGTAAAAAAAGGCCACAGGTAGAGACAGAGGCTCTGAGATTTGGGCACTTGAGGTATTATCATCAATGAACTCAGTCAGGTGAGCAGAGAGAGGAGAGCTGAAATTAGAGCAGCCACGACCACGACCCCCACGAAGAACAATGCCACCTCTCGATGGAGGGAGACCATGCAATTTGAAGCAAGTGTCGCGAGTATGCCGACTCCGACCACAGTAATCACACATGAAGTGGTCATTGTCTGAGGGCCTGAGCTTAAAGTCCCGAGGAGTGGTGCCTCCAGAATGAGAAGCTGCAAGAGCAAAACCACTAGAAAGAATCTCTGAACTCAAAACTGATTGCAGTCATATTCCTGTTGGACAATACTATAAGTCTCTGACAATGAAGAGACGGGAATGTGTCCAAGGATCTGAACAATAATTTAATCAAAGTCCTGGTGTAAACCATGTAGAAACTCAAACACCTTGTTAAATCCTCATGAGCACAAACAAGAAGAGCATCAGCAGTGCAGACAAGATCGCGGGAGGTAAAATAGTCATACTCCTAATATAGCTGAGTGAACTCCAAATAATAGGCGGATGGTGGTCGGTCACCCTGTCGAAGGAGAAAGATCTTTCTCCGTAGCTGAAAGAACTGAGCAGTGATGTCTTTTCAGGAATAGGTAGATTCAATACGACTCCAAATATCTGCAATAGCCTCTTGTACAGAATTAATCAACCATGACATAGCCAAAGAGTTCTCTGATTCTCAATGAGCCCACGTAGATGCAGTCCTCTCTGGCTACTTGATAGTCTCGTTAACATAGTCAAACAAACGGCGACTCTTAAGGGCCAATACAATAGATCGAGACCATGAAAGGTTATTTGTTGTATCAAGACGAATCGTGGTAATCTAAGATGCTGTATAATCATGCTCAACACAGATAGATCCATCAGGTTGTGATACGTCAGGAGAATCAACCATGTCAGACATAATAAAATCAGAGAAAGATGCGCCGAAAAAAATTCGGATTAGGTAAAAAACAGCCCCCAAAATAACGTCGAAAAGGGGGTGATGCCGGAAAAATGTCGGACACCGCCAATAGGACCGCCTCGTATCCTAGAGCAATAGATCCTTGAGTGCTGAAGTCAAATGAGGCTTGAAGGAGGAGGTAGAGCCCTTTTCATGAGAGAAAGCAAAGGGAGAGGAAGATCCCAAGATCAATGATATAGGGAGAGATCTAGTGGAGCAATTAATTGATCCCCCTAGTAGGAGGTAGAGGAAGGAAAAGCAAAACTTTTCTGAGAAAAACGGGGCACATTAGACGGTTGTCGGAGCAGTGGCCATCTGGGGCGCCAATCGGCCCGTGCACCGATCGGCGGACTACGCCAGTGCTGCTAAGCGCGTCGGAGGGAAGCGAGGCTACAGGGAGAGAAGGGAGGTGGAGGGAGAGAAGAGATTTGGGTGGCCGACGGCGGTGTTTACTGGGCTGCGGGATCGAACGGAAGGGAGGGACACAGGATCGAGTGGCGGCTAGGGCGTAACCGGGCCATGCTCCGATACCATGTCAAACGTGACGAAATGATTTCAAGTCCTCTATATATAGAGAGGGTAATACATGAGAAAAAAAATAAGAATAATTAATTTGTTCTAACAATAATTTTGAGTAATATTACAATTATTTCATAAAATGTATAATATGTTTTTCATTTGTATTTCAACTTGTTTGAGTGTTATCCAACTTATATTGATGAATCAAATTATTTAAGGCCTTATTAGTTGGACAAACCAATAAGCTAAAGCCAAAATGCAAGATGCCAGCAAAAGTCGCACAACCTGATACAACTGAAATAAAACGTGTAAATAAATTACAACTAAAAATAAACTTACATAATGAAAATGGGATGAAAATAACAATGACTTATTTTGATGTTGCGCAGGGTGCATCATACAACCAAGTCGCCGCCACCATTGGTTCCTCTCTTCCCCCTTTACGTCATCTTATGCAAGTTGCAATCTCTTTCTTCCTCTCCCACTCCAGCCCCCTCCATTGCCTCCTCCACCTTTCACACCTTGGTTGACCCCTCCAGTCTGCTCACTTCAGTCAACCCCTACTCCATGTTCACCTCTAGCCAAGCCCGACACCTTCTTCACCAATAGTATCCATCTCCTCCACCCATTAGTCGGCCAACCCACCCCCAATACCCTAGATTTCATGTTTACCCCTAGCCAACTACGCACTAAGACCTATGCTTTGCTCCAACATGTTCATTTTATTTCTTCCGTGTTCAATTAGGAATTGGTAGGAGACGATAAGAGGCTTATGTTAAGTGAAAAGAATTATGAACGAAAAGATACAGTTAAACTCATGAGAAATAGAGAAAGAGAATTACCAACCTTCACAGGAATAAACCTTAAGGCCTCTTAAAGGAAATAAACAAAGAACTCAAAACTCATTTTCAAGACCACATGTTGCCAAGAACTTCCCTCTGGCAGATCTAATACCAAAACCTCCAAGTAGTTAGCCTTCCTGTCGAGGCCTCGCGAAAGTAAGTGTCAGGTCCAACCTACTAACATACATTCAAAAGCATGTTTACAACTCCAAATACCTAATCAACTTGATACCATGTTCATGTTTTGTTGTATTATTGTAATGTTCATTATTTAATTTATATTTCTTGTATGACCTTAAGGCTTCCAACTATATATAAATACACCCATAATATCAGTGAAAGAACAAGTTATTTTCCACATGGTATAAGAGCCCTAGGGCCGATTAGAGTGACCTAGCATTTCTCGCATTTCTTGCCAGACTTCCTTTGTATTATTTTTGTAGGTACCTGCTTTCATCGCAAAAGGAATCATGTGACTATCTTGATCGTGTTGCTCGATTCAGTTCCATTAATCGTTGATGCAGGGCCTCGACGGGTCTCACCTCTATCAATTCAAGCCTCGACAGTCTCATCTAGAGCATTGAAGGGCCTTGTATTAGCGATTCTAATTTTCATTCAAACTTTCCTTTGTCATTCTTGATGCTACCTGAGCCTAGATGGATCTAGGGAACACTAGCTCGTCGCCACTTACCTATACCATTCTTGCAAAAGCAATCTCCTCATTCAACCTAGGTCGCTCCTTTCCTCTGTCATTCTTCCTGTGGCAATCTCCTGATTCGACAGTCATTATGGTAACATTCACCCCCTTCGCCAATCAAAGTTGCATCAGTCGATTGTTTATGTTCAAAGCCTCAACAATTGTTGTTGATCAGACCTATAGTAGTTGGATCGATTATTGTTTGCTAATAAAAATATATGTTTATACTATTAGTTGCTACTAAATCCTCCTCTCTCTCATCAATCATGGAAGCACCAACAGGATCATCCTCAACCACCGTCCAAAGCCAAAACACGTCCATATTTAATCCTCTAACTCTCAACAATCTATCTACCCTTCATTCCACATAACGTCTCAATGAAAAGAATTATTTGCAATGGTCCCAAGTTATCCATACTATCCTTAAGGGTCGTCAGAAGTTGAATCAAACTGAAGGGACTGCGTCTGAAAAAGTCAATGCATTGTTTGATGAGTGAGACGATGAAAACTATCTTATCATGACACGGCTTTGGAATTCTACGACTCCATAGGTTAGAAAAATTGTATGTTCTTACCTGTTTCCCGAGACATTTGGGACAATCTCCATTAAACTTACTCTGAAGAAAGATATTGCCACATCTATAGGTTGAAGACAAAAAATCCACCAAGCAAGGAGGCTCCTCAGTCATTGACTAATATGAAATTCTTAATGGATAATGGATTGAACTGGACAAATATCAAAATCTGAACATGGAATGTAAGAAAAATGCTTCTACTTTGACTAACTTTGTTGAACAAGATCACATCATTGAGCTTCTTTTTGGCTTAAACTCTGAATATGATCTTATTCGAATTCAGATTTTGGGTGAGTAGAAACTTCCATCTCTCCCATAAGTCTAATACATTGTTTGAGGAGAAGAGAGACAAAGAGTTGTTATGTTGGATGACAACCCCGCCAATGGATCTGCGTTAATGACAAGCAAAGCAATCAAATCTTGTGCCAATTTCACACCTACCACTTCTAGGTCAAATCAGGCCAAGTACTTACTGCAAGAAGTCGGGACACACCAAAAATACTTGATTTAAACTTCATGGGCAGGAACAAATACATAGTTGTGTTGGTGGATTCAAGCAGCAGCGCAACTAGCTCAATCTGACAACATATGCTACTACACAGTTGGATGAAGAACTAACTGGAGTCAGAAAATATGTGGTAGGTGAGGTCCCAACACTCAGTAAGGAAAAGTTTGAGAATCTATTGACACTTATTGCTTCTCTCAGAAAGCCTTTTGTTACTTACATTTGGTATTTCCTTTGATCATTCATGGGTTGTTGACTCTGATGCTACTAATCGCATGACGTTTTCTCATCCTCATTTTTCCTCCTTTGATATTCCTTTGAATATTTGTGATCCAAACGTCGATGATATTCTATTGACATAAGAACCAAAAAACTTGCCTGCGCAAAATATCTTATTTATAAATTTGTTTCTTTAAAAAACCTTTTTATATAGCACAAGAGTTTTGCCTCAACCCTTGATTCTATAGCAATTCTGATAACACATAAAAAAGGGCAACCTGGTGCACAAAACATCCTCGCGCAGCGAGGGTCCAGAGAAGGGTCTCACCACAAGGGTGAAATGTAGGCAAACTGATACGGAGCAGAGACGAGAACCTGCAGTGGATGACGAGTTTTGGGCCCGTTAGGGGCTGATTGGTGATTTTCCATATATGGCGTGCCGGATCGACGATCGGACTCCGCAGATGCGTCCGGATTCGCGTTGCAAATCGATTTGATATATTACTTCATTATTTTGCGTTGTATTTTGATGTATTTGAGCGGCCCCACCTCCGGCGAATCATAGTCGTCGATGGTGGGATGCCCAAATTCTCCTTTTATTATAAATAGATGGTTTGTGGACTGATTTGAGGCATTGCAAAACTTGGAAAAGTTATTCCCGGATTGCCGCGATCCCACCACGGTACCGACTCCGTGGAACCCTAGGCGACGACTCCTATGCTTGTATCCTCCTCCCCAAGATATTCCCTAACTCTAAGCCTCTTTTCCCCCTCCCAAACTAATGTGATCTAAAGCCTCAGGCTGTAGTTTTGAAATATAATAATTGTGATCTTTTAAAATAAATGTGACGCACGGGAACTTCGCGGGCTATTTTGAAACAAATAACAACCTAGGAGTGGCTCGCGAACGCAAGGCTACCACCCAAACGTAATGTCACGAATCACAATTCCACAGACATAGCAATTAGGTGGCGACAATAGCACGTAAGAAAATACGATAATCAGGAATTCAAATTAACTAGGGCAAGCTCTTTTAATCACTTATTCATTTAAATGTTAGCACAACCAAATGAACGCTGGATTGAGAGCGGGAGAATGGAGAGGTATACCATGGGAGTGAGTAGCAACGACTGAAAATCTCCAGGAGGAGGAAGGAGAAGACACAAGTCGCTGCTGTGCTCGGGACTGCCTGGAGGGAGAAGGAGCTCTGGAGGGAGAAGAAGTTGTTGTGTTGGACAACCACAGATCTGGCCGGAAACAGGAGTACGGTGTGGCTGGATCTGGGCGCAATCTGCTGGCATAAGGAGAGTTACCGTGGACTGGAGGTTGTTCGAGTAACAACCACGGTGGCTGGCAGGGCTTCGGGCAGCAGAAACGAAGGCCGGAGGAACTTCATGCGGCAGGAATGGTGGCCGGCGGAGCTTCAAGCAGTGGGAACGGGGAGTGGGGAGGGCTTCTCTGGTGGTTTCGTCGGCGGAGAGGAATTCTAGAGGGAGCGGGGACTACTAGAAAACTTATTGATCAGGGGGAGAAACCAGAAGGTGGCAGCGACGGTCATAGAGGAGGCTTCGTCGGAGCAGGCGGGGTTCTAGCGTTGATAGGGGGTCAGAACAGGGGGGCGAGTAGGCAGTGCTGGAGGGGAAACCTAAATCGGTTCGTTCAGTTTCTATTTTCAGTCGTTGGTTAACAAGGGGGATTTTGTTTTATAATGAGTGGGGTTATGGTTTAATTTACTATTGGCAGCTATACACTATGAATGAAATATGAAGGAAACGTGAAAGGTAAAATCAAGGTGGGTCGGCTATAGAAATAGGGGAAATACATTTAAAAATAGTTAATTAATTTAGCTTGCCCTAAATTAAACTATCTCCTACACTATCAAATCTATGCATTTAAGGTCTCGTTGGCCGGTCACACCAACGAGCCAAACAAAAATTGCGCGAACAATATGCGTGATACAAAATAACACTCAAGCGCTTAAAACACGCACAATACAACTCAACGTTACACATATCAACTCAAAAAGGGCGCGAAAGCGTGCGCTAAAAAAAATAAAAGACGTGTGCAATAATAATAAAAAGAACGCGACACAGGTTGCATCATAAACCCTCTCCCACAGCAACCCAAATCCTCCAAAACACAGCCTCCTATGGCTGTCCAGAATTCCTCCATTTCATGTCACTGTTTTTTAATGAAATTTTTTATTCCCATTCTATACTTCCCCCTCCCTAATGACCCGCTGGCCCCTCTGCCCTCCTAGCAAGCCACCACCGCCTCCCCCTAATTCCCTCTCAATGTCGCCACTTCCCCACTCTCCTACAGGGCCGCCAGCCACCCCCTTCACCTACAGCCCCTCTCAGCCCTAATTCCCCTTGCCTCCAATCCCCTTCCCTTCGTGGAACCACGATCAATCAACCCCTATCCAGATCAGTCCAGATCTAGACCGTTTCAGCCCCGATCCACTATTTCCTCTCACCCTCCCCTCCATTCCTAGCCCAGATACGCTCTTAAACACCGGATCCACTTCCCCCTCGCCCAAATCTACCCATACGACGTCGGATCTATTCATTTTCGGCATGTTTCCACCTTCCACCACTGAGGACAGTCACCTATCTCATTTCCACGTCTCTGGTTCCACCCCGGATCACCGTTCACGCATTTCCGGCTCCGAAATCTTCAATTCTTTGGTCAGCCCACTATTTGGTGAGATTTTGTTGTACTGAATTATTATTTTCAGTATTTTTATATTGGACTGGATGCGATATTTGTTTGGATATATTGTATTGTTGTGGTTTGTTAGATACTCATTGTGATTTGCAGGATTTATTCTCCACGCGCTCTTGCTTTGGTCTTCCACGCGGAGGAAAGTCTAAGTTTGTCTCGCCCTAATTAATTATTTTGTCCGGCTTTGAATTATTTGTGTGGGATATTAATGTTTATTATCTAATTTGTGTTCTAACCGTCGGACTTTTTGCATAGCATGGAGGGCTAGGTCACCATTAATCCGCCGCCTATAGATTTGTCCTGCGCCACAAACTTTACACTACATATTCGCAAGAGGTTGTTTTCAGTACGATGGTACATTAGATCAATATAAGGTAAGGGTCGTAGAGGATACACTCGAGCTTATTTCTAAATTTATTTCTTCAAAAAACCTTTTTATATAGCACAAGAGTTTTGCATCAACCCTTGATTCTATAGCAATTCCAATATCAACACATGAAGCATTAAAATACAAGAATATGGTTCAAGCCATGAATGAGGAGATGATAGCTCTGACAATAAATGGAACTTGGGAACATATTCTAAAACCAATGTGGACATGAATATTCCATGGGAATCTAAAATAAGAGGTGAGCATGAATATTTCACCTAGTTACGGCTTCACTAATAATCAAAGTCAAATGTGCAAGCTAAAAAATACTCTATGTTGGTTAAAACAATCTCTCTGAGCATGATTCGAAATGTTCAGTAAGCCAATGTGGACTTTGGGATATAAACAGAGTCGAGCATATCAAATTCTATTTCTAAGAAATCGAGGGAAGGTGAACTCACGATGGTACATGTGTATGTTGATGACATCATTATATCATGGAATGGAAGAGAACCAACTGCTAAGGGAAAAGTTAGTAGCATAATTTGAGTGGAAAGACCTCGGAAGACTGATGTACTTTCTTGGAGTTGAAGTTTCCAACTCAAAGAGTGGGATTTTATTTTCTCAGCCAAATTATGTCCTTCAATTACTCAAAGAAACAAGAAAGTTAAGGTGCAAAACCATCTGTGTACCCATTGAGCCAAGTTACAACCTACAAAGCACATATACTTAAAAATGGTCTACATATCGACTCGAACGCGTACCGGATACGGGAAATGCCCGGAAACGCGCTTCCGAAACTCCAGGAAACGCATTTTTTAAAAAATATATATTTTATTTTCGGAATCGCAAATCCCGCAAGGGGGATAAGCGATTTCGTGAGATATAGAGCTCGCGTATTTCATTTTACACATTAGGTTTTCCTGTTCCGCTCCCGATTCCCCCGATCCCACAGGTACTCCTTCTCCTGCTTCTTTTTCTTCTTCTTCTCCTGCTTCTTCTTCTTCTCCTCCTTCTTCATCTTCTGCTTCTTCTTCTGCTCCTGCTTCTTCTTCTTCTCCTGCTTCTTCTCTTGCTTCTTCTTCTTCTTCTCCATCTCCTTCTTCTTTTTCTCCTCCTCCTTCTTCTTCTCCTCCTCCTCCTTCTTTTTCTTCTCCTGCTTCTCATCCTCCTCCTCCTTCTTCTTATTCTTCTTCTTTTCTTGCTTCTTCTTCTCCTGCTTCTTCTTCTCCTCCTTCTTCTTCTCCACCTTCGTCTTCTACTGCTTCTTCTTCTCCTGCTTCTTCTTCTTCTCCTGCTTCTTCTTCTCCTCCTTCTCCTCCTCCTTCTTCTTCTTCTTCTTCTCCTCCTCCTTCTTATTCTACATGTTACTAACTAATCTAATTTTGCTTATAGTATTTACATTGATAATCCCCCAACAACTCCAACTCAAACAAGTAATGGAGATGAGATTTTCCCCTTGTCCTTGATGGCTTTCCTTCCACAAAACTTGAGTTCTTAATGTTAGCACCATGTTAATCTGATGTGATCTATGTAGCACTTATAGTAGTAACAAATGCGTGTGGCTAGGATTTTTTAATCAACAATTAATTTATTGTTGTACAAAAAAAATGTGTGTAACAAAACAATGCTCTCAATTGATGTAATGATGTATTGATGTGGACATGTGATAGATTGTTCTTTATTGTGTTTGTTTCCTTGAATGTTATTTATAGCATTATATGAAATGTCAATGATATATAATATAATCTTATTAATTTTTTTTCGTTATAATTCAAGATATGTACAAATAGTTTGTTAGTTGTCTTATTCTTATATTAATTAATACTTATATTAAAATAATTAGAAATAATTAAAAATGTTTCCCGCATCCTAAATTTTTTAAAAATCACGTTTCCCGTATCCGTTTTGTATCGTATCTTGTTTCCGTCCCCGTGCTACATAGGTTACAACTTACAAGATGGTAAATGATGAAGAAAGCTTGAAAGTGAATAAGACCCAATATTAAAGATTAGTTGGAAAGCTACTATATCTAGACACAGTAAACCTGGTTGGCATATGTGATGAGTGGTACAAGTCATTTTAGGCATGAGTCAAGGTTATGACTTCCAAGCAGAAGACAAAGGCTTCGTTTGATGCGACTTTTTTGCTCTTGTGAGTTTGGATAAAAACGCCGTCATCATAGAAATCATGTTTGGCAAGACAATGGTTATGACCGCCATTAAAAAAGAAAACTAGTTTAGAACATAAAAGTAGATGAAGTTAATTAGGTGAGGTCTGGCATTCACGAACGGCAGGTAATAACCACCGTGTTCAAGATCGCCACCACACTGTGTCAAACAAAGTTAAAATCTTATAATATCTACCCCTAGAAGAGGATTATTATTATTTAAGGAACATAAAACTCTATTTATGAAAGAATATACAATTGCATATTATGGAGGTTCCCTTGTTCATAGAAAATCAACATCTGATTATTGTACCTTCTTAGCTGGCAACTTCATAACATGGAAAAGTAAAATGTGGTAGCTCGGTCGAGTGCAGATGCTAAGCTTGAGCTATGTCAGAAGGAATATGTGAATTACTATGGATGAATATTCAAATTGATGATATAAAGATTAAGTATGAAACCCATATGAGGTTATTCTGTGACAACAAAAGAGCAGTCGGTATTGGACAATCCGATTCAATTTGGGACAAATACATTGAGATTTACCATCATTTCATTAAAGAGAAATTTGATAGAGGATTAATCACCACTGCACATGCCTCCTCTAATTCAAATTGTTGATGTTTAACTAAAGGGTTAACCACAGAGAGATTCCATGGACTTGTAAGATACAAATAATGGATATTCATTCTCAAACTTGAGAGGGAGTGTTGTAATATTATAATGTTTATTTTTTAATTTGTTATTTATTTTTATGAACATAGGGCCTCCAACTGTATATAAATATACCCATAATATTAATGAAAGGACATGTTATTTCCACCGTTTTCATTCCTTCTTGTAGATGAAATAACAGAATACTTCTAAATAATTTTTCACAATAAAAAAAACAGGGCATATCTTGAATTAAACTTTCTTTCATATTCCAGACCTGCCGAGTTGGGAGATACTTTCTTCGGTAGTTGAATATAATGTCCTCATTACCATCATTGCTTCTACAAAGCTCCACCTGTCAATGGAAGAACAAGATTACAAGTTGGTTTTTTTTCCCACAATGATGAGAAGTTGAAACAAAAACCTGCATTATTAAAAATTCAAAAAAAAAAGAATTAGGGTCTGATTAACTACCCAGCTAATCAAAAAATTCTAACATTTAATCATCATAATTTTGACAATGAAATTTGACAAAAAAAATTGTAGAACTAATGAACTAGTGAATATAAGATGAAAAGCCATATCAAAACAGCCATTTGGCCCTTCCCAAATATTTGATGTTGGGTCAATGAATCTTCTATTCATTCAGTCCTCTTGAGTGTTGCATGTGGATAAAAATTCCACTAGAGAAATATGTGTGTTTGGTAAACCTCCAATTTGGAACTCCAATGCGGTGTGAAATGCCAGAAACTCCATTTTGAGGTATATTTTCCACCAAATGGTGGGAGCTCCATTTCTTACCGGAGGTCCATTTTCCGCTGGAGCCACTAGCAACACTCTCCCAAACAGAACCTAAATCACAATAAAGGCCTAGGTTGTGTTTTTATTCACCTTAGGTATTCTGCACACAAGCATCTGCAACGAAAAAGGCCCTACAACCTATTAAAAACAAAGCTAATTAACTTTAACTTACTTCTGTCGGGAGTAGAGCAAGAGGTTGGCATTGATCATCAGTACCAACATCAATAACCATGGTTGTAAACTCATTTCCTCCCAAAAAAACCTCGATGAGAACATTATCATCAATGCCCTGAGTGATAAAAAACAAGCTTAACCCATTTGTTTATTTCTCTTTTAAAAAGAAACTTGAATTCACCATTATTACAAAATGCGCAACCTTTGAAATAATATCAAAAGCTTTTAACAAAGAATCATCAACCCCATATGCTACAGAAACACCTATACTTGATCCTGCCCTTGTTGGCTTAACCTGTTACCCATGGAAGAAAAGCATGACTAGATTAGATAACATTTTTTGGGTGGCTGCGGAATGAGAATTAAACGCTACCCTTACCACAACTTTCCCCGTGACTTTATCCAAATGATGCCTATCAAACCAGATTGTAAGTCCAGTCTTGTCAGCATGGTTTTTCTTAAGAATCATTAACAACAAGATGAGAGAACTAATACCATTTCTGTTAAAATTTTCGAGAAAATGGTAGTGAAGACTGAAGATAAGTGCTACAGCCCAAGAAATGCAGAAAAGGTTTTTTTTAGCTACTTCTAAAATACTTGCTGCTCTAAATCTGATACGCTCAAAAACTGATGCAACTTAAGCTTTTTTAGTATAGGTGTGTTGTCTATATATTGTAATATGCTTACCTTGTGGATTAAAGCGGAGGAAGAAAATTATTTGGTAAGATTTCATTGTTTATATGTTATAAGAATTAGTCATTTGGTAAAAAAAAATTAATCCAATACCAATATGATGGATGGAATGAAAGAATAATATTTATTATAACTAACTTTTTATTATTATAATAAGATAAATACATTTAAATTATTAATTTACTGGCATAAGTATGGGGTTCCCGTGCATTGCGACAATATCCGACTACCACTCGAGTGGTGGTCGAGTACTATTGCAACCGCACACTGTGGGAGGACCCTTTGCACGGTCTATTATCTATATGCAACAAATATCATTTTTATTGCATGCTAGCCCTACAAATATTACTGAACAAAACCATATGTTAGACCAGAGAGATTAAAATTATTGAGAGAGCATAAAAACTTGTATGTATTGCTTGTGTATCTAAATCCAAAGAGAGAATACAAATATGTAGGAGGAAGAAAGAGAGAGAACAATTCTATACATGATGTGGGACTAAAGAAGAGCGAAGAGAAAAAGCAAAAAATAGGCCCAATAATGGGCACTTTACATGGGCTTTTATAACAGTCCCCCGCAAGCTGGAGCGTACAAATCGTATGTGCCAAGCTTGGACACGCACTGATAGAAGAGGGTACTGGAAAGAGCCTTTGTGAGGACATCCGCAACTTGTTTAGTACTTGGAACATGCTTTAGATCGAGCTTCTTCATTTGAACCTTCTCCCGGATGAAGTGACAGTCGACTTCGATATGCTTTGTTTTTTCGTGGAAGACCGGGTTCTTGGCAATATGTATAGCAGCTTGGCTGTCACAGAGGAGGAGAGCTGGTGCAGGTAGCTTTACACTCAGATCGGTGAGAAGACTCTCAAGCCACGTCAGTTCATTCACTACATATGTCATTGCCCGGTATTCTGCCTCAACTGATGATCGAGCAACGACCGTTTGTTTCTTGCTTCGCCAGGTAATCAAATGTCCTCCAAAATAAGTGCAAAAATCACTTGTAGATCGTCGGTCATCAAGGGAGCCAGCATAATCAGCATCCGAGTATGTCACCAATGTTGGAGCTGAAGAGGAGGTTCTGTAAACAAGTCCTTGTCCAGAAGCTGTTTTAAGGTATCTGAGAATGCGTTCGACAGCCTGAAAATGAGATCTTCGATGGGAGTTCATATACCGACTGACAATACCAACAGCGAAGGAAATATCTGGTCTGGTTACCGTGAGATAGATCAATTTTCCAACGAGACGACGATAATATTCTGGATTCTGGAGTAGGAGATCCGAGTCAGATGTCTGGGCGCACACCTTATGGTTTACATCCATTGGGTGTCACTCGGCCTACAGCCTGAATAGCCTGCATCATGAAGCTGGTCGAGACAATACTTCTGTTGAGAGAGGACAAGCCTATCTGGCCGTCTGGCAACCTCAAGACCCAAGAAGTACCGTAGGGGCCCCAGATCTTTTGTCTAAAAGACGGAACTCAGATGTAGTTTGACCGTCTGTATCCCTTGTGAGTCATCTCCTGTAATGATGATATCGTCAAAGTACACTAACAGAAGAACCGTTCCTGTTGTTCGGTGACGAGTAAACAGTGAGAAGTCGGCCGAGCTCCGAGTAAAACCAATATCTCGAAGGGATTTACTGAATTTGTCAAACCATACCCGTGGGGATTGTTTGAGACCATACAGAGCCTTCAAAAGACGACAGACCTGAGACTCCCTCGTGGTCTCAAACCCGGATGGTTGCTGCATATACACCGATTCCTGGAGATCCTCATTCAAAAAAGCATTCTTGATATCCAGTTGGAGTAAGTGCCACTGGCGATGGACAGCTGCGGAGATGAGGACACGAACGGTATTGAGCTTGGCCACCGGAGAGAAAGTTTTCTCATAGTCGAGCCCCGGTTGCTGGGTGAAGCCACGAGCCACGAGACGAGCCTTCAGACGGTCAATCGTCCCATCAGCAGCATGTTTGATGACAAAGACCCACTTACACCCAACCGGTTTCTGACCCGGAGGACGGGGCATTAGAGTCCATGTCTGGTTAGCCCAGAGAGCAGCCATTTCTTCCTCCATGAAGGCCCGCCAGCTCGGATGTTGGAGCGCCTCCTGCGTAGAGTGAGGAACAGAGACCAAGGAAAGAGAAGTAGCAAATGTGTACATGTGGGGAGACAGGCGATGGAGGGAGACATAGTTGGCCAGAGGATGAGCAGTGGAGGGTGGTACCTGATCAGCAGGACGCGGAGTATCCGTGGTTGAGGCCGACTATAGAGGGGCAACGGAACCGGGAGGGCGACGAGTGTAGACACGGATAACGGGTGGTTTGGAGGGAGCAGGAGTCGGTGCAGGTGGAACCGGTGAAGGTGGTGCAGTAACGGGGATAACTGGGCATGGGATGGATGGCGGGAGAGGAGCTGGTGGTAGATGAGCGGGTAAAGGAGCGGGAAAAAACGGTTGATCTTCCCGAAAGGTAACATCAGCAGAGACCGAGATCTTTCGAGAAGCTGGAGAATAACAGACATAGCCCTTCTAGGTGAGCAAATAGCCGACAAAGATGTGTTTAGCCGCCCGAGGATCCAACTTATCCGAGAACGGCCCCAAACGGTGGACGTAGCAGGTGCTTCCAAAGACACGAGGCGGGAGAGGAAAGGCCGCAGTGGAGGGAAACAGTAGGCTGAATGGAGTAGCATAGTGGAGGACGGAGGATGGGAGACGGTTGATGAGAAAGCAGACAGTGGAGACCGCAAAGTTCCAGTAAGGCTTGGGAACATGCATTTGAAGCATGAGCGAGCGGGCTACATGGAGTAAGTGGAGGTTCTTCCTTTCGGCAACGCCGTTTTGCGGGGGTGTGTAGGCACAAAATGTTTTATGAATAATCCCGAATTCAAAGCACAAATCTGTAAATCCGTGACCGGTGTATTAGCGAGCATTATCGGTGCACAATGTTTTTAGGGTGGTGTGGAATTGTGTACGAGTCTCAAGGACAAAGGCCCGAAAAATACGGGAAAACTCGGAGCGATCACGAAGTAAGTAAATCCACATAGTGCGAGAGTAATCATCAATAAATGTGAAAGTACCGAAACCCAGAAATACTAGTAATCTTAAAAGGACCGCATACATCGGAATGTACTAAATCAAACGGAGCAGCGCTCCGGGTACAATGCGCTGGAAAAGAAGAATGTGACTGCTTGCCGAAGATACAGGACTCACACTAAAACGGATTAAGAGAGATATCAGGAAAGGCCGGTTGGAGGACCGGCAGAGTGGCATGCCCAAGACGAAGATGCCACTCACTGGAAGAGGCAGAAGAGAGAATTGTATGAGAGTCGTCGAGAAGGTAGAGCCTGTTCCGCAGTGTGCCTTTACCAATGGTAGTCTGCGTCCGCCGATCCTGTATAACAAAAGAAGAAAATGTGAATATGACAAAGCAATCAAGATCACTAGTAAGGCGTCCGACAGAAAGTAAATTATACGGGGAGCTCGGAACATGAAGAGTCGAGCGAAGGGAAATTGACGGGTTGAGAGAAAGATCCGCCGAGCCGGAGACGGGAACCGTCGCCCCATTGGCCACAGTGATACACTTCGGATAACTAGAATCCGAGTACTGGGCAGGCCGTCGCGTGGTAATGTGATGAGTGACACATGAGTCCACGATCCAGCACGGATTGGTCGATAAACAAGCAGTACCTGTGTTGGAGACGGAGGCAATGGAGGCAGAGGGCGGATTGAGTAGCCCCTAGAGTTGTTGGAGCTGGAGACAAACGGCCTCAAGGTCAGGAGGGGTGGCAGAGGAGGCGTCAGCAACAACAGACGCCGTCGGACGAGTAGGATAACCAATCGTCTGGTAGCAGGTCGCCTCAAGGTGGTCGTCCTTTCCGCAGTAGGAACACTTCGGCCGACCCCGGCCACCACGCCCACGGACCCGAGATCCCGAACGTCCGCCACGAGCAGAGGTAGGAGGGACGGTAGGAGGGATGGGGCCTGCTGAAGAAGGGTCGGGGGGGAAGGTGCAAAAGTATCCGGAGGAGGTGACACTCGGAGAAGCATGGAGCTAACATCAGATAAAGACGGTGTTGTGGGAGAAGCCAGAACCTGAGTCTGAATGCTCTGAAGGTGAGACGAAACACGAGCCATCATGATGGCAATGCAGACGGCTTTCTTCTGAGCGCGCTAAGCAGCAAGATCATTGGTAGACGGTTGATGTTGGATTCAGGCCTCAGCAAGGGTCTTGGCTCGAGCGACAAAGGAGGTCATGTCCGAAGCCCCGCCAGTGTCGAGAGCGAGAAGATCAGTGAGTATGTCGTAAAGATGTTGAAGGCTGTCTCGGCCTGAGTACAAGGAATGCAGCTCATCCCACATAGTCATGGCGGTGTCGTGACACATGGCCATCTGATAAGGTTCACCATCCAAGGAATTAAGGAGACAAGTCTGAACGCGGTCATCATTGCAGAGCCAGTCGTCGGTAGGTGGAGAAGGAGGTGTCTGAGTGAGGTGAGGCAAGAGGCCCTTGGCCTGAAGAACCCGTCGAACAGAATACACCCAAGGGATAAAGTTTTTCTTCCCAGAGAAAGAAATGGTAGTTATCCGCAGCTCGTCGCGGATTTCAGCAGAACAAGTCGGGCGGTCTGCTGGACAAGCCGGGCGGTCTGTAGGCGGACTAGTCGCCGGGCCGATGGAGTTGACAGAAGCGTCCATAGAAGCAGCAGGAGAGATACTGGTACAGGTCGGGCCGTTAGCAAGCCGCAGCGACTAGAGACTGTAGCGGGTGACGAAGGTGCGGCGAGAAGAACCGGAGACCGCACCGGCAGGCAATCAAGGAGAAGACCGCGACCACAATGCGGGAAAACAACAAACCGCACGGTCACAATATGGACACCAGCGGTCAGACAGACCGCGACCAAAAAATGCGGAAAGAAGATAGACCGCACGGTCTCGGTGAGCACACCAGCGGTCAGAGCAAAGAAGGAGGCCGCGAGAAGAAGAATTCGAGCAGATAGAAGAAGAATCCGCGAGGTAGAGAACTCGAGCGGATAGAAGAGGAATCCGCGAGGTAGAGAACTCGAGCGGACAGGAGAAGAGTCCGCGAGTTTAGAGAAATTGAACGGATAGACGTGAAGTCCACGAGTTGGAAAACTCGAGCGGATAGGCAGAGACCGGGAGATTAGCACCAGAGGAGGGGCCCGCGGGAGAAGAAATCAGGGAGAAGGCAGCGAGCTAAGAATGGAGCTCGTTGCGGGAAGGGAAAGAGAAACAAGTTGCGCGGGTAGATAGGAAACCGCGCGTGATAGAGGTGGTGGGAAAGGGTCCCACTGGCGAGAGAGACTCCTATAAAAGGATAGAGAGTAGACAGAAAGAGCGTTGGAGGCCACGGGATAGGGGTGGGGGGAAGAGAGAGGCGGTTAGCAGAAGACTAGCCGCGCGCCTTGCGCGAGAAGAGAAGGCCGTCCGGTTAGGCAAACGCAGACCGCGCCTAGCGCAATCAGAGGCAGGTCGGGCGGTTAGCAGAAGGCTAGCCGCAAGGAGAGACCCAGTCCCTCTGATACCATGTTGAGAGAGCACAAAAACTTGTATGTATTGCTTGTGTATCTAAATACAAAGAGAGACTACAAATATATAGGAGGAACAAAGAGAGAACAATCCTATACATGATGTGGGACTAAAGAAAAGAGAAGAGAAAAAGCAAAAATAGGTTCAATAATGGGCTCTTTTCTAACAAAAATCAAATGGCTCTGATTCATTGGATGGTCCTACTTTAAAATCATGATCATCCCAATTTTCTCTTTTTAATGCAGCATAGATTATATAACAAAATTAAAATCATTATTTTATTTATCTATTAAATCTGCAAAAATTCATAAGTGTTTTTATGGGGAGTTATCTAAACAATTGTTCATAAGAAAATAGTTTTATATTTTCATATAGCTGCACTTCTTCTCACAATCAAACACTTTAAAATTGTTTTATGTTAATCAAAAAAGCAGAACAGACAAAACAAAGAAAAAATCTTAAGCTATAGTTACACATTCAAGGAAGTAGACTAGGAAGGATGAACACAGAAACTAATTATTGAATTACTAGCTCAAGTGTTCAACTGCCAGAATGAAATGGTTTTTGTTCATCAGCTCATAAAATAGTGCAAAATTATACTTAGGTCATATCTGGGAGTGCGATAGAAAGTAATAGCGTTGTGAACACAAATATAAGAAATAACAACCTGTTTGAGTTGGTGTAGTCACAAACTCTAGTTTCTCAAAATGAAGTTTAGGGCAAAATGTCATGATAGTCATGCAGGTGCAATCAATCTTAACTCTAAAGATGTCATGAATGCCCAGACCCCAAAAAGTAGAATTTGGGCCAAAATAGTGTTATCAAAGATAAAAGACAAGTAAACTGCCACCACTATGTTTTCTACCATAATTTCACATGATCACCGCTCAAACACCACAATTATCTCAAACGGAGCCTTAAACTAGCACGTTGTTGACATAATAGCAATAATAAAAATAGTTCATAATTTATTTTTGATTGCTGAAACTGTTATATAATTAGAAAGATAGTTGCAATAAGATGCAAGCTGAAAAGTAGGCATATCAAAAAGATGCATAATTTTTACAGCATATTTCCTAAATAATTTAGTCGAGTACGAGAAAATGTGGAATAATTGCTAATTATGTTTAAAGCTCAAAATTCATCCAATAATTGCTTGACTTTTGATCCATTAAAATGAATCGATGTGCTTCTTCTAAAGAATGAACCACTCAAAATTAGTTATTTTTGGCTCAAAATCAACTCAATATATATATAAATGTGCCTGAATATTTGTCTTTCAGGACAATGATACACATGTGCAGCTCTATGTATACATTCATAAACATACACATACTGACCTCTTTGGCTTTGTGGATTCTGTTGGTGATGAGCGCTGTGTTGAAAGCGCCTTGTCAAGGAGGTAGGGGGATCGAGCCCCCGCCTCAACATCCCGGGATAATTAAACTGGTTATCCAGATGGGTTGGGGTGCATGGGCCGCGGCCCTGTACAGGGGGTGGGCCCACCGCTGGCCGGCGGGCTCAGTATAATAGGTGGGGGCCCCGCCCCTAACATAAAAGTGCACTTTTATGATACGACCCCGCCTGGCGCTGGGCTGCTCGCAGGGCCATCTAACCCAGGATCCATAGCCAGCCGGCAGCCGGTCGCACCAGGGCACGCGGCCCATACACCCCAACCCATCTCCACTGCGGGACCCAGGCTGCTCACAAGGCCCAACGCGAAGTCAGCCACCCAGGATCCATAGCTGGGCGACCCGCAGTGACGGGATGTTGAGGCGGGGGCTCGATCCCCCTACCTCCTAGACATAAGACTCGCTTCCGCGGAGTCCCCATCACCAACTGATCCGCGGCTCAGTTGGTGATGGGGACTCCGCGGAAGCGAGTCTTATGTCTAGGAGGTAGGGGGATCGAGCCCCCGCCTCAACATCCCGTCACTGCGGGTCGCCCAGCTATGGATCCTGGGTGGCTGACTTCGCGTTGGGCCTTGTGAGCAGCCTGGGTCCCGCAGTGGAGATGGGTTGGGGTGTATGGGCCGCGTGCCCTGGTGCGACCGGCTGCCGGCTGGCTATGGATCCTGGGTTAGATGGCCCTGCGAGCAGCCCAGCGCCAGGCGGGGTCGTATCATAAAAGTGCACTTTTATGTTACGAGTGGGCTGCCCCCCTATTATACTGTGCCCGTCGGCCCAGCGGGGGACCCACTCGCTGTACAGGGCCGCGGCCCATGCACCCCAACCCATCTGGATAACCAGTTTAATTATCCCGGGATGTTGAGGCGGGGGCTCGATCCCCCTACCTCCTTGATAAGAGAACTTCAACATGTCCTTCATCACCAACTGATCCGCGGCTCAGTTGGTGATGGGGACTCCGCGGAAGCGAGTCTTATGTCTAGGAGGTAGGGGGATCGAGCCCCCGCCTCAACATCCCGTCACTGCGGGTCGCCCAGCTATGGATCCTGGGTGGCTGACTTCGCGTTGGGCCTTGTGAGCAGCCTGGGTCCCGCAGTGGAGATGGGTTGGGGTGTATGGGCCGCGTGCCCTGGTGCGACCGGCTGCCGGCTGGCTATGGATCCTGGGTTAGATGGCCCTGCGAGCAGCCCAGCGCCAGGCGGGGTCGTATCATAAAAGTGCACTTTTATGATCCGCGGGCTGCTCGCAGGGCCATCTAACCCAGGATCCATAGCCAGCCGGCAGCCGGTCGCACCAGGGCACGCGGCCCATACTCCCCAACCCATCTCCACTGCGGGACCCAGGCTGCTCACAAGGCCCAACGCGAAGTCAGCCACCCAGGATCCATAGCTGGGCGACCCGCAGTGACGGGATGTTGAGGCGGGGGCTCGATCCCCCTACCTCCTAGACATAAGACTCGCTTCCGCGGAGTCCCCATAACCAACTGAACCGCGGATAATTAAACTGGTTATCCAGATGGGTTGGGGTGTATGGGCCGCGTGCCCTGGTGCGACCGGCTGCCGGCTGGCTATGGATCCTGGGTTAGATGGCCCTGCGAGCAGCCCAGCGCCAGGCGGGGTCGTATCATAAAAGTGCACTTTTATGTTACGAGTGGGCTGCCCCCTATTATACTGTGCCCGCCGGCCCAGCGGGGGACCCACTCGCTGTACAGGGCCGCGGCCCATGCACCCCAACCCATCTGGATAACCAGTTTAATTATCCCGGGATGTTGAGGCGGGGGCTCGATCCCCCTACCTCCTTGATAAGAGAACTTCAACATGTCCTTCATCACCAACTGAGCCGCGGATCAGTTGGTGATGAAGGACATGTTGAAGTTCTCTTATCAAGGAGGTAGGGGGATCGAGCCCCCGCCTCAACATCCCGGGATAATTAAACTGGTTATCCAGATGGGTTGGGGTGCATGGGCCGCGGCCCTGTACAGCGAGTGGGTCCCCCGCTGGGCCGGCGGGCACAGTATAATAGGGGGGCAGCCCACTCGTAACATAAAAGTGCACTTTTATGATACGACCCCGCCTGGCGCTGGGCTGCTCGCAGGGCCATCTAACCCAGGATCCATAGCCAGCCGGCAGCCGGTCGCACCAGGGCACGCGGCCCATACACCCCAACCGCGGGACCTGGGCTGCTCACAAGGCCCAACGCGAAGTCAGCCACCCAGGATCCATAGCCAGGCTACCCGCAGTGACGGGTTGTTGAGGCGGGGGCTCGATCCCCCTACCTCCTAGACATAAGACTCGCTTCCGCTGAGTCCCCATCACCAACTGAGCCGCGGATCAGTTGGTGATGGGGACTCCGCGGAAGCGAGTCTTATGTCTAGGAGGTAGGGGGATCGAGCCCCCGCCTCAACATCCCGTCACTGCGGGTCGCCCAGCTATGGATCCTGGGTGGCTGACTTCGCGTTGGGCCTTGTGAGCAGCCTGGGTCCCGCAGTGGAGATGGGTTGGGGTGTATGGGCCGCGTGCCCTGGTGCGACCGGCTGCCGGCTGGCTATGGATCCTGGGTTAGATGGCCCTGCGAGCAGCCCAGCGCCAGGCGGGGTCGTATCATAAAAGTGCACTTTTATGATACGACCCCGCCTGGCGCTGGGCTGCTCGCAGGGCCATCTAACCCAGGATCCATAGCCAGCCGGCAGCCGGTCGCACCAGGGCACGCGGCCCATACACCCCAACCCATCTCCACTGCGGGACAGTATGTACTGGGCATAACAGATTCACAATAGTATTTTGACTTAATTCAAACCCAATTGACCCATTTTTATTATGAAGCTTCGTTATTAAAGAATCGAAGCGCACCAAGGTGCAAAGAGGTTTGGTTTCTTGGAGTTTGGGCATAGGCGCGCGCCTAACGAGGGCAAGCGCAACCATATTATCTATTTTAAATAATCAACAACAAACATCGGTTCATTTTCTTGATCAGATTCTTCATCTATTCTACTCATTAATCATTCATTACTATCATTTAGATTTCTTACAAAATAAAATCAATGTGGTATTTGCATCATATCTTAATCTCAACATTCAATTATGTTTCGCAAACACTAAATCATGCCAAAGTTAATGAGTTCCTATGTTATTTCCTTCTTTATTTTGAAAAAAAAATACAACTGAAATCTCACTAAGGCGCGCCTTTATGCTCAAAAGGTGTAAAAATGAGCACAATGGCGCAAACCTCTGAGTCTGGAGAGCCTTGAACCTTAGTGGCGCCATTAGCAACATAATTTTGAAGAATAAAGTCTTGCACAACCGGGTTTAACTAGGAGGAAACGCTGGATCAATGCATAGAGAAATGGCTCTGGATGTGCCTGAGCTTTCCCTAAATGTTCCACTCTGACGGCAATCAGTGTGGACCACCCTCAAACCCAAAGACCTAGTCAAAAACACATCATAATGGTCATTCCTACTTGGCAAGATTAAGAGGTCCCAAGAACATGTTTTAACTACAAATTTAATCTAAATTAGAAATAAGAGAGAGGTTGAGAGGCAGGCAAATAACAACTCTCTTTCAGATTTTATATACAGCAAGGAAAAATATGAATATGCTGCCGTGAGTTTTCAATAGACAGTGGGTGAGATGTTGAAGTAATCCTTAAGGAAGATAAATGATATAAAAAAACAATTGAAAATCATATAAACTCCTTAAATAAGTCAAAAAAAATCAAGTGTTTCTCTAATTCATACCTGTATCAAGAAGCTTGGTACTGTGACAAATCCTTCTTTCTTGAGCACAACCGATGCATTGTGCTGCAGGGAGGGATGAGGACCATTTGTTTCAAAAAGTGACTAGAAACAAAATTAGAATAGTTTTGCATGGAATACACCATGAGTAATGCTTTCTTCTCAGAGAAACCTGGAAAACTGCTGCCTGAAAATGGAAAACGGACATTTTTGCCATTGCTTTTAGTTTCTTCTACACATTAAATTGACACAATGACAACCAATGTTCGATTGCACATTTTCTGGCAGCAGTCGAACAGTTTTTTGAAGATAGCATTACTCTTGAATTGTAGAGTAGAATAGAACAATCAATCATATTTTCCTCTTCAACAAATTGTTATTTAAACTAATAATCCATTGGCTAAAATCATTGTGAACTAATTGGATAAGATTCAAGAATGTGAGGCTTATGGAACTTTTTTGCTAGTAGACCAGACGATTGTAAGACTACAAGCTCAAAACTCTAACTGGAAGCTACTTCCATCACAAGTGGTTTTTCTAGTAGGCACCTCTAGTCTTCATCTATCATGAGATTGAGAAGCATCCCTAATGGCGTGCGACGATTGACACAAGTCTATCCCCGCAGGAGGCGGTGAACTGCTAAGCGTTCGGGTGATCCGAGTTCACGGTTGTGCCTGGATGGTCGTTTCGAGTCAGTTTGACATATCATTTTATTTATTTTGAGTTGTATTTGACACCCGATCGGAACGAACGATATGAGGCGTCTGATTCAGGTGCCCTAAGTTGTTTAAGTATAAATATGTGTGTGTTTCACAGTTTGGGGGCATCGAAGAATAGTTTCTCACTCAGTGGAAACCGTCGATCTCGAGTGTTCGGTACTTCGGTGCGACGCCGTTACTCATCTTGGTGCGACTCAAGGGTCTCCTCCCCCTCCTCACCCGCAACCCACTACAAATCCACCGCCCGTAAGCCTATCCTCTTCTCCGGCAACCTATCTCCCCTCCTCGTTGAACCCGTATGCAACCACCCGCTCTAACTTCTTCCGTTCTCGTAACCTGCTGCCGAGATTTCATCATTTAGCCCTAAAACTCCTTGTACCGACCCCTCTCTAGCTGCAGCTCAGTTGGTGATGAGAGTTGTTAGGAAAGCTCTTTATCAAAGGGGCTGGGTTCGAGACCTTGCCTCAACATCCCGCCACGCTGAGAATAGGTGCGGTCATGGGTGGGGTGCTTGAGCTGCAGCCCGGCAGTGGGCCGCCAGACGTGGGCCTCTGGCTAGGCCAGGTGCGAGGCCTGGTCGACAGAGCGGGTCGGCTCTGGGTCACTGCATCACTCCCACTTATCTCCTCTTGCGGTGTCGTCTGGCTTCTGCAAGTCCCCTGTCAAGAAACCCCCAACTTTCTTAGTTGCAAGGGTTTTCTTCACGTGGCGGGACCAACCTAGGTAGCTGGTCGGTCCTTCAAGCTTCAGATCAACAGGTGGAAGTTCCAACATTGTCGGTCTTTGTGATGCACCCAACACCCGCAACAGCGTGGCCCCTCATTAGGGCCCAACTTCTTGAAGACGTCCTCCAACTCTCCTTCAAGGGTTCACCAACACCTGGTCCAGTCACCGCTGGTACAGTCAACAACCCTTGAAACCTCCCAAACGGAGGAGACCAAATTGTCTACACTGGAGGAAGCCCGTACAGTCGGCAGGCCTGCATTGGAGGAAGCCCGCACTGAATACCCCGGAGGCCGAAGTAAGCACGCATCTGAAGAATCCCGCATTAGAGGAAGGAGAACGACCACTGAAGGAAGCCACCGCTGAGCAGCAATGGAACCAGCGACCCTCGGCGTTCACAGCCCAACGCGTCGCCCGACATCACACGTCGCACGTTGTCCGCCGTCCTAGCATCATCGCTCCAACCCCGTTTCCCTTTGATACCATGTTGTCGAGAGAAAAAATCAAAATCACTCTTTTCTTTTTTTTCAATTCTTCCTATTAAATACAACCAATAATAATATATTAACACACTCAATCATCGAACTGACCATCCATACGCAGCATTGGGGCCAGGAGCGAAGCAATGAACTCCTTATGAGCATCAAGGAGGTTGTAAATAGTCAGATCCACAGGAGGCGGGAGCGTTGGTGTGTCGAAGGGTGTCATGGCACGGAGTCGAGGGGGCATGCACACTGAAGAAGGTCGGTGCAGGGCATGAGCGTGAGCTGGCACCGACAGGACCATCCAAACAAGTGTCATTTGGCGATGCTTCGACTACAGACAAAGAGGAAACCCCCAGCGTGAAGGACGGGAGGCGGATGCAGTGCTGGAGCAGCGCTGTCGTGGGAGGCGGGTGTGTTGCGGGTGATCGACCGAAACAGGGGATCGAGAGCGGAGAAGGATCGAAGAAGCACGTCGCCGAGTTGTCATCGCGCGGATCGAAGGAGAAGGATCGACATTGTCATCGCGTGGTTAAGACATGTTGGTGAAGGTGAAGATGGCGTCAAATGGGAGTAAACACGATAAGGCGCGATCGGAGGAGAAGCATGGGTTGAGAGGGGAGTCACGCGAGGCAACCGGCGAGTGTGAAAGTGCAGGTGTGGGCGGGCGGCGAGACGTGCAGGCATTATAGCATTTCAGGCGGCAAAAATTGCGACCTGAAGACGGCAGGTCGGACCAAATGTTACGTAGTTGAGGGTTCATAGATAGAGAAGGGGGGAAACAGTAAAAACCCCACGGCCCGAAAAATGCATGTGATAAAAAAAATAATGCTAACGGCTGCGCTACACCGGTGTGCACTACAAGCGAACGTTCGTCGTCGAGTTGGGATCCGTGTTCACATCTTATTGGTCCCGACATCAACTTATGCGTCCTCTCCACGTCTCCTCGTGCCCTTTAGTGCCTTTGAAACATTAATCTTATAGAATTTGATGATTTGCTTCCCCTCTTGTTGAAAACAAAAAAGTTCCTTATGAAAAGAACATGAAAAGGGCATGAAAAAGACCTTGTCAAATGCTTGACGGCATTCAGCTGAGGGAGTACCAACAAATGGAATATTTGCTTTCTCCAAAAGCTCCTGCCAAAAAAAATCAACAAGCAAACAACTTTATAACAGGGAGAAGAAATATTTTGCCTGGCAAAATCCTGAACGTACAAGCTTTTCCAGGCAATATGAGATTACAAAAACATGATGACAAATTTTTTAGAGATAATGCTAGGTTGACGTTCAAAAGAATTTCAACAGAAGTCTGTCCAAACATGGAAAAGAGGAAGTGACCCAGTTATCTCAGTTCTAGAAAAAGCTAATAGGTTACATAAATACATCAGCCAAATTTCACTGAATCAGAGGACAAACCTGAATGCCTCCATCCTCACCAAAACAGCCATGAATAACAGGGAACACTATATCCACAGTGATAGCAAGGTGCTCCGTAAACTCTGTAAGAGAACGAAAAGCACGGGCAAGGCTGCACAAAGTCCAAAGTGGTTTGCCATAGTAAATTATATAACCATGAAAAGAATAAAAAAGAGACAAATTGTATAAGGAGTACAAACCTTTCTAACTTGAAATCAAAATCTGCAGGAGTATTTGAGTACAACTGTAAACAATGAAAATGTTCATCAAAAGATATGGATAAAGTTGAGGAAGTAAACAATTTAATAATACTAGAACTTAAACATCCAATGTAAACCACTTGATATTAGACGGAGACGCCAAAGAACTGTAGAAAGGAATGGGCAAACCTTGCATATACTTTTTCATGTGTAAAATACAAAAGAGAGTACAAATATATATGAGAAGAGTGGGAGAAATATTTCTATACAAGAGATGTGGGACTAAATAAGAGAAAGGAATCGGGCCTATAAATGGGCCTTTACATCAACATTTTCAATATCATCTAACACTCCCTCGCAAGCTGGAGCGTACAAGTCGTACGCACCAAGCTTGGACAAGAAATGGTAATATAACTTGTGAGGTAAAGCCTTGGTGAGGATATCAGCAACTTGCCCAGACGCAGGAACATAAGCTTCAGCTCTTTTGATTGGACCTTTTCCCGAACGAAGTGACAATCAACCTCAATATGTTTTGTTCGCTCATGGAACACAGGATTCTTTGCAATGTGTATTGCATCTTGACTGTCACAAAACAAGGTTGAAGGTGATGTCGATTTAACTCCCAAATCTTCTAGGAGACTTTCAAGCCAGGTTAGTTCAGAAGTAACAGCCGTCATTGCACGGTACTCAGCCTCAGCAGACGAGCGGGCAACTATTGTCTTCTTCTTACTCCGCCATGTGATGAGATTTCTTCCAAAGTATGTACAGAACCCAGTAGTAGACCGTCGATCATCCAACAAGCCAGCATAATCGGCATCTGAGAATGCAATAAGAAAAAGAGAGGAAGATGGCTTATACACAAGTCCTTGCCCAGGGGAAGTCTTCAGATATCTGAGAATGCGCTCCACAGTCTGGAGGTGAGAGATACGTGGGGTATGCATAAATCGGCTGACCAGCGAATGGGTAGCTGCAAAGCTTCCACGATAATCTCGGTGTCACCAAACTGCACTGGTACAGTGCACTTATCTCTGGTCTGCAGAAGGGATCCATTTGGCATCATGACTTCCAGTGGTACTGTGTCTAGAAAGACTTCTAAATTCAGCTTACGCACTAGAGATTCTGCGATAAACGAGTGTGAGGCACCCGTATCAAACAGAATTTTGGAGGGTAAATTACGAATCATAAGGATGCCTACATGAATGATTTTCAACATGAAAAAAGTATCATTACGGAGGATTAAATAAACTTGTTAGGTAAAGTAAACACTTACCTGTCACTACATCCTCCTGATCCTTTGCCTCCTGTTGACCAAGCTCATAAGCTCTGGGCTGCACCAAATCTCGACCCAGCTGTGGTCATCCATCAGTAATCATTAATGTACAACCCCGTGTCCGGCGAGCAAGGTCGCCAGGAGCCAGACAGATCGGGCTGAAGATAGTGGGCGAGCGCCCGAGCTCGGCATTCGTCGACCGGAGATCGGCATGCGTCGACCAGAGATCAGCATTCGTCGAACGGAGATCAGGCATTCGTCGACCCCGAGCTCGGCATTCGCCAAGCTAGTCCGAGAATCGTCAAGCTCAGGCCAACCGACGGCGACCAGCGAATGGGCGAGTTCACCGTCCCAGCTCGCGCCCTCGCAACGGAGCTCGGTAACAGCAGGCGAGCAGGACCTGCCGAGGTGATCAAGCTCCCCAGCTTGCCTGGACCTGTGAGGTACTTTTTACCGTTTTGCCACCGCTGGTCTGCCTATAGCCCTTCAAAACAGCGGAGTTTGGCTGTTGGCAGACCCAGCCGAGGGTTCTCTGGTAATTTCAGGTCAGTTCATTTGGTTATTGGCAGTTCAGATTCTGAAAACTATAAATATGACCCAAGGGGTACCCCAGAAGGCACGCTTCTTGTACTCTCCTGCTCCAGTTTTCAAGTGCTTTTTGAGGGTACCTTAGCTCGGCCTCTGGCTAAGGAGGGGAAGCGCTCTGAGATCTTCCGGGTGTGTGGTGGGTCCTCCCCGCCGAGCCCTTGGGTCGGTCTTTCCTTGTTTTCTTTGTTGTTTTGCTTGCAGGAGTAAAGTAGGCGCGAGACCACCCCTTCCCCAAGGGTGAACTTCACAGGAGACCGATTTTTGGTTTCAACATTTTGGTGCAGTGAGCGTGGAGCGTGGTCAGTGCAGAAAAGCTTCAGCGAGTTCGATGACGGGAGGACAGGGATCTGACAGGCCGGACTCGCCCCCCCCCCCCCCCACCTCTCGCCACAGTGAGGATGTTCGAAGATTTCAGGAGTGAGGTGTTGAACCTCGTCAAGTTCGCACTCGGCACGCGGGCCGAGTGCTCGACTCCAGCAGCCCAGATCGCGGCCGCCCCCTCTCTGGGCGAAGACGCCCCCGGCAGGCGAGCTGGGAAGGAGGTGGCCGAGGAGGGCCGGGGGTGCGAGCTCCCCGGGCGCGAGCTCTTCCCTGGCTCGGCAGGCCGAGGCCGGTTCGGCGAGCTGGGCTCGCGAGACTCTCCAACTCGCCCAGTGGGGGGAGGAAGCCCCTTCGGTGACTTGATTTCCTCTGCCCCAGTTCCAGATGGGTTCAGGGAACCCGAAATGTCCTACTACACCGGGAAGGGAGACCCGGTCCAGCATGTTCAATGGTTTGAGGATGTAGTCTCCATCCGGCAGATGACGGACGGGTTCAAGTGCCGACTCTTCGCTATCACCCTCAAGGAGAAGGCAAGGGAATGGTTCCATCAGCTACCGGCCAGCTCCATCTACTGCTTCGAGGACCTGCGTCGGGGGTTCATGCTGAGGTTCACTACCTCGAAGAGGAGAAAGAAGGACTCGGAGTCCCTGTTCCACATCAAGCAGGGGGTGAACGAGACGTTGGGGAGCTACGTGGATCGGTTCCAGGAGGAGGTTACCCAGGTCCAGGAGATGCCGGGACATAGTTTGATGATGGTCTTTACCCTGGGCCTGCAGCAGGGGTTCTTCAGGATGGAGCTGAAGAGAGTTCCCCCCCCCCCTCTTTTACGAGGAGCTGATGGAGAGGGCGGCGAGAGAAGTTGACGGGGAGGCGTCAAACCCGGAATTTGCGCGGAAGCTGGCAAGGTGGGCCACGGAGGAGGAGAAGTAATCGAGAGGAGGAAGAGGACAGGAGGAGAGGAGAGGAGAGCCCCGGCAGAGGGAGCAGAGGCAGCAGCCAAGGTGGGGGCGTCAGGAGCCCGACCGTCGACTGAGCTGGAGGCCCGAGTGGCAAGGGCAGGGACCACAGAGAGGGTACCGAGGAAGGGATCGCTATCAAGGGGGGCAAGATCAATTCCACCTCCCGGGCTGGAGGCAGGCCCAGAGACCCCGACTCCCCGATCAAGAAGAGGCCATGGCCATAGCCATGGGGCAGAGAAGGAGAATAGCAAGGAGGAGGAGGAGAGAAGTTAGGGTGGAGTTGCCCTATTGCGACTTCCATCGGGAGGAGGGGCACGCCACAGCCACGTGCCCGAAATTCCTGGAGATGAGAGGGAATAGGGAGCAGCAGCAGCAACAGCAGGGGCAGCAAGAAGAATGAATTGAGGAGGTCCTGCCTCGAGCGGAGGACCGTTGCGAAGACCGGGTGGATGTTGGAACCCGGGGAGGGATCGGAGTGATCCACGGGGGGGTGGGAGTCGAGGCTTCCCGGAAGGCAAGCCTTCACACCATGTATCGCCGGAGCGTTGCCTCCACATCCCAGACCCCACTCCCAGAAGAAAGGATCATCTTCACCAGAAGCGACATGCCAGATCACGAGAATCCATTCTATGATGCGCTGGTCATCAAGGCAGCCATCGAGAATTTTACTGTCTCTCGGATCCTCGTTGACAACGGGAGCTCCGTCAACGTCGTATTTAAGAAGGCGTTTGACGCAATGAAGGTGGAGGCGAAGAGGGTGCTGGCCTCGGATGGACCCTTGTTCGGGTTTTCGGGGGAGAGGAAGGAAGTGGAGGGAGGAGTCGGCCTCCATGTCACCCTGGGGGGGCAGTCCAGAAACTGCAGGTTCGTCATCGTGGACGCCCCCAGCAGTTACAGCGCCATCTTCGGGAGACCCCTTATCAGCGCCTTCCGCTGCGTCCCCTCATCATTCCATCAGTGCTTGAAGTTCAACGCTGAGGGGATTCAGGTCAGGGTCAGGGGGGACCCCAAGGTGGCACGGGAATGTTATGTCACTGCTGTGAACACCATCTCTTGGCAGGGGGGAGCCGAGGAGATGGGGCGAAGGATGGAGGAGGCTGAGCAGGAAGCGGGAAGGGAGGAGCTGGAGATAGAGAACTGCGCAGAGGAGGAGGCGGCAGGAGGAGACCTGGAGGAGGTGGCCGAAGTGATGGTCGTGGAGGAAGAGATGGAGGTGGAGGTCCCCGTCCCAGAGGGGAGAGATGTTGAAGAATGGGGGGAGCAGTCCAGGCTAGAGGCTGCGGAATAGGTGGTGGAGCTAGAGGTCCGCACCCGCGAAGGCAAAGTGGAGAAGGTTCGCGTCAGCGGGGGGCTGACCCTGGAGGATCAAGGCAGGATGCTGGAGTGCATCCAGAAAAACGTGTACATCTTCGCATGGAGCGTCGCGGAGATGTCGGGGGTTGACGCGGATGTGGCTTGCCACCGCCTCAACCTGAACCCGGAAACACGCCCCGTCCAACAGAAGAAGAGGTCCACTGCGGACAAGCTGGCAGAACCCATCAGAGAGGAGGTGGCAAAGCTCCTCAAGGCCGGCTTCGTGTCTGAGATCCAATACCCCGGCTGGGTCTCCAATGTGGTCATGGTCAAAAAGGGAGACGGCCGATGGAGGATGTGTATCGATTTTTCTTTACTTAATAAAGCTTGTCCTAAGGACTGTTATCCTTTGCCTCGGATCGACGCGCTGGTTGACTCAATCGTTGGTTTTTCTGTAATGAGTTTTCTAGATGCTTTTTCAGGTTATCATCAAATCAGATGCACCCCCCGGACATCAAGGATGTCTCGTTCATCACGGGGGATGGAAGTACAGCGCCTGACGGGGAAGCTGGCAAGGTTGAGTAGGTTCCTCTCCCGAGCAGTGGAAAAGTGCTCCCCCTTCTTTAAAACACTAAGGGGCGGACAAAGATTCGAATGGACCAAGGAATGCGATGAGGCGTTCCAGGCACTCAAGGTGCAGTTGACCCAGGCTCCGCTGCTCCAAGGGCCAAAGGAGGGGGAGGACCTGTTTTTGTATCTCGGGGTCGGGGCAGAAGCCCTGAGTTCCGTACAAGTTCGAGAAGAGGGGAAGAAGCAGCTCCCCATATATTATGTGAGTCGGGTCCTGAGGAAGGCCGAGCTCTGGTACCCGATTTTGGAGAAATTGGTCTTCGCCCTGGTTATCTCAACCCGGAGGCTGCGGCCTTATTTCCAGGCACACTCAATTCGAGTTGTGACTGACCATCCCCTCCACAACATCTTTGAGGGGGTCGAGCATTCAGGCAGGCTGGCCAAGTGGTCGGTAGAGTTGAGTGAGTTCGACGTCTCTTTCGTTCCCCGCCTCTCGATCAAAGCTCAGGCAATGGCCGACTTCTTGGCAGGCTATGTGATTGAGGTGGCGGAGGAAGAACTCACTCGTCCGACTCCTTGGAAGGTAAAAGTGGATGGCGCCTCAGGGAGACATTCCCTAGGAGCCCCCAAGAAACTAGAATTGAGCAGACGGTGGTGGTGCACTTTTCCATCACCAACAATCAGGCCGAGTATGAGGCCGTGATAGCGGGGCTGCGGCTAGCCAGGGAGCTGGGGGTGTTGGACGTGGAGGTCCTTACTGATTCCATGGTGGTAGCTTCCCAGATCAACGGGGAGTTTGAGGCAAGAGAGCCTACCCTGCGATTGTACTTAGCCAAAATAAAGGGGGTCATCGGCACGTTCCAAACTTTCTTCATCCAGCATGTGCCCCGGGAGGAGAATAAGCAGGTCGATCAGCTCGCAAAGCACGGTCCTCGGGTGGGGAGTACCATCACCGACTTGTTCCGCCCTTCCATCGAAGAGGGAGAGCTCATGGAGATAGATCAGCGGGCTTCATGGATGGACCCAGTTATAACTTTCCTTTCCACGGGAGAGTATCCGGAGGGGGCAGACAAGAAGAAGCTCAGGCATAAGTCAGCATACTACCTCCTCCAGGACGGGCAGCTGTACAGGAAGACCCTCTCAGGGATGATGGCTCGCTGCGTGGCCGAAGGCGAAGTACAAAGGATCTTGGAAGAAGTCCACTCCGGAAAATGTGGGAGTCACTCCGGGAGTCGGACCTTGGAAGGGAGGATCGTCAGGCAAGGATATTTCTGGCCTACCCTGGGCCATGATGCAACGGAGTTCGCAAGAAGGTGTCACAAGTGCCAGCTGTTTGCCCCCCTCCAGCTACAGTCGGCCCAGCGACTAAAAAGTATCACGGCCCCCTGGCCCTTCGCCGTTTGGGGAATGGATTTGGTTGGGTCATTCCCCCAGGCCAGTGGGCAGAGGAGGTTCCTCCTAGTAATGATCGATTACTTCTCCAAGTGGTTGGAAGTGAAGGCGCTGGCTAAGGTGACCTCCCAGGTTATCAGGAACTTCGTATGGGGGGAGATCATCTGCCGCCACGGGCTGCCCCAGGCCATCGTCACGGACAATGGGCCTCAGTTCGACAGCGCAGAGTTTACCAGTTTCTGCGAGCAGCTCGGGATCGACCTCAGGTTCGCCTCGGTCCATCACCCTAGGAGCAACGGTCAGGTAGAGGCCGCGAACAAGATCATTGTTAACCTCCTCAAGAAAAAAGTGGAGAATTTGAAGGGGAGCTGGGTGAAGCAGCTTCCCGCGGTTCTCTGGGCTCTAAGAACCACCCCTAACACAGCTACAGGAGAGACCCCATTTAAGCTCTCCTATGGGTGCGAGGCAGTGCTCCCCGTGGAATTCGAAATTCAAACGCCTCGGGTTGTCGCAGCGGGGGAAGGTAGGGAAGAATGGCAGGCAGAGAACGAGGAGGAGTTGAGGCTCTCCCTTGACATGGTGGAAGAGCTGAGGGACCTTTCCGCCGTCCGACAGGAAGAGGTGAAAAGGAGAATGGCCAAGTACTTTGACAAGCATGTCATAGTCAAACAGTTTGTGGAAGGGGACTTGGTACTAAAGAAGGTAGATGCAGCAGGGAGGTCGGCATCCGTGGGGAAGCTCAACCCCAGCTGCGAGGGACCATTTATTGTAAAGGAGGCTTTAAAATCGGGAGGTTATCGACTCCAGAATGTGGAGGGCGAGACCCTGAGTCTCACCTGGAGTGGTGACGACTTAAAACGCTCTTTTCCTTGAAGCTTGTAAGTTGTGTCTCGGTTTTTAATGAAAACTCTTTAATATGCTGATATTGTCGATGTGAGTTCACATGGAGGAATGAAATGAACGTGGACCCCGAGCAGATCCCGCTGTCAGGCTCTCACCTAGCTAGCAGGGCTGGAAGTCACTCGGTGTCATCCTTGGCCTCGAGCAGATCCCGCTGTCGGGCTCTCACCTAGCTGGCAGGGCTGGAAGTCACTCGATGGTATTGATAGTGGACCCCGAGCAGATCCCGTTGTCAGGTTCTCACCTAGCTGGCAGGGCTGGAAGTCACTCGGTGTCATCCTTGGCCTCGAGCAGATCCCGCTGTCGGGCTCTCACCTAGCTGGCATGGCTGGAAGTCATTCGATGGTATCGATAGTGGACCCCGAGCAGATCCCGCTGTCAGGCTCTCACCTAGCTGGCAGGGCTGGAAGTCACTCGGTGTCATCCTTGTCCTCGAGCAGATCCCGCTGTCAGGCTCTCACCTAGCTGGCAGGGCTGGAAGTCACTCGATGGTATTGATAGTGGACCCCGAGCAGATCCCGCTGTCAGGCTCTCACCTAGCTGGCAGGGCTGGAAGTCACTCAGTGTCATCCTTGGCCTCGAGCAGATCCCGCTGTCAGGCTCTCACCTAGCTGGCATGGCTGGAAGTCACTCGATGGTATTGATAGTGGACCCCGAGCAGATCCCGCTGTCAGGCTCTCACCTAGCTGGCAGGGCTGGAAGTCACTCGGTGTCATCCTTGGCCTCGAGCAGATCCCGCTGTCAGGCTCTCACCTAGCTGTCAGGGCTGGAAGTCACTCGATGGAATTGATAGTGGACCCCGAGCAGATCCCGCTGTCAGGCTCTCACCTAGCTGGCAGGGCTGGAAGTCACTCGATGGTATTGATAGCGGACCCCGCGCAGATCCCGCTGTCAGGCTCTCACCTAGCTGGCAGGGCTGGAAGTTACTCGTTGTCATCCTTGGCCTCGAACAGATCCCGCTGTCAGGCTCTCACCTAGCTGGCAGGGCAGGAAGTCACTCGAGGGTATCGACCTTGAATTCGCCGGGAAAAGACCAAGGGGTTTCGAATGCCAAGGAATAAGGGGGAGAGGTTCAGCACAGGCGAGTTCGGACTCGCCAAACCCGGCTCGGCAACAACAAAGGGGTAGCAAGCCAGGTCTCAGGACCTCGCTGAAGGGAGACGAGCCAGACCAGGGCACTTCACCCCGTCTGTTTTACTTAGAAGATTTTCTGAGTTCAACCTGGATGACTCGCGGGCTAACTGAGGTAGCGTGACCAGGGCGAAGAGCAGCCCGCTCCCGAATCGCCTGAAGCTCGGCAGGCACGCAACACATACTCTCTCAAGGGTGAGTCCTAGCAACGGTCCTACTCGCATCATCTATCTACGCGAGGTCGCTGGGGAAAGAGCGAGCGAGAGAACAGGGCGCGACAGAGAAACCCAGGAAGGAAATATATGTAAAGTGACATTGCTATGATGAGCGCAAAAGGTATCAAAAAATATGCTTTCATTAAATGACAATATTTACATGCTGAGCCCGCCTCGGCGAGGTTACAGATTTGTCGGTCCTCCCCTCCCTCGCCGGACAGATCCGGGAAGCCCTTCCCGAACATCGCGTCCAAGCTATCTTCCTTCTCACTGGGCGGCGTCGCCGGGAACAGGCTCGGCATCAGGTCGCGTGCCGAGATCTCCTCGCACCCCTCCACCAGCACTCCAGAATCCTTCATCATCTGGAGGGTACATTCGGCGGCCTGGATGGAGTTAATCCGCAGCCTCTCGGCGAGATCGGCCTCGCCGAAGATCCGCGGTCTCTTATAAGGGAGGGAAGGATCGGAGTTGCTGGCCAGGAAGAAGATCTCCTCCTGACGGCGGACCTCGCGGTGGAGGTGCTGATTCTCCTCTTTCAGCTTCACGTTCGCCCCCTCCAGCTCGGCAAGGTGGGCGCGCAGCTGGCCAATCTCCTCCCCTTGCTCGGCATTTGCGAGCCCGCAGCTCCCCTGCGGCTTTGGCATCCTGGTGAAGGAAAATCCGGTTAGCAGCAGCACAAAATTTTCCAAGTAAAAGAGAAGAGAGCTTGACACTTACCAACCCGTCGGCGGCCTGGGCGAGGAGGCCCTCAGCGATGCCGAGCTGCCTCGCCTGGTCGGCAACCTTGTCATTGGCAATGTCGCGAGCTTGCTCGGCTTTTTGGAGTTGATTGCTGAGGGCGAAGCTGCGGCGGGTCAGCATGTGGTGGAGCTCCAAGGTCCGCAGATGGGCCTGCAGACCCTCATGGTCGAGCTGCCGCAAGGTCATGTTCTTGTAGGACTCGGCATCCTCGCGTCCATAAAGGCCGAAGCCGAGGGCATAAGCATGACCGGTGGCGGGCTCGCGGTCATGCCAGAACGGATGCAGAGTGGAGATGGAGACCCGATGGGCCAGTTCATCCCACTGCACCATGGGCTCCCCCGCCGAGTCCCTCCATCGCCCCACAAAGTTGAAGAGGGGATGTTGCTTCGGTGTCGCGCGCTCGCGGGCCGCCCTCTTCGCCGAAGGAGGAGGGGAGATCGCCGCCGCGGAAGAAGTGCCCTCGCCGCCTTTCCGCCTCTTGCTGGTTGTCTCCTTCAGCGGGCTCTCCGGCAACGCGTCCGGGACGGTTTCGGGCGAGCTCATGTATTTGGGGCTGGGCTGATATTGTTGTTGTTGTTGTTGCCCCCGCGGAGCCAGCAGGGCTCTCCTCATCTTTTTTGGCAATGGCTGGCGGTGCGGCGGGTTCGACCCCGCATCCTCAGGTCGCCTCTTGCTCGAAGAGGGTTGAGAGAGGGCCGCCTCATCTCGGCAGGCCGCCGCCGCCCTCTCGCGAGCAAGAGGGTCTGTGTGTAGCCCCGAATCCGCAAATGGCGGGTTCACGGGAATTATCCGCTCCCCTGCAAGAAAATACTTGGAAAAGGTTAGAAGAAATT
Source organism: Platanthera guangdongensis (assembly GCA_039583875.1). Taxonomy (NCBI): domain Eukaryota; kingdom Viridiplantae; phylum Streptophyta; class Magnoliopsida; order Asparagales; family Orchidaceae; genus Platanthera; species Platanthera guangdongensis. Next base: position 193,084,529 of record CM077156.1, on the reverse strand, counting down.
CAGCAGCAATATGACGAGCTCGGCAAATCGGGTGAGCTCGGCAATATGAGGAGAGAACAACACCTTCACCGAGGAGGACTGGGAGAAGCGCGTCGAGGCCCCTTCGCAGGAAGGCGACCTCGAAATCCTTGTGGAGGAAGTATTTGTGGAGCTCGGCGTCGTTGCCGGACACGGCGGGGGGGCGGTAGACCTCCTCGCCCTTCTGCTGGGGCGAGTAGGGGATGTTGCCGAGATCGCCCTTGATGAAGGCGATCTTGGTCATCCAAGTGTGATGCTTGTTCGCGATCTCGCAAACCTTGATCAGCGAGCCGCCAAAGTAGGCGACCCCATCCAGCGTCGCCTTATAGGAGAAGAGCTTCCTGAACACTGTCAGGTTGAACTCAATCCTCTCCCGCCGGAGGTAGCTCGCGAACGCCACCATCATCGCGACGGCGTTGGAGTTCAACTGCGCAAGTACTGCGTCATAGTACTTCAGGATTTGCCGGATCTCCGGCCAGAGGGGGAGGCGCAACCCCACCTCGAAATGCGAGATGAGGAAGGCGAGCTCGTCCTCGTAGAAAGTGTTGATGGCCTCCCCTGCCTCGGTCTGCGCGCCTCGAAGCCCGGCGGCACACGCTCCGCCACAAACTCCGCGAGCTCCTCGCTAGTGTGCCCCTCAAAGAAGCAATAATCGGTGAAGTGTTGCGCGCACTTGGAGCGGCCGTCGGCATCAGGGTTGGCTTTGCCCATGTTCGCAAAGGAAGAAGCAGAGCGCGAGCAGAAAAGGAGAAAAGCGCAAGGAGAGAGGGAAAGAAAGCAATAAAAGCACAGTACGGGGGTTGGTGGGGGGGCTATTTATAGAAAAAGAAATCTGGGGTCAGGCTGTCCAATTGGCTCAGCTCGCCACCACAGCTCGCCACCCCAACTCGCCACCCCAACTCGCCGACTTCCGGCGCGTCTCAACCAAGGCTAAGTCAAACATCGCAGTATATTATTTGAATAATGCATGTCCAAAAATATTCTAAAAATTACTTATTACAGAAACCAAATTCAGGAATAAAATAGCGGGGCGCGCGAGCAGGGGGAACATCAGGATGCGAGTACCGGTCGGCTCGGCAAAGGAGCCGCCCTCTTATCTACCCCGGTCTCGCGGCTCCCGCCCCCCAGACTGCCTCGCGCGGAGCAGCTCGCGGATCCTTCCCGAATTCCTCTACGCCACTGAGAGGCCATCATCTATCTCGTCCAGAAGCCGGGAGGGGGATATCAGCTCGCCAGCCTGGCCGCTTCGCACCTCGTCAGCGAGACGCGCGTAGTCGCGTTGAAGCGCCTCGTTGACCCCCTGCATCTCGCGCAGCCCGCACACCAGCTTCTTGAGAAGCTTGACCTCCCTCCTCGTCAGCTCGCCTTAATCCACCTCGGGGCCCAGGTAAGAGTCCAGCGAGCTTGGGGAGGGAAGGGGAGAGTAGTGGGCTGCCCGCGAAGACTCCTCGGCAGCAGATTGGCTGGGGGGAACTGTGAAGACAGATGTCAGCAAAAAGAGGAATGCAGGAAAAGCGCATGAGGCAAGAATCCAAGCGAAATTGACCTGACGAGCTCGGCAGCTCAAAGGAGATGCGGGGAGGGATGAACCTCAGATCCTTCCCGCGACCTGGGCCGCGAGCCCCCGGCGAGAGGAGCTCGAATCCCGGGGTGGGGATGGTTCCCAGACCCGCCCCCGCCGCCACGTCAGTTTGCCGAGGAGAGGGGGCGTGTACCGGCGAGTTCGGCCTCTGCGAGCTCACTGGCAGGATCCCAAAGAGAAGAGGCAGGTCCCGGGGACGGTGATCCGGTGTCATGAACCGCGAGTCTGCGAGAGTGGTCTCGCCTCGCGGTGTGGACTCTCGCGGCGTGGCACCCCCCACGTCATCAGGTTGACCATCCGGGTCGTCGCCGACTACGACAATCTCTCTATCCTTCTCAAGAATTGTCCGAGTGGAAGAGCCGATCCCCATCTCCGGGGTGGTCCTCAGATCTTCATAAATTGGCTCGGCCGCTTTGGGAAATGACTTCACCCTCTTGGAGCTGGGCTCGGCAGAATCAATTTGAGGAACATTGGATGGGACCGCTGTCTGAGCGGCAACGCGAGCAGCCGAGGTCTGGCGAGCTCGGTTGAGGCGCTCTTGGATCTCCTCGGGAATCGGCATCTTAGCAGTACTAGAGCAAAGGAAATGGCAAGAGTCAAGCAGGTATGCAGGTGTATATATATAGCCGCAGGTGGACCCCACCGAAAGATTCCCTCCAACTCGTCACCTCATGCTCGCCGCACACTTGGGGTTGGATGTTTCTTTCCGAGCTTTGTCAAGCTCAAAAAGAGCGGGGATTATGTACAACCCCGTGTCCGGCGAGCAGGGTCGCCAGGAGCCAGACAGATCGGGCTGAAGATAGTGGGCGAGCTCGGCAGTAGAGAAGCCGAGCCCGAGCTCGGCATTCGTCGACCGGAGATCGGCATGCGTCGACCAGAGATCAGCATTCGTCGAACGGAGATCAGGCATTCGTCGACCCCGAGCTCGGCATTCGCCGAGCTAGTCCGAGAATCGTCAAGCTCAGGCCAACCGACGGCGACCAGCGGATGGGCGAGTTCACCGTCCCAGCTCGCGCCCTCGCAACGGAGCTCGGCAACAGCAGGCGAGCAGGACCTGCCGAGGTGATCAAGCTCCCCAGCTCGCCTGGACCTGTGAGGTACTTTTTACTGTTTTGCCTCTGCTGGTCTGCCTATAGCCCTTCAAAACAGCGGAGTTTGGCTGTTGGCAGACGCAGCCGAGGGTTCTCTGCTAATTTCAGGTCAGTTCATTTGATTATTGGCAGTTCAGATTCTGAAAACTATAAATAGGACCCAAGGGGTACCCCAGAAGGCACGCTTCCTGTGCTCTCCTGCTCCAGTTTTCAAGTGCTTTCTGAGAGTACCTTAGCTCGGCCTCTGGCTAAGGAGGGGAAGCGCTCTGAGATCTTCCGGGTGTGTGGTGGGTCCTCCCCGCCGAGCCCTTGGGTTGGTCTTTCCTTGTTTTCATTGTTGTTTTGCTTGCAGGAGTAAAGTAGGCGCGAGACAACCCCTTCACTAAGGGTGAACTCCACAGGAGACCGATTTTCGGTTTCAATAATTAAAGCTTTGCCTTTGTCTACTCTACTAGGGTCACCAACCTCATACTTTGACTGCAGAAACAAATTACATTTGTCATCTACAGTAATTTCATAAATGTAAAGAATACAACAAGGTTGATTACCTAATTCGAACCAACTTACTAACAGTAGCGAGTTAAGTGTCCACGTTGATGACACTTGTAACATACGCCAACACTGGCCAAACACTCTCCTGGATGGCAACGCTGACACTTGGGACAAGGGGGTAGTCCTTGCTCCTGTCTCCAGACTGACCATTTTTTCTCGCATCAGGCTTCTGCTTCTTGTTCCAGTTCTTCCCCTAGTCATTTCTGCTCTGTTGCGGCTGATGTAAATCCTGAGATCGCTTCGCACGGAAATTACTTCGCTTCTGAACCTTATGTTGATCAGCCTCCAGCCTGCGAGCCATATCCACAAAGCTCATGTAATCAGCGTTGACCATAGTCATCAGCGGTTGCCTCAACGTGTCACGCAAACCATCCACAAAGAGGTTGCACTTCTCAGCCTGGTCTCCCTGCATCACGCCCGCATATCGAGCCAGATGGGTAAGCTCTCGCTCGTACTTAGCAACAGTCCTGTCCCCCTGGAAAAGCCTAAGGTACTTCTCCTGGAGACCTCGTCGTGCGGAAGGAGGCGCGAACCAACTTGCAAGAGCTCTAGAAAATTCGCCCCACGTAAACATGTCTGGCGTACGACCTGGCCAAAAGTATGGTCATACTATTTAAAAAGAACGTATCACTTCCAAAAATAAAAGGAAATTTTCATAACACTTTACCTGCAGGATCATCTGCCTGGTACTTGTCCCACCAGACCTTTGCCTCACCTCGAAGGAGGAAAACTGTCAGAGGAACCTTCTTGTTCTCTGAGCACTCCAAAACGTCCAACAGGTCTCTGGTGTTTGCTAACCAATCATCTGTGTCCATCAGGGTCTCATCCACAATGTAGTTCGAAGGTTGGAGCTCTCTAAAGTTCCTCAAATAGCGCTCCAGCGTCATCTCCACGGGTGCTGGGGCAGGAGTTGGTGCAGGGGTTGGTACTTGTATTGGAGCTGGAAACCCTGCAGCCAGTCCTCTCTGAAACTACATCAAGGCAACAGTAACCGCCTTAGCAATTTGAGACGTTATGTCTGTGCCCTCTGGAGTTGCTGGAACTGGTGGTATCTGTGGCACGGCAGCATCTCTCATAGTCGCGTTAAGAACAGGGTCCTGACGTGAAGATTCATCTGGTTCACTGACTCGTGGTGCCTGATAGAACATAAAAAGAAATCTAATTATTTATCAAGCATCTGAGAAATCTGGCTTAGCAATTTTATTTCGTACTCTTGCGAAAACTAGTACTTAAACGTAACTTAAATCCTCTACTAATAAGAGTTTACTCTTACACAATCTTATGCCGCTGTGAAAACCTTCTAGGGACCAGGGATCTTAAACCTGGCTCTGATACCAATTTGTAACACCTCTTTTCAGTTTTACAATAATCAGTCATCCGGCCGGGTCAGCGATATAAAGAGAACTAGAAAATAGTATTAAAACTACTATGCATCAGGTATAAAGTAGAAGCTACTAAAAAATTTTAAAACATACAACGGAAGCTAAGAATGTAAACTAATGGTAACCACGTACCTGATATCTGGATTCACAGAGCCACTAAACATGAATAGAATTGAAATGACTGAAAATCTGAAATAACATAATAAGTCTGATACATGGCATATAAAACATTAACAAGATACATTGTCCACAACTACAAGTATATGTTATAAGTAAAGAAAAACTGAATGGGAAAACACTACAAACTGACGCCACCAACGCTCATCCTATGCGTAGTTTTCACCTGGGTCACCTGTAAAAATATTGCCCACGATGGGTCAGAGTAAGGAAAAATAACTCCTCCTAGTGACACTAAAAATATTTTCTCATATGATGAATGCATGTCTTTAGAAAAGTAGTTTCGTGCATTAAAATATTTATGCTATATGTGTTATGCATGCCTTCAGAACACTACCTGGTCAAAACATCTACCTGTTCTATGTTCGTGACTTTCAGTTCACTAACCCAAGTCTCGGCGATCACTAACTAGTGTACTGTCTCACGTCAGGTCTATACTTGAGTTCTAGGTGACCTCTATCCTGCACCTCTACTTGGAAGGCTCTATTGAGAATAGCTCATAACGCGCATCTGAAATTGACGACCCGAGACCATCTGACGAACTCAATTGTTTTAGTGTCACGCGGACACGGTCTTGAATCTACTAACTGTCTCAAATGGAGCAAACTCCCAAGACTGTACTGCTCTTAGGGTACCATATGCCTTATGAGAAAGGTAGTGCGCCTCTACCTAGCACGAAAAGTCTTATGTGTGCTGACTGACCTTTTCGGTCTGATGTCACTCTGCTTGGGATATCTCTTCGGTGGATTACTGAACGACCTTTAACTTACATGTGGTCGACTAGAAGGGACATTCACGCTCCTGGGTTGGACAAATTTCAAGCTCACGTACACGGGTAAAGGTTTCGTACCTAACGTTACCAATCCTGATCTGACTATTTGGGTCATGCAGAAAGGTGTCATTTTACACATTTTCCGCGACCGTTTTCCTATCATCACACCTTTCTATGCATGGTCATGATACTCGTACAAAACCTCCACATGCGTAGCCAAAAATATATTGTTTGTTATGTCTAACTAACAGGAATTAGGTTTTCTTACAGTGGTGTTGCGGCGCTCGTACACTCGGCGCGGCAACATTTTCTCTTCCGAAGGCAATCCTACTGCTGGGGACCTTCAGAATGCTGCCCCGACCTCACCAAAGTCCTGCAAATTAGAGTAGCCCTAATTTCATAATTTTTCCCTTTACGATTTTCCCGTGGAAAATTTCTATACAACTAGGGTTACAAAAATTCAAGCGCTAAACTTCAGATATTACCTTTACGTTGAGTGATTGAGGCTCTCAAAGCGCCCAACCCAAATTCTGCGGAGGATCACGAACTCCAAAACCTATTTAGGGCATTAGGAACAAAATTTAGTTTAGCCTAATCTCCAAATCGAAGGATCTCCATGAGGGAAAAGAGATAAGGGAGGAATCGACTCACCGGAACCAAAATCGTTTCCACTACCACCGGCTAGGGTTGAACACGGCTCTTCCACGGCCAAGGAAGGAAAAGGAATACCCACCGGCGCTCGTAGAGGAAGGAGGAGAAGTCGGCGTGGACTTCTGGAGGAGGATCGGCCGTCGCTAGGGCTGCGGGAGGCGTCGGCTCGGGGTCGCTGCGTGCGGAAACGGGAAACAGTCGGGCTGCGGTTTGTGGCTTTCTCCCGTGATAATGAAATGCGGGATTAAAGTCCACGGCTTGCAGTTTTGATAACCGCATGAGGAGAGAGGGAGAAACTGTTATTGGCACCCCATTTATGATATTTCACATTACCTCATATTCCAACATAAACATTTGTCGCGGCTCGTCACTAAATTAAAATTCGTCTCACTAAAAATGACCAATATAATTCACCAATTAATAAATGCGACCTTTTGACCACACTAATATCGTACCTCGACGACGCGCTGACTCGATCAAAATTCGTCGCGGCCTGACCCTACCTTTAAAATAATTCCGCGTCAGATAACGGATGTTACACAAGAGGTTATGATGAATTGATGATCCGTCTGGACCGTAAAGTGGTGGCCAAACAAGTAGGGACGTCAATGCAGAGCTACCAGAACCAATGTCATGAGCTCAGACTCATTGTCAAAGCAGGGACGAACAGGTGGCGGCAAACAAATGACTGAAGTATACAATGGGTTGGCCCACTTGCATCAAAACTGCCCTGACTCACATGTCGGATGTGTCGTGCTCGAGTATGAACGGCTGCAAAAAGTCTAGGAGAATCAAAAACAAGGGCGGTGCTCCGGGCCTGTTGTAGAGCCTGCAAGGCCGTGGCCACCGTCGATGTCCAATGAAACATACCGGTATATAATTTCTTCAACATGCTGGAGAGGGGTCGTCCGCACATGATGAAGGTGGTCCTATCAGGAAGAGTTGTAAACGAGGATGTCATCAAAGAAAACCAAGATATGCCTGCTCAGGGGCCGACAGTAACAAATCATTCATAGTGTCCTAAAAAGTGGCAGGTGCATTCATCAAGCCAAACGGCATGACGAGGAACTCATAATGGTCGTCGTGCATGCGAAACGCCGTCTTAGTGATGTCCTCCTCCCGCACCCATATTTGATGATACCCCGCGCGGGGGTCTAATTTGGAGAAATATGATGATCCATGTAGCCAAGGTTGTCAGGATCAAGATCCTAGGTGAGATCGATTCGAGGTTGGATCAGATCGGATCATAGGATCGGATCGATGATCGCAAGATCCTACAACATTCATAAATTAATACTAAAAATATAAAATTGAATTTTGTATCCAAATATATGTTCAATTAACAAAAAATTAGTAAATTGAGCATTATGTGAATTATTATATTAATTTTTTTTGAATAACTACATCATAAAGATAATATCATATTAAGTTCACTTTCAGTTTCAGATAAGGCACTCAATGTCTGCTAATAATAAAAACAAATCTGGACCGCAGGGGGGAGTATGAGTCAGGGCAACTTTCTATATGAAGATGAAGAAAGTCGCTAGTCAAACATCTCTGACTGAAGAAGATGACTGCCTCGTAATCTATTATTCTGTCGGTCTCTTCTCGCCATCCTCCAACCAACGAAATACAATCGATTGCTCCATTGTTGTGGTTCTTGCTTCTCCTAGTTTCGGTTCGAGTATCGATCGGTCGGACTTCGCTGGGCCGCCCTCCCTCCTGCTAATCCGGCCGGTTTTCCATGTTATCCATAAGACTTCTCAATTCTTGAGATTCCCGGCGTGAAGCGAGGAAAACTCGATTTTGAGGATCGATTGAAAAGAGATAGACTGATTTGACTGATCGCCAAGATTTCGTGATCCGCTGCTGATTCCAACAGCTCGGACTCGGATCGTGAGGATCGCCTCTTTCTCAATATTTCTGACTTGCTCCTACGGAACGCTCTTCAGCACGAGATTTTGATGGATTGGTGGAAGACGAACCTAGACTGCTGCATTGCTCGTACACTGGAAGCAGGAAGCTTGAATTGCTCTTATACTTGGATTTCTAACAGCTAGATTGCTCGTATGCTAGAAAGGTAGAGAAAACGTCAGCCTGAAAATAGGAAGTCACTGGACTACCAACCACTTGAGTGCTAATACGCAAAAATATAAAATAAGAAATTGACTCCACTTGAAATGCAACCTAGTAAGGAAGTAAATGGAAGACAATGTCTAGACTGGAAGCGAACAAAGACGTCGCTCTTGGCCTCCGTTTGCAGTCGGCAATCGACACTTGGGATACGGTAAAGCAACATGATATGATTTTGTGATGGGGTATGGGAGCGGGATTTGGATAAGGATAAGAATGGGTTATGTGTGTTGGAGCAGTTGAATGGGGCCTGGATAGGCTTGGACGAACCGGCAGAATCGGGTCAGGATCGCGATCCTAAAGATCCTAAGATCTGGATCGTGATCCCAACGGAGATGTGTCGATTTATATCCTAGGTAAGATTCGGATCAATTTACAAAATCTGGATTGTAGGATTGTAAGATCCTACGATCTGAATCGCAATCCTGATAACCATGCATGTAGCTCATCCAGCAAAACCCCTGAATGACTGGACTCGAATATTATCCAGGATAGTAACCTTGTTGAATTCCCTGTTATCCACACAAATACGTTAGTTGGTGTCTTTGTGGACAAGGAGGACCGGGCTCGAGAAGGGGCTAGCATTGGGGCGAAATAATACTCGTGGCAAGCATGCCGCCCACAAGTGTCTCAATCCCATCCTTTTGCGTGTGATTGTATCGAAACAGGCCGCACAGACATGGAGAACACGCCCCCTTGTAGGGAAATGTGGTGATTCATCGAACCGGGGCAATGGAAGGCAGGTTGTGGTGGCAGAACACACCTGAGAAGATATCCAAAACGACCAGCATGGTCAAAGGGGTCGGTAGGTGGAACGCCCTGGTTCACGATGTGTCATAAGTACGAAACACAGTCAACATCGGTCATCTTATGAAGGGAGCAAAGAGAGGCGGTCTGGCGTAGGTGGGCATAACCGCACATCAGCAGGCAGGGGATCTCCTCTTGGATAAAGCGTATAGTCATGTGATCCCAGTTCACACTGACATCGTCGAGGGTGTGGAGCCATGCGACCCCCAAGATGATATCCATGTCGCCCAGTGTAAAGGCATAGAAAACATCCAGGAAGGGGATTGGCGAAGCCAACGCAACCTATGGAGGTCAGAATCCTCCATATCGAACGAAGTTGTACTGTCTTTGTGCGGCTCTGAGATCTGCTGAATATCGAAAAACTACTCTGCTTGGGCAATCCATCTCATGAAATCGGTGTCGTTAAAGGACGAGACGTCGAAGGACTGGAGGACCGGAGGAGAAACGGCGGACGGGGGAGTTAGGTCATTGTAAGGGTCTGGGGGTACCCCGAGAAGGGGCGGGGAGTCTGTGTTTGAGGTCGCGGGCATGCTTCGGCGACCGGCCATGATGGCATCAAGCTTCGCGCCCATCCGTAACATGAGTGCTTGGAGTGAGGCGATGGCGTCCTCATGACCTACAAGGTGACGAAGAATGGTCGGATCAGCTGGAGGAGACGTCGGTGTGTCAGAATGTGTCATGAAGTGGAATCGAGGGGGCATGCACACGGTTAAGGCGTGGTGGAAAGCACGATGAGGAGGACGTCCAGAAGATCAGCAGTGCGACGCTGACAGGGGCAGCCTGAGGAACGGTGGACGGCCAACATAGTAGGAGGGCACAAAATGGCGCAACACTAGCGGAAATGCACTGCAAGAAGTGCAGATGTCGATGGCAAAAGCACAAGGTGAGCTGGTGAGGGCGTCGATGGCGAGACCGGCGAAGTCAAGGTGGTCGAAGATGCGATGACGGTCGTGGAAGAAACCGCGAGGTTGAGAAGTCCAAGCCTGCGGGGGTGGTGAAGTCGAAGGCAGAACGAGGAGCTGTGGTAATGCTTCAGGCGACAGAGACCGCGGCCGGAAGGAAGGCTAGGTCAGAGCAGGTGTTACATATCGAAAAAAAGGGGAGTGGAAGTGAAGAGAGAAAGAAGAGGAGAAATTAACCCCTAGGGCTTAGTTATTAAAGGCGCATCAAGGCTCAAAGGGATCTTGGAGCCTATGCGCAAGGTGCAGACGCGCGTCTGATGAAGACAAGACGCAACCACATTCATTTTTAAAAATAAGCATCAAACATCAGTTCATCTTCTTGATTAGATTTTTCATATATTCTACTCATTAATCATTCAGTATTATCACTTATATCTCTTAAAAAATAGAATTAATGTGCTCACTTGCATCATATCTAAAGTATTAAAACTCGATTATGTTTCACAAACACTAAATCATGCACAAACTATTGAGTTCTTACATTATTTTTTTCTTTTCATTAGGAAAAAAGGTTTGCAACATAAATCGCTCCCAGAAGTGTTTTTTATGTTCCAAAGGTGCAAAAAAGCGCACGAAGACGCAAGCATCTGAGTCTGTTGAGCCTGGAGACTTTGGCGCGCCTTTAACAACATAGCGCTAGGGTTCCACCTTTTTCATTACAATCCAAAGATAAAGATAATACACGCATCTTGGGACAATATATTGTTCAGTCCAAATACAACATAGCAAAATAAAGATACAAGTTGTTGTCCAACCCTTCGTGTCACTTAACAACTTTTTGCCGACATGTCCCTCGTGACGTCGATAAACTCGTACTTGTTGAGTTGAATATTAGTTCAGGTTTGTGGAAGAAGCACTACTTGTGGTTTGAAAGCGAAGGGACACAATTCAAAAGCGAAGGAACTCAATCCAAAAGCGAAGAGCTTCTGTTGCTTCCTCATAGAAATGGTGACGGCGCACCGCGGCCGACATGCGCGTATTCCCGCAGGAGGCGGTGATCCGCTCTCCGGACTGATGATCAGAGTCCTTGGACGCGTCCGGATTCGTTTTTCCAGTCAGTTTTATGCTTTGCACTTTTTATTTCGAGTTGTATTTAGCCCCCGATCGGTACAGTCATTATGAGTCGTCCGATCGGGATGGTTTTATTTAGGTTATACTATGCAAGCAGCGGTTCAGGGGGTGCGGCGGTTCAGATCTAGGGTTATTTATCCCGGCGACTTGGGGGAGTTGTGCATCGAGGGTTTGCAGCAGTTCTGAAAACCGCCGGTCGTGTCTCCCGGTGCGAAGCCTGGAGCTACTCGACGCGACGCCGATGTCCCGCCGTCCGTCCTTGGTGCGATTCCAGGCCGCCGCCTCCTTCCCCGACCGCTGGTGCGACGCCGGCGCGGCCTCCATTTCTCCTCTTCCCTCCGGTAAGCCCGTCCACCATCCTCTTCTTCTCCGGTAAGCCTTCCCCGCCTGAGCCCCTCCCCGTCTCCTGCTCTTGTCCCGCCGGATTCCTCCCGACATCTCCGGATTCAGCCCGCCAAACCCTAAGCCGCTACAGCAACCCCCAATCTCGGCCAGTCTTCTCCCCGTCGGCCTTTCCCAGCCCGAAGTTCTTCCCCAGCCCCTTTCAACTCCATTCCGTACTCCCCAAATCATTGCTTACCCTACTCCTCCTAGTCCAAAAGGCCAATGCTAATTTCCCCCTAACATTACCTCTCCTGGAACCTTCAGACCCCACTGTAATCCCTCCTGCAGCCGCCCTTTTCTCCTACAGCCACTACACATACCCCACCTTGAGTCTACAGCCTACAACCTACCCGACGGCCACTACAAAACCCTCCCAAGCACCCCATCAGTCCTGAACTCCGCTTCCGGCGCATTTCCCCCACTGCTACGACCTTGGATGCCCGCCAACAACCGTCCCTGTTGTCGCCTGCACGTGCAAATTGTGGTATAAAATCCTGTCTTTTACTGTTGTTTATTTTGGCACCTATACTGTGTAGTAGATGCTCACTTTAATTGCTATTAGTATTATTCGTCGTGTGATTTGCAGGGCGCATTCCGTGATCGCTTGAAATTATTAGCGCATCAATCGTTTGTTTGCGAAATTAATATTTTGTCCTCCTTATATTTAATTAATTGTATCTGTCGAGCCTTTGCTGATAATCATATAATAAAATTATTATTTGCTGCAATTTTGGAGCGGCCCACTGTGCACTTTCATAACACCGCATTGCAATTAGGTTTGCATTTAGAAATCCCTTTTTGAGTCGACCTACCACTGCATCAAAAGGACTCGGCTAAGTTCCCTACAAAAGTTCCCCTTATGCTCCTCAGTACTCGTTGAACATCGTGTGAAATCCTGCTTGCCTCCTGCTTCTGTTGCGCTATTGTGTCTTCTCCTAGACCTGTCAGTCCAAGGAATTCTTCCTTATATCATTTCTTTTCGCAGAAACTTGTTGGCTTTATGATGCAATATTTAACATTGAGCAGGAATGATTGTAATAAATGAATTGGTAGTTGTTAAAGGGGGTTGATGGCCACAGGATTGGGAGTCTTTTTTGCGGATAACGCATAAAGTCGGTGACTTAGCTTGAAGAACGAGTCACCTCCAACCCCTTCCCACCTTGCTCATGTAAATTGGTATCCACCCTTGCGTAGCTAATTGCACTTATCTAGAAAAGTGGTGTCTTCAATTAATCTTCCCACGGTAGCAAGCTTGTACCTCCACCCTAGTTTCTCCCCGGTTTTGGTTAGATTTGTTGTCCAAGTATTTTGTATAGTAGTTTTGGGTTTTAATGTTCGGTCTTTCAAGTCTTTACAAAGAACTATGACTCATATGAGGGTGTATACTGCTGAGGGTGTATACTGCTGTGGGTTGTTAATCATAGTTTCTAATTCGTATTTGGACGTTCTTTCTCTCAGATTTCAGTTGTTTGGATAAATTTTGTATTCAGTAGGATTTTTATCATTCTTTAGTGATGGATTGGTGGATTGGTAGGTTGATTGTGTATAGATTGCTCTTTCATCTGAAGGAATGCTGCCCCAATTTTCTGGACTGATGTTTGGAGTCGTTTGATGAAGATTTGTGAAGTTGAAGCTGCTTTGACTCAAGATTAGTAGCAATTGTCTTATTATCACTCCATTGAAGTTTGGTTATATATATTATGAATGTGGTGCTGTGTTTCTGCTCTTTATGATCTCTGAATGGGATAATTTACTCGGATTTCATATAGAAATGAGTGGACAAAGTTTACCAAGTTAAGCACCAATTTTTGTGTAAATTTTATGCTCTTTACCAAGTTCATAATTCAAAAAAAAAGATTGCCAACAAAATTTGTTTCCAATAGCAAGAACACTGCTAATTCTATGGAGCAGCACAGGAGAAATACAAATACACAGCGTAAGGTGAAAATGGGATAGCTATGACAGGAGAATACAAATTATAGAAATAAAATTATCAAGTTCATAGTATGTACTAGAAAAAAAGGGTAAAAACACTAACCTGTGCAGGTGATACTGCATATGCATTGAAATCACAATCAATGTAATAGCAGCTAACAATCAAATCTTCACCCTGAAAATAAATAAAAGGCAAATTACAAGTTCATCCTCACGTACTATAAAAAAGGAAATCAAATAATGGAAAAATATATATTTAATCTGTAGCTAGAAGAACTTGTTTGTTCTGATTTAGAAATGCCAGTATGTTGTGCTCAACTAGAACAAACTGAATCTTTATTTTAAAAGTCTGAAGGATGAGTAACACTAGTGAAGATAAAAGCATGGACTAATGTGAAAACCAATACACTTGTAGAACATAAAGAAATCATGTAGCAAATCAAAACTTTGTATAACTTGTTCAAAATCAAACTGCGAACCTAAGAAGCACTCTGCATATTGTGAGCCATTTTTTTCTAAAATAAATAAATGTTGTCTCCAAATCTTTTTAGAAAAGAAAAGATTGTGACCTTCATTTTAAGTTTCTTCTTTCCATTAAAATCATGAACAATTTTACTTAAATTTTGTTGTGTTTGTACTTTGTACTTATTTAATATGAATTTGTCTGCATTGCATGTCATTCTATATCTTTTAAAAAAGTTTCTCATATATACATATATATATATACACATACGCAGAGACACGCACATATATATACTAATTTTAAATGTCATACCCTCGCGTACCAATATCGTTACTTTTTATTTGTTTTGCAGCCGTACCGAATAAGTATCGCACTCGGTACTAGTGCCAGTACCGATGATTCAGAGTTGCAAACTGATATGACTCGGACCCAGTTTGAGGCGGTCTATCATCGGAAGGGGACAAAGAACGGGGAGACTGAACCAACTGGTTCGGTCTCTCCCTCCTCCTAAGCCAACCGAACGGCCCGGACGGTTCAGCAGCTGGGTATTTGGGGGAATGCGCCGGCACCCCCTAGGGAACGCAAGTATTATCGCAGGTATTCACTCGTTTCTTTCGTAGGAGTAGTGGTAACATACCATTTGGTATCAGAGGAGTTATCCTCCATCGTAGAACATGGCAACCCACGGCACACGCCTCACGGTGCTGGAAGAAGGGCAACAAGGCTTTCGGAACCCCATGGAGGCGCTGAAGCAGGAGTTGTCGCAGAAGATTAGCGACGGGGAGGAGAGCTTTGGTGCGGCTTTTCTAGAGGCGACGACTGTGCTCGGGGAGCAGCTTGGCCACATCGAGCGGACTCCCGATCGCGGCAAAGGGGTAGCAGCCGACGGAGTGGTCAACCTCAGCGGCGCAGGGGAGTCGACGGCCGACCGGAAGAAGGCAGCAGGGGCTCCGCCGATTGCACCAGACGGCGGGGTCGACAGGTTTTGCGGGGCTCAGGAGTCGTCGTCTCCAGCCAGCGAGCCCAGGCCCAACAGCCGTGTGGCATCTGGGGGCCCGACGAAGGCTCTGGGAGCTTCTACGGCTTCGCCAGAGACCCGAGGAGCTTCCACCAGCAACGGCAGAAGCAAGCGGCGTGACAGGAGGATAACAGGAACCAGAGGGGTGCAGAGATAGGAAGAGGAGGTGGTCAGCACTACCGGCAGCCTCATGTGGGTTAGGGGGAAGGAGAAGGAAGCAACGGAACCGGCTGGGGAAGGAGAGGCACTAGCAGAGGACCACTGGGGTCGGGGTCCCATCATGCAAGGCAGGGGAAGACCATAAGAGAATGGGCAACCGTGGAATCAAGGTTGGGGACAACCTCCAGATTTCCCGGAGGTGCGGGCACCGCAGAAACACCGCCCACCAGTGCAGCCCCGACTGACGAGGATGGAGTTCCCTAAGTACAAAAATGGCGACCCACAAAAATGGATCGAGAAGGCCGAGATGTTTTTTGAGTACCAGGAGCTTCCCAAGCACTGGTGGGTACGCATCGCTTCTTTTCACCTGGAAGGGGATACCTATCAGTGGTTAAGTTGGTGGAGAAGGCAGCAACCCTACCCCACATAGGAGAAATTCTGTGATGGGCTCATCGCGAGGTTTGGTCCGACCGAATATGAGGACTTCGATATGATGTTGAATAAGCTGAGACAGACAGGGACCGTCAATGAGTACAAAAAGGAGTTTGAAAGGTCAGCTAACCGGGTGCAGTGGTCGGAGAAGGCGCTTCTGAGGTGTTTTATGGCCGGACTCAAGGAGAAAATCAGCGACGAGGTGCAGGCATTTTAGCAGAGGAGCCTAGCACAAGCCATCGGGATGGCCTGGTTGCAAGAGGGAAAACTAGGAAGACGCGAGGTGGCAACAGCTTACCAAGGGAACAGTAAGGAAGCGGAACAGGGTGCGTTCAAAGGGACCAGCAACTCATCCGCACGGAAGGAAGCGACAGTGAAGCGATTATCGTGGCAGGAGATGCAGGATCGGCGTTATGCTACACTTGCGACGAGCAATTTGTTCTCAGACACAAGTGTAAGGTGGTTCAGGTTTACATGCTGCAAGAGGAGGAACCAGGGGCTATTAAGGACAGCTCTTCCGAGGAGAGGGAGGTCCTCGATTTGGAAGAGATTGAAATATCTGTCCATGCTTTAGAGGGTGGAGGGAAACCCTCCACGATGAGGATGACAGGAAAGGTGGTTGATCAAAAGGTTTACATACTGGTGGATAGTGGGAGCGCCCACAACTTCATCAACACTGAGGTAGCCAAGAAATTACCCATCACACCGACGGAGAACAAGGTGTTCAAGGTGCACGTAGCAGACGGAAATCTCTGACAGTGCATGGGGGCCGTGAGAAAGAAATCACTTACGATACAGGGATTCAGGTATCATGTGGATTTGTATATACTACCGTCCGGGGTAAGATGTCGTGTTGGGGGTGCAGTGGTTGAGGCAGCTGAAAGTAGTTGCAAACAACTGGGAGAACATGATCATGGAGTTCACACATGATAGGAAGAAGCACAGGCTGCAATGAAATATGTGCCCTTGGGTGAAGGAAGTCCCTATCTTGTCTCTGGAGAAATGGGTCGAGTAAGACTACCCCATGGCTTGGGTCCTGACTTGCGAAGATCCGGAGGAGCGGAAGGAAAGGATTCCAGAAAAGTTATAGGAGGTCTTAGGAAGGTTCGAGGAGGTCGTTGAGATACCAAAGTGGTTGCCACCACCGCGTGTATGCGGTCACCGAATCATGATTAAGGAAGGCGTAGAGCCCACCAGTGTCCGGCCATACAGGTATGCCCACATACAGAAGGAGGAGATCGAGAGATGCGTCCGAGAAATGTTGCGGGAAGGGACCATTCAACACAGCACGAGTCCATTTTCTTCTCTGATCCTAATTGTGAAGAAGAAGAACAAAACTTGGAGATTCTGCATAGACTACAGAGCGCTCAACGTGGTCACAGTTAAAGACAAGTTTCTGATTCCAGACGAGCCACTGGATGATTTGCAAGGAGTCCTAGTATTTCACGAAGTTGGACTTGCGGTCAGGATACCATCAGATCCGCATGCAGAAGGGGAACTTAGAAAAGACGGCATTCTGAAGACACGAAGGGCACTACGAATTCCTAGGGATGCCTTTTGGATTGACGAATGCGTTGGCGACCTTTCAGGCGGTCATAAACGAAACATTCAGATCATAGTTCCGGAAGTTTGTGCTAGTATTCTTCGACTACATCCTCATCTACAGTCCGAGTTTGGAGGCGCATGTGGAGCACCTGAGGAGGGTGCTGCAAATTCTCAAGGACAAAGATGGTACATGAAGAGGTCGAAGTGCTCATTCGGGCAACGGGAGGTGGAGTATCTGGGTCACCTGGTGAATAGAGAAGGGGTTCGGCCGGACCCACGGAAAATCCAAAGCATGACAGAGTGGCCTACGCCTACCAACATCAAGATGTTGAGACTGTTTCTGGGGCTAACGGGCTACTACAGAAAGTTCGTGAAGAACTACGGAAAGATTGCAAAGCCGCTAACTACATTACTTCAAAAGGGGATGTTTGATTAGGGAAGGGATGCTAAGTTAGCATTCCAAGCAATGAAGGAGGCTATGGTGACGACCCTGGTGCTAGCAATACCAAATTTCTCCAAGATGTTCATAGTGGAAACAGATGCATCTGTAGCCGGCTTGGGGGCGGTGTTGATGCAGGAAGGGAGGTCGTTGGCCTACTATAGTAGGGCAATTAAGGGGAAGGAGTTAGGGCTCTCAGTTTATGAAAAGTAAATGCCAGCGATCCTGCATGCGGTGGGAAAGTGGCGGCTGTATCTCGTAGGGAGGCACTTCAAAATACGAACGCCTAAAGTATTTCCTGGAGCAACGGGTCTCGTCGCTAGAGCAACATAAATGGGTGACAAAGATGCTGGGGTACGAGTATGAGATAGAATGCCATAAATGGAAAGAGAATAAGCTCGTCGACGCACTTTCGCGCATGCCTCCGACGAGTTCTTTTTTTGCTATCTCTGCGCCGGTCTGGGGCATAGTGGAGGATGTCCATCGGGAAGTGTTAGTCAATAAGGAACTAAGCCAGATATTGACAAATATTGCAGAAGGGAAGGGGGTGGAAACGGGCTACCATGTCCATTAATGGTCATTTGTATTACAAGGGACGCTCGGTGGTGGCACCAGGATCCCCATTGAGGCAGCAGTTACTCCACGAGTTTCACGACACCCCCAGCGGCGAGCACTCTGGAATGCTACGGACCTATCAGCGGATCAAGCAGAATGTGTATTGGAAGGGATTAAAAGACGATGTAGCACGGCGGGTGAAGAGCTGTAAAGAATGTCAGAGGCAAAAGTACGACAAGACCACTCCAACAGGGTTATTGTTGCCGCTGGACATTCCAGAGCTCGCATGGGAGAGCATTGCGATGGACTTCATTGAGGGGTTACCCAAATCACAGTGCAAGACGGTCATCCTGGTGGTGGTGTACCACCTCTTCAAGTCTGCACACTTCATTGCGCTTGCGCCTCCTTACACCGCATAGGCCGTGGCGGAGGCCTTCGTCCGGGAGGTGGTGAGACTGCATGGGATACCGACTTTCATTATTTTTGATCGCGGCACCGTGTTCACTAGCAAGTTTTGGAAGGAGCTCTTCTGTCTCACAGGGACGTCCTTACGCATGAGTACAGCCAACAACCCCCAAACGAACGGGCAGACGGGGACCCTAAATAGAAGCGTGGAGACATATTCGCGGTGCTTCATTGCGGGTAAACCCCACCAGTGGAATAAATGGCTTCCATGGGTGGAGTACTGGTACAATACAACGTACCAAACGGTGACAAGGATGACACCGTTCGAAAGCTTGTATAGAAGAGCATCGACGACACTTCGGAATTATGAGAAAGGAACATTCGTGGTTATTAGAAAAGCCCATGTAAAAGGCCCATTTAGTGGCCCTCTTTCTTTGTTTTCTTTCTCCTCCTTCTTTAGTCCCACATCTTGTATAGGATTTATTCTTCTCTCCTCTCTCCTATATATTTGTATTCTCTTCATGTAATTAGATACTTGTGTAATACATACAAGCTTTGGGCTCTCTCAACATGGTATCAGAGCCAGGTTGCCTCTAGCTGCGGTCTTCCCTTGTCTTCAAACCGCCCAGCTCGCTCAGCCCGCCTTCCCTGCGGCCTGCCTTTTCTGTCCGCTCCGATCTCCTGCGGACTGCCTTTTTGTCCGCTCCGATCTCCTGCGGACTGCCCCTCTGCATCTGCCTCTCTTCTCTCTCTCTCTCTGTGGTTTCACCTTCCTCAGGCTTCTTATAGCCATCCTTTGCTCTGACTCGTGGGGCCCACCTCTTCTATCCGCTGCGGGCTTTCCTTCCTGTCCGCTGCACGCTCTTCTTCTGTCCGCTCGAGCCTCTTTGCTCGCGGACTGCTCCTCTCTACTCCCTATCCGTAGTCTCTTGCGGACTGCTCCTGTCCGTTGCGGGCTCTCCTCTTGTCCGTTGCGCGCTCCTCTTCTCTCTTGCTGCGTGGATTCTTCATCCTCGCGGTCTCTTCTTCAGTCCGCCACGGGTTTGCAGCGGCCTGCCCCAGTCCGCTGCGATCTGCCCCAGTCCGCTGCGATCTGCTTCAGACCGCTGCAATCTACTCCAGACCGCTGCGATCTCTGCCTTCTACTTCCACCCGCTGCGGCCTCTCTCTGCTCGCGGCTTGCCTCTTCCCGCTGCGTCTTCTCCCTGCCCGCCTCTGCCGCGGTCTGCTCCTGACCGCCGCGACCTCATCCAGTTCGCCGCGACCTCATCCAGTTCGCCGCGACCTCATCCAGTTCGTCGCGGCCTCCTCTAGCCCGCTGCTTGCCGCGCGGTTTGTACTAGCCGCGCCCTGCTGTCTGCTGTGCCTCAGTCCGCTGGTTCTACCCGCCTCTTCTCCTCCCAGTCGCCATGTCCTCCAGCGACTCCACTACCGCTCACCCCCCGGCAGACCACGTAGCTCCTCCTCTCGAACTCCGCGATGAGCTTCGGATTACTACTCTTTCCCTCTCTGGCAAGTCCAACTTCATCCCCTGGGTTCACTCCGTCCGAAGGGTCCTACAAGCCAAGGGTCTTGCGCGTCACCTTACCCAGGGCTCACCGACTCCTCCTACTGATGATTGGCTCCGAAATGACGGTCGCGTCCAGACCTGGATCCTGAACTCGGTGGAGGGTGAGCCGTACCAGATGATCATGTATCATGAGACCGCCAAAGCCATGTGGGATGAACTTCATTCTTTGTACTCGGGCAAGGACAGCCTTCAGCACCTTTTTGACATCATCACTGATCTTCAAGCTTTGGATGTTGGCAAAGCTCTGGACATGACCTCCTTCGTGGCCCGCGCTAAAACTCTAACGGAGGCCTGGATTCAGCACCAGCCCGCGACTACTGATCTCGCTACTCAACGCGCCCAGAAGGAGGCTGTTTGTATTGCTATGATTATGGCTCGCGTCCCGCCGCACCTTCACAGTATCCGGGCCCAGGTTCTGGCTTCCCCCACTACCCCTTCCTTCTCCGATGTCTGCTCTATGTTACTTCGCGTACCACCTCCACCGGAGGCACCTGCACCACCCTCGCCGGCCCTTCTTCAGCAGGCCCTTCCTCCTTTACTTCCCCCACCATCTTTTACTCGGGGTGGACGTACGGGCTCCCGTGGGCGGGGCCGTGGTGGCCGCGGACGGCCCAAGTGCACCTACTGCGGCCGGGATGGCCATACTGAAGCGGTCTGTCACAAGAAACATGGCTACCCTCCTCGCCCGCCAACTGATGCTGTTACCGATAGCTCTCCTCCGACTGGTACGGATCTTGAGGCTCTTCGCCTTCAGCTGCAACAACTTCAGGGGCTCCTCCACCCTCTCTCTGCTTCAATTGCCTCCACCTCCCATGCAGGTATTGTCTCCACCTCCACTACAGGTACTGCCTGTCTTTCCTACGGATCTCGCTGGATCCTGGACTCGGGAGCCACCCACCACATCACTTTCATGCAGCCGCCCCGGTTCTCTGATGCTCCTCATCCCCAGTCTATTACTGTGGCCAATGGTGCGATTGTTCCGGTCTCCGGATGTGCTGATCTCTTCCTCCATCCCTCTCTCTCTCTTCGTTCCGTTCTTTATGTGTCGGCCTCCCCATTTAATTTACTCTCTGTTGGTCGTATTACTACTGATATGAATTGCTATATCACCTTCACCTCTTCTGATTTTTTGATACAGGATCGGCAGACGCGGATTACCATTGGTAGGGGTCGACTGCAGAACGGGCTCTACCTCCTCGATGTCTCTCCCACATCACTTTCCTCTGTTTCCTCTACTGATTGGCATTGTCGGCTTGGGCATGCCCCTCTACCTATCCTCCAGAAGGCGCTTCCTGACATCTCTCTTCCTGTTTTTAAATGTGATTCCTGTATTCTTGGCAAACAGCCTCGTGCTTCTTATCCCGCACATTGTACTCGGAGCTCTGCTCCTTTTGATCTAATACATTCTGATATTTGGGGACCGTACAAAGTTTCTAGCATCTCTGGTTATCGTTATTTTATAACCTTTATTGACGATTACTCTCGCACCACCTGGTTGTATCTGCTACATGATCGCTCCGAGCTTCCTCGTGTTTTTCAGGCTTTTGTGTTAGAAACTCGTACGCAATTTTCTACCGCCATTAAAACTTTCCGCTCTGATAATGCCCGGGAATACACTAGCCACGAGTTTGCCACTCTATGCGCAAACTTCGGTATTGTTCATCAGACCTCTTGTCCCTACACCCCGCAACAAAACGGGGTCGCCGAACGCAAGAACCGCCACTTGCTTGATGTTGCTCGCTCCCTCATGCTTCACATGCACGTTCCCAAAGTATTCTGGAACTTTGCGGTTTCCACCGCGTGTTTTCTTATCAACCGTCTCTCATCTCCGGTTCTCCAGAACGCTACCCCCTTCAGCCTTCTTTTTCCCTCCACACCCGCCTTCCCTCTCACACCCCGGGTTTTTGGCTGTACTTGCTTTGTCCATAACCTGGGCCCCACTCTTGACAAACTGGATCCCCGTGCGGCCAAACACATTTTCGTCGGCTACTCCCGCACCCAAAAGGGTTATGTTTGCTACTCCCCGGTCACCCGGAAGATCTCAGTATCTAGATGTTACTTTCCGGGAGGATCAACCCTTCTTCCCTCCTCCTTTGCCACCACTTCTACCACCACCTCCTCCACCACCCTCCCTCCCACGGCCGGTGATCCCCGTCCACTACCCTCCCACCATCCCTCCGCCTCCTCCCACCATTGACCCTCCTCGCCCGCCCGTTATTCGGGTCTACTCTCGTCGCCCTCTTCCTCCCGTTGCTCCTATGCAGTCGGCTTCGACCTCGGCTTCTCCGTGTTCTGCTGCTCCGGGGTCGGCCTCTACAGCTCATCCGATGGCGAACTATGTTTCTCTCCATCGTCTCTCTCCACCTCTTCAGACCTTGGCTACTTCACTATCCTCGGTCTCTATTCCTACTTCTGTACAGGACGCTCTACAACATCCTGGGTGGCGTGCTGCCATGGAAGAAGAGATGGCTGCTCTGTGGGCGAACCGGACTTGGACCTTGGTGCCCCTTCCTCCCGGCCAGAAACCTGTTGGGTGCAAATGGGTCTTCGTCATCAAACATGCTCCTGATGGGACCATTGATAGACTCAAAGCTCGTTTGGTTGCTCGTGGCTTCACCCAGCAACAGGGGCTCGACTATGACGAGACTTTCTCTCCGGTCGCTAAGCTCAACACGGTCCGAATTCTCATTTCTGTTGCTGTCCATCGTCAATGGCCCTTATTTCAACTCGACGTCAAGAACGCTTTCCTGAATGGCGACCTTCAGGAAACGGTTTACATGCAACAACCTCCCGGGTTTGAGACCACGGGGGAGTCACGGGTTTGTCACCTTCTCAAATCACTGTATGGTCGCAAACAATCCCCTCGGGCATGGTTCGACAAGTTCAGCAAAGCTCTCCGGGCAATTGGCTTCACTCGAAGCTCGGCTGACTTCTCATTGTTCACTCGCCACCGGGCAACGGGTACGGTTCTCCTATTGGTATATGTAGACGACATCATTATTACTGGAAGTGACTTGGACAGCATACAGGCCGTTAAGCTACATCTGAGCTCCGTTTTCCAAACTAAAGATCTGGGACATCT
Organism: Platanthera guangdongensis; assembly: GCA_039583875.1. NCBI lineage: Eukaryota > Viridiplantae > Streptophyta > Magnoliopsida > Asparagales > Orchidaceae > Platanthera > Platanthera guangdongensis. The sequence continues at coordinate 193,061,344 of CM077156.1, read as the reverse complement.
TCGGTACTTGCTCGGTCTGGAAGTGGCTAGACGGTCAGATGGTCTGGTTCTCTCTCAGCGAAAATATTGCCTGGATCTTCTTCATGATGCGGGCTACTCTGGCTGCAAACCTATTAACACTCTCATGGATGCAAATCACAAACTTTGTGCTCAGGGCTCGGATTCTGATTTTCTTCTACAAAATCCAGAATATTATCGTCGTCTAGTTGGGAAACTTATCTACCTAACAGTTACAAGACCTGATATATCCTTCGCTGTGGGACTCGTTAGTCGCTATATGCACTCTCCTCGAAGCTCTCATCTCCAGGCTGTGGAACGCATTCTCAGATATCTTAAGACTGCTCCTGGCCAAGGACTTGTATACAAAACCTCATCTTCCATTCCTACACTAGTGGCATACTCTGATGCCGACTACGCTGGCTCCCTAGACGATCGACGATCTACTAGCGGGTTTTGCACCTATTTTGGAGGACATCTGATTACTTGGCGAAGCAAGAAACAAGCAGTGGTTGCTCGATCCTCAGCAGAGGCAGAATATCGGGCAATGGCTGCTGTGGTCTCTGAACTCACATGGATTGAGAGTCTCCTTACCGACCTTGGAGTTAAACTATCTTCACCAGCTCTCCTCCTATGTGACAGTCAAGCTGTCATACATATTGCTAAGAACCTGGTCTTTCACGAAAGAACGAAGCATATTGAGGTAGATTGTCATTTCATCCGAGAGAAAGTCCACATGAAGAAGATCGAGCTCAAGCATGTTCCGGGTACTGAACAGGTCGCTGACATCCTCACCAAAGCTCTACCTAGTACCCTCTTCTATCAGTGCCTATCCAAGCTTGGCGCATACGACTTGTACGCTCCAGCTTGCGGGGGAGTATTAGAAAAGCCCATGTAAAAGGCTCATTTAGTGACCCTCTTTCTTTGTTTTCTTTCTCCTCCTTCTTTAGTCTCACATCTTGTATAGGATTTATTCTTCTCTCCTCTCTCCTATATATTTGTATTCTCTCCATTTAATTAGATACTTGTGTAATACATACAAGCTTTGGGCTCTCTCAACAGTGGTGCCGGAAGTGGAGTCTGTGTTACAAAGGCGGGACGACATCTTAAAACAGTTGAAGGAGAACCTTCAGAAAGCACAGCACCGCCGACACTTCGGAATTATGAGAAAGGAACATTCGTGGTGCGGAAGTGGAGTTCGTGTTACAAAGGCGGGACGACATCTTAAAACAGTTGAAGGAGAACCTTCAGAAAGCACAGCACCGCATGAAATCCCAAGCAGATAAGCATCGGCGAGAAAAAGTTTCGAGGTAGGAGAGTGGGTGTACCTGAAGCTACAACTTTACCGACAGTTGTCAGTGGCAGAAGGGAAGAACCAGAAGCTAGCACCCCCGTTACCACGGGCCCTTTCGGATCCTCGGTAAGGTGGGGGCAGTGGCATACACTCTAGAACTTTCGGCGGACTCCCGCATACACCCAACCTTTCATGTGTCGTTGCTCAAAAAAGCTGCGTAGGGGAAAATTCCAAATATTAACCCCTAGCCAGATGTGACGAAACTAGGCGAAGTGTGGTCGATACCGAAGAAGGTCCTTGAAGCGAGGATTAAGACAGTGCAAGGAAGTCCCTCATATGACTGTTGATCCACTGAAGGGGCTTGGGTGAGCCCGAACGGACTTGGGTGGATTACGACGAGTTCAAAGAGACATATCTCAAGTTTCAGCTTGAGGACAAGAAATTTTTCGAAGATGGCGAGAATGATATGACCCAGACCCTGTTCGAGGCAGTACATCATCCGAAGGGGAAAGAATTGGGAAACTGAACCAACTGGTTCAGCCTCTCCCTCCTCCTAAGCCAACCGGACGAGCCAGCCGATTCAACGGCTGGGTATTTGGGGGAATGCGGCGGCACCACCTAGGGAACGCAAGTATTATCGCAAGTATTCACTTGTTTCTTCTGTAGGAGTAGCGGTAGCATACCATAAACATATAAGCAAACATTCTCCGAGTAAAAATTAAGAACTGGGATAATATGGTTATACTGCAGTGCTGACTATCATGGAATTTGATGATCGCAGGATATTAAGATATTTTTTGGATGATTTTCCAAAAAAAACCATTTTGCTTACTCTGACAAAAGGGTCGATAAACCCATTTTGATATACATTCAAGTATTGCTAATCACTCTGTTTTGACTCTAATATTGTGTTGCTATTTACTTTGTTTAATTGTAGTTTTACTTTGAGCAGGGAACATTTTACTATTTGACCTATTCTTTTATTCTCTGGTACTAAAATTCTACATTGACATACCCCGATATGGCATGAAATACTCTGCAAGTTATGATGAGTGTTCATTCCCTTTTCACAAATTGAGTTATATTTCACTTTTTCTAATCTTATATGAATGAGTTAAGGAGATTGAAACGGTAGATAACAAGTCAACACTCAAAGTCGCTCAGCAAGTGGATCCTAGTTAACTGACTATTTGAAAAGTTAAGGGGGACAAAAAAAAGTAGCAGTCAGTTCGCAGATAGGAAGGTCTTCAAGCCAATACATCCAGCCGGCAACTAAAGCCTACCAACATATACAACTCGTCGACGACTACTAACTTACTAAGGAAGTCATTCTGAGGTGCTCAAGAAATCGGTATTGAGAATTACAGAAGACGATGAAGATCTCAACAGATATAACCGAATCCACTGAAATCCTTGTGCATTCATCATTGCTTGGTTATCCACATTGTTGATGAATGCGGATGACATAGAAGATCTGCGCTTCCTTTGCTGCTTTAGAATTAGAGGAACCTTGTTCCTCCGCAATCACTCTTTTAATGATAACAGACCTTATCAAGTAAAATCTTACTCTCAATGACCTCCTACAACTTTTCAACAAACGGTTCTCATTGTAGTTGTAGATTGACCTATTAGATTTTTCATGGTAAAACACCATCTTCTTCATGTACTGGTGGAGAAGGTGGCGACATCAAGTTTTGTATATTTTGTCACGGTACCAATCATATCTTCAAGCTCTTTGTCTTGTCTTTGTTGTCACGCGATCTATCAAGTTTGCTTTCGCATCTACATTGTTATGTCGTGGTACCTCACATTTAGTGATCTTATCTACTTACTTTTTTTGTCTACTTACAATTTAAAAGTGGAAGTGGAGCCTTGGCGCGATGGTTAAGGTGTTGTCGTGTGACCTTGAGGTCACAGGTTCGAGCCATGGAAGCAGCCGCTTGCAAAAATGCAGGGAAAGGTTTGTCTGCATTTCACCCTTGTGGTGGGACTCTTCCTCGGACCCTCGCTGCACGGGGATGCTTTGTGCACTAAAGGCTTCGCTTACTTCATCCCATACAGATAATGCTTGTATTATTTCCTCTAATAGGTGGATGATAGACTCCAAGGCTTCCGAACATATCTTTGCTATTTGTATCTTCAATCCGTCCCCTTTTGAAATTTTAATGTGTGCATTGTTAATGGTTCCTTTGTTCATGTTATGTGGTTTGGAAATATAAACTTGCATCTCTTCATATGTTAACATTTGTTTTTTGTATCCCTACTCTTCGTTCTAGTTTTCTGCATGTTACAAAACAATGAGATGATTAGAACTATTTAGTTGTAAATTGCCCTTTATTTATTGTGTCTTTCAAAATATTACTACAAAGAAGGTGATTACATCTAAAAATGAGGGAGATGGCCTTTACATTTGGATAGCACAGAGTATATTCTAGCCATTAGTATTATAAATTTTATTATGTGGCATCATAGAAGAAAACCTCCTTTCATCCACCATTCATAAACTTGTACGAAATTATGGGATCATATCAAATCTTTGGTGTAACTCTGGTGAACTAAGAAAGGATCAACGATCTTCTTATCCAAGAAGCTCCAATTAACCTAATCTTTAATTAATTGATTTGGTCCATTCTAATGGTCGGAGTCCTACGAAATTTTTCGGTTTTAGCATTTAACCTCATTTTGTTACTTTAAATGATGACAACTCTCGCATGACTTAGGCTCTATTTGTTTGGGCGTTTCGCTGCTCCGTTTTCGGCAAACGCCGCAGGAAGGAGAGTAAACAAATGAATCTCCAGGCGGCGTTTGCTCCGTTTCCACCCGCCCGCCTTGAGAAATGCCCCAAAAAGCTCCGTTTGGAGCAGCCACCTCTCACCTCCGATTCGAACACTCTGTTTCCACCCGTCGGATCGACCCGCCACCGCTAAACCAAATGAAGCCATAGAATTTTTTTTATTAAAGCCTAAATCCAACATTTTATTTTTTCAAGTATCCTATATTTAAATATATTATGGTTTACACAAGTAACATAAGGGCGGCAAAGACTCATCTACTTCAATAGTACCATTGAATATTTCATATGCATATTAGGTTAAACCTAATATGAATACTCTAAGCCCTATCGGTACTAAAGTGAGAGTAAAAAACATCAACCACGATAAAAAATTCTACACTACATGATTTTGCTCGACAAAAAATCTCGTGTTCAAAATTCCTTTAAATACATAACACGAAATCAAAGACATAACTACCGTCGTTCAAGTCTACATTCTTCCTTCTTGCTCCACTTCATGCTTTATTAAAAGTTCCTCCAAGGAAGAGTTGATGCCTTCTCTAAAAAAGAATTTGGCAATTAGCACTCCTTTGACCTTCGACAAATCTTCCGCAAACGGAGTAGGTCGACAATCGTCGGCCGCGAGTTGTTCAAAATTTTAGTAAACATAAATATTTGGTTGAGCCTTCAAGGTGTTGGGGCATGAGTTCTACATTAATTGATGGGAAAAGCTCAAAATTTTTGGATGAAACTAAAATATTTCGAGAGAAATGCTACCTGAATCTCTCTTCTTTTATTTATTAATTTTAAACCTATGGGTTTTGATCATCGAATGTTGAATCGACGATCGTCGCCCGCGCCCATTTGAGTTTTAGAATCGTATCAAGTGGTGTACCTTGACGAAGTGAGCATCAGTTGAAAGTTATATCAAAGTGTGGTACAACTTTTTTAGATCAGTGAAGATGTGTCTTACACCGGCTAGGTTTCTTACTAATAATTCACCATTGCTTTCTTCAACACTTTGCTTTATATATATATATATATATATATACGCGCACACACACACAAGTGCCCCACACGGGGCTCCGCCCCTATAGCCAGTACCCGGCCGGCGACGACGGGCTTCGTCCGCCCACGGCGGGCTACACCCGCAACATATACATATGAGTACTCAAAATGAACGTAAAAAATATAAATCAAAATTATCATTTTTATTTTGTAAAAAAATTAAGTTTTAACGTTAAAACATTAATTTCTCTCTATCTCTCCTCTTTTTTTCTTTCTTTAATTCTCTCCCTCTCCCTCACTTTCTCTCTCTATCCATACCGTCGCCATCTCTCTTTCTCTCTCCCTTCTCTCTGCCTCTCTCCCAATTATTATATATAATATATCTCACCCTCTCCCAACTCTCCCCCCCCCACACACACACACACTTTCTCTCATGATCTAATGGCTCATATTAAATCTTTGGTGTGCCTTAAATAAGCATATTGCTTTATATAATATAATATATATATATATAGTTATATAGTTATACTTTAAGTAAATATTGTTATCATCATTTCAAAAAGGAGTGAAGAATATCACTTTTTGTATGATGTTATTGTAAAGTTTCCAACAATAGCCACCAAAAACGGAAAATGATTGAAAAGCAATTGTGGAACACATTTAACCAATTAACATTAGGCTAGGTGGTATTGAGTGATTTTAATATATATATTGATGAGGCCATCACTAAATTTATAGAGAATTTGGGGTGCGTATAGCTCCCCCCATGATCCCCCACTAACTTGGTGGGATCATGGATTTGACCGCCACACACACGATCGTCACACGCGATCTACGTGCACCACATGATCCACCACCACGACCGGCCACCCGCGACGCCATCACCGGTGGCGGGCGGCCCATGACCGGCCGCCCACGCCGGGGCCGCGCCGCAACTGCCCCTCCCCGCAACTGCGGGATTCCGCTCGCAAGGGGCGGTCATGCCCGACCGCCCCTCCCCGCGGCCAACTCCCGTGACCGAGGGGCGCCACCCGCAAGGGGGGGCCATGCGGCCCATGCCCGATCGCCCCTTCCTGCGGTTTCTCCCGGCGGCCGCGGCTCCTCTTCTCCCCTCGCCGACGACCGTCCGTCGGTGAGGTGGTCGCTCTATCATAGCAGACCTTCCCCGTCGTCTGATCATTCTGTCGTGATCGCCGTCCATTTCGTGGGTAACCACTCACTAACCGTCATGATTAGTGGGGGGTTATCATTAATTTAAAATTTGTAACAATTAGTAAATATTATGCACATCATATAAGCCTGAAATTATATTAAATGTGGTCTACGAATAATAATTGTGAGTGGTTACGGCGTGTGGATAACCACGTAACCACCGTAATCATCTCCTGTAGCCTATAAAAAGGCCACAAGATTCACTTTTTTTTACTTTTCCTCTCTCAGTCTTCTTCTTCCTCAGTCTTCTTTTATCTTTCAAATCAAAGATCTGGGAAATCTTCGATACTTTCTCGGACTAGAAGTAGCACGACAACCCGATGGTTTAGTCTTGTCTCAGTGTAAGTATTGCATTGACCTTCTGCATGATGTTGGCCTCTCGGGTTGTAAACCTGCGGATACCCCGATAGAAGTAAACCACATGTTGCGTGCTCAGGGATCTGAGCAGGATTCTCTACTTCCAAATCCGGAATACTATCGCCGTCTTGTGGGAAAGTTGATGTACCTAACAGTTACAAGACCAGATATATCATTTGCGGTTGGTGTGGTCAGCCGATTTATGCATACCCCACGTATCTCTCACCTCCAGGTTGTGGAGCGCATTCTCAGATATCTGAAGACTTCCCCTGGGCAAGGACTTGTGTATAAGTCATCTTCCTCCCTTTCACTTATTGCATATTCAGATGCCGATTATGCGGGCTCGTTGGATGATCGGCAGTCTACTACTGGGTTTTCTACATACTTTGGAGGAAATCTCATCACATGGCGGAGTAATAAGCAGATAGTAGTTGCCCGCTCGTCTGCTGAGGCTGAGTACCGTGCAATGGCGGCTGTTCTGAACTAACCTGGCTTGAAAGTCTCCTAAAAGATTTGGGAGTAATATTGACCTCACATTCAACGTTGTTTTGTGACAGTCAAGCTGCAATACACATTGCAAAGAATCATGTGTTCCATGAGCGAACAAAACATATTGAGGTTGATTGTCACTTCGTTCGGGAAAAGGTCCAATCAAAAGAGCTGAAGCTTGAACATGTTCCTACGTCTAGGCAAGTTGCTGATATCCTCACCAAGGCTTTACCTCGCAAGTTATATTACCATTTCTTGTCCAAGCTCGGTGCCTACGACTTGTACGCTCCAGCTTGCGGGGGAGTGTTAGATGATATAGGAAATGTTGATGTAAAGACACATTTATAGGTTCGGTTCCTTTCTCTTCTTTAGTCTCACATCTCTTGTATAGGATTATTTCTCCCTCTCTTCTCATATATATTTGTACTCTCTTCTGTATTTTACACATGAAGAAGTATATGCAAGGTTTGCCCATTCCTTTCTACATGGTATCAAAGGGAATCGGTCTCTCCTTGCGGCTAGCATTTTGCCAACCGCCCGATCTTCCTCTGCTTGCGCTAGGCGCGGTCTGTGTTTTCTAACCGGACGACCTCTTCTTCTCACTCAGGGCGCGGACTTGGGGGCTTGGCCTACCCTACCCGCTTCTCTTCCCCTTCATTTTTGTGGCCTCCACCTCTCCTCTCTTCCCTTTTTATAGGATTCTCTCTGGCACGTAGGGACCACTTCCTCTTCCTCCCTATCCGCGAGGTCTCCTCTCTACCCGCACAATTTTTTCTTTAACCGCTGCGAGCTCTACCCTCTCTTTCGCCTACCCATTGCAAACTCTGCCCGCAGCGATTTCTCCTCCTCGCGGCCTAGTCTTCTCGTGGCTTCTCCCAGCCGCTGCCTAATATTGTTGCTCGAGTTCTCCTACTCGCGGCCTAGTCTTCTCCCTTGGTCTTTAGGCGCGGTCTCACCTTCACCGCTGCAACCTCTCCCCTTTTTATGTTCGAGTCGACCTCTCTTGTCGCTCCTTCTCCGGCCGCTAGTGTGTTCACTGTGACCGTGCGGTCTGTTTCTCCGCACTTGGGTTGTGGCCTCCCTATCTCTCTCTTGCTCTTCGCTGCTCTTGTCGCTTTGACTACACGCTATGACCTCCCGTGTAACCGCGCGGGCTTGTCATGCAAGAGTGCTCTCCAGCAGCAACCTCTTCTACCCGCGGCGACCTCGTCAACACTTTGCTTTATATACACACACACACCAGTGCCCCACACGGGGCTCTGCCCTTATGGCCAGTACCCGGCCGGCGACGACGGGCTTCATCGCCTGCCACAACATATACATATGAGTACTCAAAATGATCGTAAAAAATATAAATCAAAATTATCATTTTTATTTTGTAAAAAAAATTAAGTTTTAACGTTAAAACATTAATTTCTCTCACTCTCTCCTCTTTCTTTCTTTCATTAATTCTCTCTCACTCCCTCTCCCTCTCTTTCTCTCTCTATCCATACTGCCGCCCTCTCTCTTTCTCTCTCCCTTCTCTCTCCCTCTCTCCCAATTATTATATATATAATATATCTCACCCTCTCTCAACTCTCCCCCCCCCCTCACACACTTTCTCTCATGATCTAATGGCTCATATTAAATCTTTGGTGTGCCTTAAATACACATATTGTTTTATATAATATTATTTATATATATATATATATATATATATATATATAGTTATAGTTATAGTTATAGTTATAGTTCTAGTTATACTTTAAGTAAATATTGTTATCATCATTTTAAAAAGGAGGGAAGAATATCACTTTTTGTATGATGTTATTGTAAAGTTTCCAACAATAGCCACCGAAAACGGAAAATGATTGAAAAGCAATTGTGGAACACATTTAACCGATTAACATTAGGCTAGGTGGTAGTGAGTGATTTTAATATACATATTGATGAGGCCATCACTAAATTTATAGAGAATGTGGGGTGAGTATAGCTCCCCTCATGATCCCCCACTAACTTGGTGGGATCATGGGTTTGACTGCCACACACACGATCGTCACACGCGATCTACGTGCACCGTCTGATCCAAGCTTTGAAGAATCGGACCGGCCGGTCGGTCGGACCGGTCGGACCGCCGACCCCCCCCCCCCCAGCCAGTCCGGTCACGATGTAATACCCGTTGCAGTATTGAACCGCCTGGGAACCGGGGAACCGGCCGGTTCAACCGGAAAACCGGGAACCGTGACCGGTTCCCCATAACCGGGCAGGCGAAATTTTGACTGTTCGATTTGTATCCAACGGTGCCAAGGTGTTGGAGGAGAAAGTTAACCTCGGGTTCTAATTTTGACTGACTGAAAAATCAAAAATCCAAATGCCTCTTTCTCTCCTGCAGCCAGCAAGAAACGAAGAAACCTCAATCCACATCGTCTAGGGCATCGCAAGCCAAGCTTCAACCAGCGACGAGGATTCTTTCTCTGCTCGCTTCCCAAACTCAGACATCGTCCCACTCTAGGACATCGCAAGCCAATCGGTAATCCCTCCTCTTGAACGCGGACATCGTCGCACATCTTGGTTTTACTTTTCTTGCTGGCATAATCAAATCAATTTCTAAAATCTCCATCACTGAGTAATCTGATGGTGGTGAAGTTCATGTTTATCCAACACTGAGCAAACCGATTTCTAAAATCTCCATCTTGGTTTTACTTTTGTTGCGCCTTGATTATTCCTACTGCATCTGGGTTTATTGATGCTATTAAATGTTTAAATCAGTTTTCTGCTGTGTTGTGTTTGGGTATGCCGATGAGCCGCCAACATTATATTTTCCACAATGTCTTGAATTTTTTTGTATTGCAACAAAAAACAGCTCTCTGCATTAAGTTGAAATGCTTAATAATAAGCAGACATACCTTTGTCATTGTTCTGTAGGAGAGCTCTGTTACTCCTGCAACGCGTGGCGTGATCAGCACATTTGGAAACTTAAGAATAATGATTGGGCTTCTGTGTTCTATAGAGTTGAACTTTATAATTTCTTTAGGAAAATTCTATCTGATTCCAAGTTATGGTTTCCCTATGATTCTAAAATACGTTTGGTGTATTGTTGTCTCCATTCCATTATCTTTGTTCTGGTTTCATTTCATTTAACAAATATTGACTGGCATCTATAATTTTCCATTAATATTGTGATATCTTATCTATGCATATTTTAATAGATGCAATTAAGGCTTCAAGATTGGAATTGAGGTCCAATTAAAGGAACCTCCAATTCCATCCAAAAGTTTCAAATTCATTCATGCAGTGCTTTGTCATTTATATTAGCTAAAGATTCAATTTTGACTTTACCTGATTGTACATTATTCCCATGGCTAGTAATAACCTGGACCTTAATAAAGAGGTTATTGAACTATGTTATTCAAATTCATTCCATCATATTTTTCTGAACCTCATTCCCTTATATCAATCTAATGTCACCTAGTTTATATAATATATTCTTTGACCATTTTGAGGGGAAACATTGTACCGATTAATTATTTTAAATTGAACGGGGATTACAGTTATTTAGTTCAATACTTACTTACAATAGAAATTACTTAATTAGTTTTGTTGATTAGTTCAATTTAGTTTACTTAATTAGTTTTGCTGCAACCTACAACCTACAACCACAAAGGAAAGTTGGAGACGGATTTCTCGTTTCAATTCATACGGGCATACGGCTCATCTCCAACTACGGATTGTAGCTTAGGTATTGTTTTCTACTTTTCTTCTTACTTGTTTTTATTTATATACATGTATTATAAATTTTAGGGGTGTTTTGAGGTATTAGTCAAGTAGTGGCTAAGCAAAGCATGTAGTCTCTGTGAATCTGTGATGATTGCTTGTAGGGCTGCTCCGTAGTATTGGTCGGTAGAGGGTCAGGCGGAGTAGATAGATCTGTGATGATTACTTGTTATTGATATGTTGTCGTTCTTTACACCAATTTTTTATTGATATATTGTCGTTCTTTAAATCAAATTTTTATTAGATTCGATAAAATGGAAGGTGGTGATTCTTCAAATATTTCTACACAAGCTATTCGTGACAAAAATGATCCGGGATGGGCTCATTTTAGTTTAACAAAAGATGTGAATGGAAAAAATAAATTTAGATGTTTGCATCGTGAAACTGTCTATAGCGGTGGAGGGATTAATAGGATGAAACGATATTTAGCCGGTGTTAAAGGAAATATAGCGGCTTGTAAAAAGGTTTCTCTTGATGTTCATCACCAAATGGAAGAGAACCTTAAAGAGATTTCAGGAAAAAAAACAAGAGATTCAAGAAGCAAGAGAGAATATAGGCATATATGATGAACATACAACTGAGGAGTTATCATCAACAGGATCACAACCGTTTAGAAACTCTATTACAAAAGATAAAGGTAAAAGTAAGATTGATGAAATTGATAATTTTTTCGCTCCTAGAACATCAGCAGGATCACAACCGTCTATTAAAAGTGTTTTGGCGTCAAAGCAAGTTGTACATTGTGCTGATATGGTTGTGGCTAGGTGGTTTTATGATAGTTGCATACCAATGAATGCTTTAAACTCACATTTTGCACAAAAGACTATTGATGCAATTATTGTCATTGGTCCTGGATATAAATTACCTACATATCATATGATGCGAGTAAATCTATTAAAAGATTGTATGGAGGAATGCAAACTACTAGTGGAAGCTTATAGGAGTAGTTGGAAGGAGACCGGATGCACAATTATGGCTGATGGCTAGACTGATGTGAGGAGTAGAACATTAATAAACTTCTTAGTTTATTGCCCTCGTGGTTTATCTTTTTTGAAGTCTGTTGATCCTTCTGATATTAAGAAGGACGCAGAAACATTGTGCGAGTTATTTTCTGAATTAGTTGAATGGGTTGGAGTCAGCAATATTGTTCAAATAGTGATAGATAATGCGGCAAATTATAAAAAGGCGGGTGCTTTGCACCATGAGAAGTATGCTAATATTTATTAGTCTTTTTGTGTTGCTCATTGCTTGAATCTTATTTTAAAAGAAATTTGTTCTATGGTTCATGTCAAAGATTTTGCTAACAAAGTTTCCAAAGTAACTATACTTGTGTATAATCATATTTTCTTACTATCATGGCTAAGAAAAAGAGAAAGATGGAAGGAGATTGTGCGTCCTGGGGCAACTCGATTTGCAACTACTTTCATTATCTTAAAGAGTGTGCATGATCATAAGCATGATTTACAAGCTTTGATAACAAGTAAATATTTCTCTGATTCCAAGTTATCTAAAACAATTAAAGGAAAAGAGCCAACTTCAATTATTTTGGACAGCAAGTTTTGGACTTCTTGCTTGATAATGACAAAGATATCAGGTCCTATCATAAGGTTATTACGTATTGTTGATGCAGATGAGAAACCATCACTTGGATATGTTTATGATGGATTATACAGGATAGGAAAAGCAATCAAATATTTGATCAAAAATAACAAAAGATTATACAAGCCATATACAAGTATTATCAAGAGCAGATGAGATAGTCAGTTTCGTCAAGGGATACATTGTGCCGCATATTTTCTAAATCCAACATTTCAATATGATAAAGATAATTACAGTCACAAGCCTGAAGTGATGCAAGAATTGGTTGAGTTAATTGAAAACAAAGATGTATGTAACAAATCAAAAGACGCAATGATGGAGGTTAGACTCTTCTGTGATCAGCGAGAAAGTTTTGGAAAGCTCATTGCTATCAAATTAGCAATGGAAATGCAGCCCGGTGAGAACACAAATTGATTTTGTATTTTTAATTTTTCAATCTATTGTTTGAATTTTCAATTATCATAATCTAATAATTATCTTTCTATTAATTTTTTATCTAGATGAATGGTGGAGAATGTTTGCATCTAGTGCTCCTCAATTGCAAAAATTAGCAATTCGTATTCTTAGTCAAACATCATCTTCATCGGGTTGTGAAAGAAATTGGAATGTTTTTAAAAAAATTCACACCAAAAGAAGAAATCGTTTGGAGCACCAAAGATTAAATGATCTTGTATATGTTCGATATAATCTAAATATGAGAAATAGGTATGACTTTCATTTACCCTCTTTTAAGTTTTACATTTTAATAGCTTTATATTTTGTATATTTTTAATAATATTTTACATTTCTATATTTTATCATTCTATGTTTGTTTTAGGTTTACATGTACGAAAAGGAGTTACGATCCTTTAGATTACACATGTATTAATTTGATGGACTATTGGGTGGTAGAGGAGGAACCAGTGCCGGAGCTCACATATGATGATCTAGAAAATGAAATTTATAATGAAGACGTTATCCCAATAGGTGGAGAGCAATACCTTAATACTACATTACCAACTCAAAGTAAGTGTATATCTACATGCCAATTTTTATGCATAATTGTATGATTAAAATATAAGGTGTTTCATAATTTAAATATATATATATATTGAATTTGCAGATGATGAACAAATTGGTATTACTGAGTCATTTGTTGAGCACACCGACTTCAAGTATTTTGGTGACGAGAGTATTGCGAATTTTGATGGTATTGGCCATGACTTTTGTGGATGATTTGAGTGACTTATTACAATATGATTTGAATTTATGAATTGTGATAATGTCATTAAAACGTTATTATCTATTAGTAGATCATTACTATTTTGAGACAATCATTATATAATTGTTATGCGACAAATGTCACAAAAATATTATTATCTATTTTGTGTTTCATCTTTCATGATATGTAAATATAAATATGTAATATGTTTTTTATATTTTATTACTTTGTTTTACAATTTTACTTATTTAAATGTATTAATATAATAGTATAAATGTATATGACAACATAACGGTTCAATCCCGGTCCGACACCGGTCCGACCCTGGTCCGACCGGTCCGACCGGTCCGACCTTGAACCTTTGATCTCACCGATTTGATCTCTGGTCCGGTTCTCAAAAGCTTGGTCTAATCCACCACCACGACCGGCCACCGGTGCCTCCATCACCGGCGGCGGGCGGCCCAAGACCGGCCGTCAGCGTTGGGGTCGCGCCGCAACCGCCCCTCCCCGCAGCCGCGGGATTCCGCTCGCAAGGGGCGGCCATGACCGGCCGCCCCTCCCCGCGGCCACCTCCCGCATCCGAGGGGCACCACCCGCAAGGGGGGCCATGCCCGGCCGCCCCTTCCCGCAGTTTCTTCTCTCCCCTCGCCGACGGCAGTCCGCCGGTGAGGTGGCCGCTCTATCGTAACAGACCTTCCCCGTCGTCTGATCATTCCTTCGTGATCGTCGCCGTCCATTTCGTGGGTAACCACTCACTAACCGTCATGATTAGTGGGGGGTTATCATTAATTTAAAATTGGCAACATTTAGTAAATATTATGCACATCATATACGCCTGAAACTATATTAAATGTGGTCTATAAATAATAATTGTGGGTGGTTACGGCGTGCGGATAACCAAGTAACCACCGTAACCATCTCCTGGAGCCCATAAAAAGGCCATAAGATTAACTTTATTTTTAACTTTTTCTCTCTCAGTCTTCTTCTTACTCAGGCTGGAGCTCTACCGAAATCCTCCTACAAGCCTCCTCCACCAGTCGAGCCACCCAAAAATTTGTTTAAATCCACGACACTCCCAAGAAGAAGATGTTCTGTGCGACATTCAGCAAAGCCTCCTATGTATGCAGCACCACTCAAGTCATCGCCCCCGCATCTTCGTGCGCTCCACCGCAAAGTTCGTCAAGAAGCATCTGGAAACGCTCCATCAGAGCATAGAGAAGTACCAGCTTCGTGTAAGGCAGCATGTCTCCTACCGAGCACTCTCAATCTCTCATCTCACTGTTGTAACGAGAAGCGGCTTGTCTCCCTCAATTCTCCGTACAATTTGTAAACAACCGTCAATAGTGAAGTTTAACCGACACCGTACCGATCACACGGTTAGTTTAATCTAGTCTACAAGGAGGGTAGAGTTGGCCGCAACAGTTTGGCGTCGTCTGTGGGAAAACGTTCCCCCAAAGCTCGAAGAAGATCCTGAAGACAATATCCTCCGCAAAGCGATACTCGTGACAGATAGTAATGACGAGAAGAAGTACTCGCAGAACCCAGGGGTCTCCCTGACAAGGGCTTGGCAAAACTGGTCTTTTTCGTTCTCTTATCAACACTTCACGGCAGGAGGAGACCATTACCGCGTCGGACAACGCGCTTGACGGACGAGTCACCAACATAGAGAAATAACAAGCTGAAGCACTTACGCTCCTCAGAAATTTGGGGGCAATTTAGCCTCCCGTTGTGCCAGCCGAATCCGACAATCAGCATGTTCCACCTCCAGTTCTCGCCTCAGAGAACCATCAAGAAGATAACACTAAGAAATATTCGGAAGCAGCAAGCACTTCACACTTCGCCCGTTTGCCTAGAAACGTTGAAGCCAGTCAGCAGCGACAATGTCAACAAACGGAAGCCCCCAAGAATCCTGCAGAAAGACCAATCAGGGAAGAAATCAGAGAATTTATGGCGGAAGAATACGTCCAAGTTGGCCAACATACCGCGTATCTACACCACCCCATCGGGACCAGGTCCCCACTAGCGCCCGAAGTTCTGGCGCACCCAATCCCGTACGGTTTCAAGCTCCCAAAAATCGAGGCGTTCAACGAAACAGACAACCCATCAGAACACGTCCACCATTTCTCCAACATCATAAGACTCAACAACGCCTCTGATCAACTGTTGTGTCAAATATTCCCAACAACTTTGAAAGGACAAGCCCGAACCTGGTTCTGCTCTTTGAAAGGAGGAATCAACAATTTTACAAGTTTATCTCAACTCTTTGTCGACCAGTTTGTCGCAAACCGGAGGGTTGTTCGGGAACCCTCTCATCTTTCTGGGATCCGACAAAGCGAAGGAGAAACACTTAAAAAATTATTCCGCCGCTTCACCACTGAGGCACAACAAATCCCAGGAGTCGACCCAGAACTCTGCGAGGCTTCTTCTTAGGAGGACTCCGCCCCGGAAGTTTCTACTCAACATTAGTGAGAGAAACAGTTCCAAGTTACCCTGAGCTAGTACGATGGGTTGAAGCACAAATCGTCGCTGACAAAGCAATCGAGACACGTCGGCGACAATTCGATAGAGACCCAAAAAGAATGAGGGAGAAAGAAGCCTCATCAAACATTGGGAAGAGCAGTGAGCGTCGTAACAATCTGCGGCCAAGACAGCATCAGAACTACACACCCCTCAATACCTCCAGAACAAACATACTCTACGCAATCCAAGATAAGGAAGCACTCTGCAAGCCCAGGCCGCTCGCAAAAAATACAGGCGACCGGTCAATGTACTGCGAGTTCCACCATGGACGAAGACACAACACGGAAAACTGATCCAAGATGGAGGAGATCGAGCGCCTCGTAAGACAAGGGTTGTTTGAAAGATTCTTACAGGGGCAAGCACTGAATCAACCAACAAGAGGTCAGTCATATGCGCGTCAGGAAGGGCAGGGGCAACCCCTAAGGCAACCGACTCAGGAGAAAGCTCCCTATCAATCAGCAAAGCTCTACCCGTGCCACCACAATGATTTATCAACTTTATTTTTCTATGAATGTTTCTTGTAAATTACAACGTGAACAGACTTGTAAATGTGACCCTAATGATTTTTAAAGTTCGTGCATCTCAGGCCAATCTGTAGCCCTGTAATAACGATTGGGACCGATGTCCGGGTCATTACATAAAAAGTGCAGCTCAGTTGGTGATGAAGTTGCGGTATAGACACCTTATCAAGGAGGTCGTGGGATCGAAGGCTCGCCACAACAACCTACTGTGTTGATAAACAAGCCAGAGATGGGTTGGGGTGCCTGAGCTGCAGCCCTGTAACGACGCTCCAGGGATGGGTTGGGGTGCCTGGGCTGCAGCCCTGTAACGACGCTTGGGACTGATGCCCGGGTCGTTACATAAAAAGTGCACTTTTTATGTAACGACCAGGGCACCGGCCCCAAGCGTCGTTACAGGAATACAGCCCAGGCACCCCAACTCATCTCTGGCCTGTTTATCAGCACAGTAGGTAATAAGGTTGTGGTATAAAGGCACCTTATCAAGGAGGTCGTGGGATCAAAGCTATGCCTCAACAACCTACTATGTTGATAAACAAGACAGAGATGAGTTGGGGTTCTTGGGCTGCAGCACTGTAACGACTCTTCGGACCGATGCTCGGGTCGTTACAGACGACACCTCCGCAACACGCTCAAAATCAGCCGAAAGTCTGCATAGTCGCAGGCGCTTCTCCTCCACAAATAGAGAAATGCTAAACAAACAATTCGCCAGCTCCCGAGACTCTGTGAATCCTAGCACGGGAGAGAAGTCCCGCTCTCGTCCCTTCTGACGACGACGACGATCGGGCAAAGAATTCCAAAGCTCCGGCAGACCCCGGGAATTTTGAACATAGTCAAACAAGGTGTTCCTGTGGCGGTGATCTGTCCGACTCTCAAAATCAAGCCAACTCTTGTTTTTGTGAATCTCAACACAGCCCCCGCCGCCAACACGAACCTCGCACCAATCTCTGAACAACTCCAAGGAGAACTTCGAGTCATGCTCTTTGAAGAACGCAACCAGACTCGTGATGTGTGTTATCCCAAGAGAAGTAAATTAAGACATAGGAACGCCGCAAAACTTCAAAATATCAATCACCTCTTCGCACAGCGGAAGTCGAAATCCAGACTGTAACATCGTCACCGTCAATCAACCCTTCAGTGAGTTCTGAACTCTTTCCACGGCATGAGGAATCCTTGATTCAAGGTCGGCAGCTAACCCATATTTTTTCTTCAAATTACAACTTACTCACCGGTAAGTGTGGAGCGCAATCGCATCGGGCGAACTTGCACATTACGCTTTTGTACAACCCCGTATTCGCGAAAAGTGGACCCTAAATGAGGCGTGCTTAGTTTTTAAGCTTTTTAAGTATTTTGAACTCTCGGTGGCCAATTTTGGCTCTAGCTTGGAAACATACTAGTAGGGGGAGGAGAAATCGGTCTCCCCCAGCGGCCCCTTAGTTGGAGTGTGAAAGCGGCAGCTTGGTAGGCACCCGCCCGGGCCATTTGGGTGTGGAGGCGGGATCAGCAGGCCCTCCCCCTCCCCCTTTTTTCCCTTCAGGCCGGCGAGACCGGCCCCGAGCCCGGCGGGTAGGCCGGGCGAGACCGGCCCTCGGGCCGGGTCTCGCCCCGCCCCGCGGGCAGCTAGGCGAGACCGGCCCCCAGGCCGGGTCTCGCCAAGCCCGGCGGGTAGGCCGGGCGAGACCGGCCCTCGGGCCGGGTCTCGCCCAGCCCCGCGGGCAGCCAGGCGAGACCGGCCCCAGGCCGGGTCTCGCCCAGCCCGGCGGGTAGGCCGGGCGAGACCGGCCCCCAGGCCGGGTCTCGCCCAGCCCGGCGGGTAGGCGGGCGAGACCGGCCCCCAGGCCGGGTCTCGCCCAGCCCGGCGGGTAGGCCGGGCGAGACCGGCCCCCAGGCCGGGTCTCGCCCCGTCCCGCAGGGTGGGTCCCCTTTTAGCTTTGGGTGACGCGTTTTTCCTTCTCTACCCCCCGGCGTGGCGGTTTCCTATTGGCCTGAGGCCTTTTGGCCGTATGGGTATTTTGGTCATTTTCGGCCCATGGGATTTGGAAAACTATAAATAGACCCCCTTGGGTGCCTTGGAGAGGATCCTTTTCTTAGCTTCCTCCTCCCTTAGCTTCTTCTTGGTAGAGTAGAGAGAGCTCTCCAAGGCGCCCAGCCTAGCCCTTTGGTAAGGGAGGGGAAGAGCTCAGGTAGCCTTCCGGGTGTGAGGTGGGACCTCCGCGCTAGAGCCGAGGGTCTGTTCATAGTCTCCTAAGTCTCCGGTCCGTGACGTTCTCTCGAGTGTAGTAGGTGTGAGGTCACCCCTTTCAGGGACCCCGAACTCCACAGAGGTCAATTTTGGCTTCAACAGCTTTGAAACCTGAAAATCGAGGCAAACAAGAATTATGAAAAAATTGCACGAGAAATAAAACTCACGAGGACAACGCCAGTCTGACGATGTGACAACTACGCCTAGGACGCTCAAAAGAGCTCCGGCATATAAACACTTGTAGTCCAAAAGGAGCACACGAAAAGACGCATTCGGCAACGCATGAGTGCACGTACCGGAGAGGGCCAAATCGCTCGCCCAAATATGCGCAAACACCCCCACGCACGCGTCCGCGCACGCAAGTGCACAAGAGTGCGCGCAGGTGAGGTGGCCGCTCTAAGTCTACGACGCTCCCAAGAAGAAGACGTTTTGTGCGACATTCCGCAAAAGCCTCCTGCGTACGCAGCGCCACTCAAGTCATCGCCCTTGCATCTCTACGAACTCTGTCGCGAAATTCGTCAAGCAGTGTCCGGAAACGCTCCATCAGAGCATAGAGAAGTACCAGCTTCGTGTGAGGTGGCATGTCGCCTACCGTGCACTCTCAATCTCTCATCTCACTGTTGTAACGAGGAGCGTCTTATCGCCCTCAATTCTCCGCACAATCTGTAAACAGCCGCTAATAGTGAAGTTTGACCGGCGTCGTACCGATCACGTGGTTTTTTAACCAATTAAGGGGTTTTTTCACGTAAAAATTGTCTTGTGTGCTTCTGCTTATTTTATGATTGTGTGCGCGCTCAACCGCTCCACAGGCTAAGACCGTCTAGTTTAGTTTGGTCTACCAGGAGGGTTGAGTTGGCCGCAACATATATAATGAAATGATTGACTAAAATTTGAAGAATTGTTGTTTATGTAAAAAGCATTGAACTAATTGCAGAGAGAATGAAAGTAAATGAAGACTGGGAAATAAGGAAGGCAAACAATCCAAATGAGGGGCTTCATCAACCCCATGAAAATCATGATCGATCCCCCCTCTCAAACTATTCATTCATTGTATCTCTCGCTCATGAAGGATCAAATTACCAGAGCTTCAATCAATGTGCACTCACCTCAATGTGATCGAGAACAGATCTTGCGGAGTTCAATGAAATCCCGCGTTCTGCAGAAGGACCACCGCACACAATGCCCACCCTCAGTGGTCTTCCCTTCACCCCATCCTCTTCCTCAACCCTCCATTCTTTTTCATCCTCAACAGCAGCCGAGGCCTGAGGAACCCTAGATCGTAACCCTCTCGGAGATAAACGATTCCTCTCTAAGGAGAACATCAAAACCGGAGAGCTCGGGAAAAAATTGGACCCGCGGAGTCGGCCGGTAAGCGACGCTCTCCGGCGGTTGCCGCTCCTTCTTCCGTTTCCGAGATAGAAACTGAGAAGCGAATGGGTGGAAAGAGAAGCCATAGCTGCAGAATCTCCGAACAATGGGGTTTCTTGAAGCCGGAAAGATGGCGGAATTGCTCAGAGCACTTGAAGAAGACGGGGCGCGTGTCGACAAAAGAATCCATGGCAGCACGGAGTGTTTGCGCGGACAAAAGAACAAGCATTACTTTATTGCGTCGTCGTGGGACGAGAGACGGGAAGGGCCCAAGGATTGTGAAGTTTCCACGAATGTTCTCCCCCTCCCTCGGCCGAAGGACGGAGATGATTGCTGAGCGATCACCCGCTCCGCTGAGATCGAGCGAGCATCGCCCAGCAAGATGAGAATTCTACAAAGCATGGATGGGACGGCTATAGCGGCAGAAAAAATCTATTTTAATTTTTTTGGCAGTAGAAATGAGGATAACTGTTTTTCCAAACGGAATTGTTAACCGCAATCCGTTAGCGGCGAGTCGCACCCCAAAATCTTTTATTTTTTGTGTTTTTTTCAAAATGCGTCTTGTAGGTGCATTTTTAGAAAAAGTATAACTTTCGTGTTGAGCACTTTTCCTAAAAATGCACGTACAAGACGCATTTTGAAATCGCGCGAAAAATTAAGATATTTTAGCGTGCAACTAACCAATAACGGGTTGCGCTGACGAAATTAAGGTTCGTTTGGCGGGGCGGATCCCCACCGGTCGCGCGGACGAAACCCCCCCCCCCCCCATCACCAGAACCATCTGTTTGGCGAGGCCGCGGTCGGGTGATTTCGCTCTACCCTGCCGCAGTAAATCTGTGGAAACCAGCGGATTTCGTCCGCATCGCAGTTTTCATGATAGCGATCCAGCGGTGTGGCGTAATCCGCCCACGCGTGACTGCCGCCCCAAACTAGTCCTAAATGTCTTTATGACTCTGTTTGGCTATGCTACTGTGTTGGGAGAAACAGGTGTAAGGAGCAGTGGGAAGAAATCTATTGTTTTGCAGAATTGTGAGAAAAACTATTTGGAAGAATATTATTTGTCATCTTTGTACAACTCCGTATTCGCGAAGAGTGGGCCCCAAATAAGGCATGCACGTTTTTAATCTTTTTGGGAGATTTTGCACTCTTGGTGGCCAATTTTGACTTGGCCTTGAAAATATACTAGTAGGGGGAATGAGATATTTGTCTCCCCCCCCGACCCCTTTGAGGGGTCTCCCCCAGGCCGCCGAGCTCACCCCAGGCCGCCGAGCTCACCCAGCCCCAGGCCTCCGAGCTCACCCCAGGCCGCCGAGCTCCCCAGGCCGCCGAGCTCCCCCAGGCTGCCGAGCTCCCCGGGCCGCCGAGCTCCCCAAGCCGCCGAGCTCGCCCCTTGCTGCCTGCTCGCCTGGCTCGAGGGGCTGCCCCTGGTGGACTGCATTTAGCCGTTTTGAACAGCGGGATTTGGTTGTTGGCAGACCAATTTGGGGGCATTTCAGTAATTTCAGAGCAGTGGAGGTTGGTTATTCGCATGTCATTTCCAGAAAATTATAAATAGGCCCTTAGGGGTGCCTTGGAGAGGATCACTTCTTCACTCTCTCTTCATCCTTCAAGGCACCCTAGCTCTGCATTGGCTAGGGAGGGGGAGACCTCAGAGGTCTTCCGGGTGTGAGGTGGGACCTTTGCGCTAGAGCCGAGGGTCTGTTTCTAGCTTCTTGATCCTTTGGTCCGTGACGTTCTCCTGAGTGTAGTAGGTGCGAGGTCACCCCTTTCTAGGGACCCCGAACTCCACAAGAGACCAAGTTTTTGGTTTCAACAATCTTGTTTCAAACAAAGAGGTTGGTTAACATATTTCTCATCGAGCAGTTTCCAGACAGAGGGATTTTGTTGTTTGTCAGACCATTTTGGGCTGCATTAGTAAAATTGAAAGGCGAGATTATGTTATCTCACACTGTTTTCAGAAAACTATAAATAGACCCTCAATAACATCTTTGTAAAGGACTTCTCCTGCTTCTCTCTCCTTTGGTTGGTGCTCTCAAGTGCTCTCCAAGGTGTCTGGCTCAGCATTGGCTTGGTAGGGGAAGCTCGCTCAGATCTTTCGGGTGTGTGACGGGAACTCTTCGTTGTAGCTTGAGGGTCTATTCTTAGTTTTCCACCCTTGTGATTCAGGGGAATTCTTTGTACTAGCAAGCCTCTCCTCGCCATATCTCAACCGAGTCGACCACTAGACCAGTAAACATGGGTAACACCCCGAAGTCAATCGGGTCATTTTGGGCCAATTTGGGTTCAGGCATGGGTGACACGGCCTGGGACACGAGCGTGTCCCAGGGCGTGTCAGGCCTGGGTTGTGTCGAGTCGTGAGGTCGACGAATTTTGCTCGACGATCGTCGAGTGTCGAGTGTCGAGTGAGGACACGGCCTGTGACACGGGCGTGTCACAGGGCGTGTCAGTGGTCGACGAACTCAGCTCGACGTCTTGAGCCAGGGCGTGTTTGCGGGACACGGGTGTGTCCAGGTGCACACGGCCTGGAACACGGGCATGTCCCAGGGCCGTGTGAGTCTCGGGTGAAGTGGAGATTTGGCTGTGTGTGTGACACGGCCAGCGACACGGGTGTGTCGGAAGACGTGTCAGGTGACACGGCCAGCGACACGGGTGTGTCGGAAGGCGTGTCACGTGACACGGCCTGTAACACGGGCGTGTCCCATGGCCGTATACTGTTGGTTTTGAGTCGGTTGACTGCCGCTTAGGGGGACACGGCCTGTGACACGGGCGTGTCACAGGGCGTGTCAGGCCGTGTTCAAGCTTTTCTGGCCAAATCTGAATCGTTTGATTCCCTCTTCCTGGATCCAGTGGCTGGGCTCTGTCCAGGTGTGTAGAAGGCCGAGAAAAAGGGGATATAACCCTCTTTTCTTCTTCTTCTTCTTCATCTTATTCCAAGAGAGAGAGGAAGAAAGGCCTAAGGTAAGAGGGAAGGGAGGAGACTACCAGCTGCTAGAGGAGCTGCGGAGTGCGGAGCGAAGATCCGAGAGCGGATTCGTGAAGGCAGAGCCGAGGCGGTAATTTCCATCCGGCTATTTCATGGCACCGAAGCGATCTTCAAGGGTAACGATCTCCTTCTTGGACATCAAAGTACTTCCTTTATGCATGTGCTTGGAATCCTCCACCAAGAGGTGGATTTGCGGAAGTGATTCCTTTGTTGAGTCTACATCTAGAGCCAGAATTATGGAGTACGGCATAGGCATGTTGTGTGAAGCCCATCTGTACCGGTAGTTTGGATTGGTGATGTTCATGGGTAAACCGGAGAAGACTCTGTGGCTTTGATGATATGTAAATGGATTTCTATTGTGATGCATGTATGGCTGTGATGCTGAATGTGAGGAGGCTTTGGCAAAGCTCCTGGTTATGATATGATCAATTGGTAGCACGCCTGGGGAGCTCGAGATAAACCCGGCCTGTTACACCACTAGGGTGGGTTGATCTAGTTAGGTAGGGATCGATTGGTGGCAATGCCTGGGGAGCCGAGTTAAACCCGGCTTGCTGCACCACATGGGTGGGTCGATCGGAATAGGAGGGGGGTCGATGGGTAGTCATGCCTGGGGAGCTTGGATAAACCCGGCTTGCTACACCACACGGTGTGGGTCGATCTACTCTGGTTGTTTATGGATGCTGAGATGTTGTACCTCTGAGTGGTTTGGGCGGGATGTCGCCAGCTTACGAGACTGGTGGACTAGGTCCGGTCAACCAACAAGTTAACACCTCGGATCGGCGGTGTACGACTGGTGGATTCCGGTACGCCAAGAAGGTGCCCTGAGTGCACAGAACGTATGGTGGATTCCAGCGTTTGTGATGTGATGTGTTTGCTAGCGGGATAAAGAGAATGATAGACATATGATACATGATGATGCTTGATGATGCGTAATGATAGATGATGGCACTGTATGCAGGGAAGGAACCACTACCCCGGGTAGGGGGTAGGGTCGTTATAATGGGTCAGCCAAATGCTGACCGTTATTTTGTTTTGCCGCTTTTTGGTGGATGTCTCATTGCAGGTGTCGCGGCTTGGAATGAATAAGTGAAATGGCTAGCTTGTTGCGATTAGCCCTTGAGGGCCATGCGAAGAGCTGTGTTTGGATTTCATGTGTGGCCGACCTGCGTGCCGATGTACGAAATTATTAATGTGTAAAAGAGGAACCTGTAAGGCCATAAGGCCAGGGTGTGTGGGTTGTATACATTCCTGGTGTCGGTATCTATATAAATGTGGTATTTATGTATTGGTGGACATTCTGGTTTGAGTTCATGCTAACATAAAAATGCTGCGCTAGAATGAATGAGTTAAGGATACGCAGAGATTTTGATTTCCACAAGTAATTCCTTCGCTTGTCTGTGATATATGGCGTGGGGCCCCGGCCGGACCCACCGTTATATGTCATGTGACGGGTGGGGGCGTTACAACATGGGTCACCCCCAGGTCCGAACAGCAAAGACAAATTTTCTTGGTTCCAACAGTTGGGAAATGAATTAGGCTTTGTAATACGAACACTGGAAGGAGTTCTCTCAAAATCGGGTATAATAAAGCATTGTTATCGACGGATAGAATTGAGGAAGCCCTAAGGGATGAACAATCTCGTTATTCGGGCTCCCCGCGAAGAACAACAGTGGTGATGTATGGTTTGCGAGCCTTGTAATATATTCAAGACTAGTAAACTCGTTAAAATCTCATCCCCTCAACGATGTCTGCTTGCACTTTTCCATTGTTTATCCTGTTTGGTAGGGCAGTGGGGAAAAACAATAGCGCGCAACAAACAGGCAACCTAGCCAAAAGGGTTCAAAAATTATTGTGAGGTCGTGAATATAATTTTTCTCACAACCACCACCGGAGACTTATACTTTACAGTGGAATTTATGAGATTCGGCTTAGTATGGGTCAGGTTGGGCTAAACCAATATAATATATTACAGGTTAGTGTTAGGGAACGGGGGTCCGAAGATAACGACAACCCCCACCGATCAATAGAGTCAAAGCAATAAGAAACAAAACAAAAACAACACCACAGATGAACACAGAGATTTACGTGGAAAACCTTCACCACTTGAAGGTCAAAAACCACGGGGCACGGCGCAACGAAAATCCACTATAACAAATAAGGATTACAAAATTTATCTAGGTTTGCCCAAAACCTAGAAAGCCCTCCGGATTTGATACACAAATCCACTCCTCTCTACCACCAAGATCAAGCCACAACTTCTCTACAACAAGGATAAAAATCCTACTCTCTCTTCAAGCAAAATAGCAAACGAAGACAAGAAAGGGTACACCTGAAAGCGTAGACGAAGAAGCCCTTGAAACGGTAGAGAAAACTCCTTCCAATAGCACCGAGGAAACACCTCCTTCAAGCGGCGAAGAACCGCCTACAGCAGCGGCAAAGATCCTTGCAGCAGCGGGAATGGCGGCCGAGAACGGCGCGGCGATGGCGGCCGGCGGTCGGCGCAGGCGCAGCGATGGCGGACGAGCGGAAGGCACGCGGGCTGGGGTTTCCGGCTGCAACTTTTTCAAGACCTAGAAACTTCTATCGGGGAGAAGGAGTTATTTTAAAAAGGCCACGCACAGTTTTTAATAAAAACTGCTGCAGTTTTTAAATATAAAAAACTGCCCACTTAGCCTTCCAGCAAGCCAGCAGAAAAAAAGTAGCCACCTCAAAATCCAGGTTGCAACTCCTGAAAATCTGCACACACTTTTCTTAAATTCTGCATACACATCACCTTTAGGGGCTGAACCCCAACAAACTCCCCCTTCAGACCATAAAGGGGAGTATCCCACCTTGACTCCTTCAGGTGGGGATCATGCCGATCAACCGCCGGCAGAGATCATGCTTTTCCCTTGGGACGACCTTCGTCATCATATCCGAGGGATTTTTATCCGTGTGGATCTTCTCCACCACCAACAACTTCTCCTCCACAGCATCCTGAATCCAGTGATACTTCACGTCAATGTGCTTCGTCCTGGAGTGAAAGGCGGGATTCTTGGCCAAAAATATAGCACTCTGACTGTCACAGAAAACTGTGTACACGTCCTGTCGGAGATCAAGCTCTAGCATGAACTTCTTCATCCAAATAAGCTCCTTTGACGCCTCAGTCAACGCAATATATTCAGCCTCCGTCGTCGACAATGCCACGCACTTCTGAAGCCTTGACTGCCACGACACTGCTCCCCCTCCAAAAGTGACCACGAATCCAGAAGTAGATCTCCTCGTGTCAACATCTCCTGACATATCTGAATCCGAGTACCCAATAAGTTCTGGTGGACCTCCACCAAACTGTAAACAAAGGTCTGAGGTACCTCGGAGATAGCGGAGTATCCATTTCACAGCACTCCAATGGACTTTCCCTGGGTTTGCCAAGTAACGGCTCACAGACCCCACAGCATGAGCTATGTCTGGCCTAGTGCAGACCATAGCATACATCAGGCTCCCCACTGCGGATGCATAAGGAATTTGGCTCATCTCTTCCACCTCCTTCTCAGATGAGGGGCTTTGAGAACTGGAAAGTCTGAAGTGCCCGGCCAGAGGAGTAGCAACGGGTTTTACCTTGTCCATCATGAACCTCTTCAGCACTTTCTCCACATACTCAGCCTGAGACAGCCATAGTTGACCAGCACTCCTGTCCCTGGTAATTTTCATTCCAAGGATCTTCCTTGCCGGTCCCAAATCCTTCATTTCAAAGGACTCACTGAGCTCCTTCTTCAACTCAGCTATGCTTGCCTTGTCATCCCCAACAATCAGCATATCATCTACGTACAACAGCAGAATAGTGAACATCTTCTCAGTCCTCTTCACATACACACAGTGATCAGCCCTGGTCCGTTGGAATTTGCTCTTCATCATGAAAGAGTCAAATTTCTTATACCACTGTCTGGGTGCCTGCTTCAACCCATAAAGGCTCTTCTTGAGCCGGCAGACCAGATGATGCTTCCCCTTAGCCACAAAGCCTTCGGGTTGCTCCATATATAGCTCTTCCTCCAAATCGCCATGCAGAAATGCCGTCTTCACGTCCATCTGCTCGACTTCAAGATCCATGGAGGCAGCCATACTCAACACCAGTCTGATAGAGGACATTTTCACCACTGGAGAAAAAATCTCGTCGAAATCGATACCTTGTTTCTGACTGAAACCTTTCACCACAAGTCTCGCCTTGTACCTTGGCTGAGAGCAACTTTCATCCAACTTTAGCTTGAAGACCCACTTGTTCTTCAAAGCTCTCTTCCCTTTGGGCAATGAGACTAAATCATACGTCTCATTCTTCTGAAGGGAGTACAACTCCTCTTCCATAGCAGCTGTCCAAGCCTCACGATCTTCAGCACTCTGAGCCTCCACATAGGACTCAGGCTCTCCACTATCTGTAAGCAAAATATACTCATGAGGAGAATACCTGGTATTGGGCCTTCTGACTCTCTCAGATCTGACAAGAGGAACCTCCACCACAGGTGGTACATCAACTGGCAGAGCTCCCCTACATCCGGAATCATCTCCTCATCAGGAATAAGCTCACCAACTTCCTCCTCAGCATGCCCATCATCAGCAATAGTCTCTACTGGCCCATCATCAGCATAGAGTCTCTCCTCCGCAGGTGGAAACTGTGGAACCTGTGACTCCGCAGCATTATGCTCACCAACCACTTGATCTTCAACAAAGATCACATCTCTACTTCTGATCATTTTCTTGTTCACAGGATCCCAGAGTCTATAGCCAAACTGCTCATGAGGAAATCCCATCAAGATGCACTCCCGGGATTTCTCATCAAGCTTCGATCTCTCTTCCTTGGGGACATGAACGTGAACTTTGCACCCAAACACCCGCAAATGTCCGTACGACACTTCCTTTCCGGACCAAACACGCTCTGGAATATCACCATTCAGAGGTGCAGAAGGAGACAGATTTATCAGATGTACAGCAGTTTGCACAGCCTCAGCCCAAAACTGTTTGCTAATGCCAGCTTGAGAAATCATACATTTGATCTTCTCAACAATCGTCCTGTTCATCCTTTCTGCTAACCCATTCTGTTGCGGCGTCCTCGGGATTGTCCTTTCATGTACTATGCCATGCCTTCTACAGTAAGCGTCGAAGGCACCAGTGTACTCTCCCCCGTTGTCAGATCGAACTCGCTTTATTTCTTTCCCGGTCATCTTCTCCACCTTCGCTCTGAACTCTTCAAACTTTGCTAGAACATCACTCTTCTGCTTCACAGAATATGCCCAGACTTTCCTGGAGTGATCGTCAATGAACGTGACAAAGTAAGCGGCTCCGCCCACAGACTTGGGCTCAATAGGACCACACACATCAGTGTGTATCAAGTATAATAGCTCCGCCTTCCTCTTTGGTTCAGAATCAGCAAAGGAAACACGTTTCTGCTTACCGGCTAAGCAGTGCGTACACGTATCAGGAAGCCCTCCTGATAGCTCCGGAAGGACCTTGTTCTTCACCAAGATCTTCAAGTTCTTCTCGCTGATATGCCCAAGTCTGCGATGCCATAACTCCATAGAGTCGCCCTCTGCCGCATTCACACTTGGACCACAGATCTTGGCTTTAGTACGATAAAGGCCACAACACTTCCTTCCTCTGGCTACTACCAAAGAACCCTTCAACAACCTCCAGGTACCTCCACCTTCAATGCTTGTGAAACCACCATCATCAAGCCTACCAATGGAAATCAGATTCATTCTCAAGTCAGGAATATGCCTGACGCCCTTGAGAACAATCTTCCCCAATTCAGTCTCCAAGTGGACATCACCACTACCAACAATTAACGACTCACCAGAATTTGCCATCCGGATCACACCAAGATCTCCCGCAGAATAGGTATAGAAGTAGTCTCTGTGAGGAGTGCAATGATAGGATGCACCTCCGTCCACGATCCAGTCTGTGTCAACGCAGTCCTGGCAAGACAACCCACTGCACTGCAAGCATAACGGCTCAGCCTCCACAATCGAAGTCGTCGCATCACCACTAGATTCTCCAACCTCCTTGGTCTTGCCCTTCAGGTCTCTTTTCATTGGAAGCAATCCTTCTTGAAATGACCCTTCTTCTTACAATAGTAGCACTCGATATCCTTCTTAGACTTGCCCCTGGACTTACTCCTGGAACTGTCCCTGTGCTTCACATCCTTCTTCACAGACCGGCCTCTTCCTTCCATGAGAAAAACACCCGAAGTGGAAGATCCGGAATCCTTCCTTCTTAGCTCTTCGTTCAGGAGACAACCAGACACCATCTCCATGGTTACCACGCCATCAGGTGCTGAGTTGCTCAACGACACTACTAGAGTCTCCCAACTCTCTGGTAAAGAACTAAGGATCATTAGAGCTTGGAGTTCATCTTCCAAAGTGATCTTCATGGACTCCAACTGATTGATAATACTTTGAGCAAGATTCAGATGCTCCGTCATCTGTGAACCTTCCCGATACTTCAAGTTGACAAGCTTCCTAATCAGAAATGCCTTGTTACCTGCAGTCTTCCGCTCGTACAAAGCTTCAAGCTTTTTCCATAAGGCCTGAGCCGAGGTCTCCGTGGAAACATGATGAAAAACAGAGTCATCGAGCCACTGTCTAATGAACCCTACTGCCTTTCGATCCATTTTCTTCCACTCTTCATCATCCTTAACTGAAGCAGGTCTCCCCGTCAACGGAGCATGGAGATCTTTACAATATAAGAGATCCTCCATCCGAGGCTTCCAGATGCTCCAGTTCTTGCCATTCATACTGACCATCCTTGTGTTCTGTTCCATTGCTTTCTCAAACAACTCTATTACGGTCCACAAGTCGATTTATTTCAAGGGATTAACAAGAGAGGATAGGGAGCGGACCGATGGTCGTCACCTACCGCACCAAGTTAGAAACCGAGAAATACAAACGACTAGCCAAAGAACCTGCCTCTGATACCACTTGTTAGGGAACGGGGGTCCGAAGATAACGGCAACCCCCACCGATCAATAGAGTCAAAGCAATAAGAAGCAAAACAAAAACAACACCACAGATGAACACAGAGATTTACGTGGAAAACCTTCACCACTTGAAGGTCAAAAACCACGGGGCACGGCGCAACGAAAATCCACTATAACAAATAAGGATTACAAAATTTATCTAGGTTTGCCCAAAACCTAGAAAGCCCTCCGGATTTGATACACAAATCCACTCCTCTCTACCACCAAGATCAAGCCACAACTTCTCTACAACAAGGATAAAAATCCTACTCTCTCTTCAAGCAAAATAGCAAACGAAGACAAGAAAGGGTACACCTGAAAGCGTAGACGAAGAAGCCCTTGAAACGGTAGAGAAAACTCCTTCCAATAGCACCGAGGAAACACCTCCTTCAAGCGGCGAAGAACCGCCTACAGCAGCGGCAAAGATCCTTGCAGCAGCGGGAATGGCGGCCGAGAACGGCGCGGCGATGGCGGCCGGCGGTCGGCGCAGGCGCAGCGATGGCGGACGAGCGGAAGGCACGCGGGCTGGGGTTTCCGGCTGCAACTTTTTCAAGACCTAGAAACTTCTATCGGGGAGAAGGAGTTATTTTAAAAAGGCCACGCACAGTTTTTAATAAAAACTGCTGCAGTTTTTAAAATATAAAAAACTGCCCACTTAGCCTTCCCAGCAAGCCAGCAGAAAAAAGTAGCCACCTCAAAATCCAGGTTGCAACTCCTGAAAATCTGCACACACTTTTCTTAAATTCTGCATACACATCACCTTTAGGGGCTGAACCCCAACAGTTAGGCCATCTTAATTAGTATTAGAGCAATATGCATGTAATATATTGTGTAATTTGGGGGCTATAATGAGGAGATATTGAGGTTTCCTTTGTTTTAGCGGTGGCGGGTCGATCAGTCGGGTGGAAACGGAGAGTTCGAACCAGAGAGGGGAAGTGGCTGCTCCAAACGGAGCTTTTTGGGGCGTTTCTCAAGGCGGGCGGGCGGAAACGGAGCAAATGTCGCCGGAGGTTAAAGAAATGAACCTCCGGCGGCGTTTGCCCAAAACGGAGTTGCAAAACGCCCAAACAAATAGAGCCTGAGTTGGTAGTGAATAGTCGGCTCTTCATGGCTCAAATTAAGTTGTGAATGGAAAGTGGGTGCTCGTAGTTTAGTATATTTTTTTATTGGTCAAAGATATTGTAAAATTTTATGAAGCAAGAAGTCGCATAAACCACTAGTAAACAGAAGATGCAAGGACAACACTTGTATTATTTTCTGATTTACAGTACGAGATATACATTACGAGATATGATTTCGCAATGCACCCGATGGAGATTACCAAAAAATAGACAAGAACAAAACTGGTGGACAGAGAACTGTAACTGCCTAGCTGCCAATCCGCAGGACTATCCGTGAGGTCGCGCAAACAGCTCAAGTCGTCAAACCGACAAGCTGCCAGACCGCACCCCTAGCCGCATGAACTGTCTTTATTGCCTGCTGAAGAAGCTACTATGTCCGCACTTCTTGGTCGCATAACCGAACGGTCGGCTAACCGCATAAGCACCGCGAACAGACGCTGAACTACTGAACCAAGATAGTTACCCGTCAGACCGCCAGTGGCGAAGTGACTTATTGAATCTGGGAAAATTTTCAAGGAAGAAGACCGTCTAGTTGTTGAACTCGCGACATGCTGCTAGCCACTGAATGTTATCTGCTAGTCCGCACTGACTCCACTGACTTCATTGTCAGATCCAGTTGTTTGGTTGCTCAGTGCTAGCCGCACAATCTGCAAACAGTAAGCAAACATGTCACTTCTCCTAGTCGCGCAATTAGAAAACCATAATCGCAAGTTTTAACCCAACCTACAGTTCTTACAGTTCGCGTTATTAATGACAAGGCCAACACCCATATTTATAGGTTGGCAGTCGGATACAGTCGCCGCCCCGAGAAATAGAGTAACCGCCAACATAGTGGCGGATAGCAGCACGAGACCGCATAACAATACGAACTATCAACATCAGACTGCATGAGCGGTTAGCACTAACAAGCCGGGCAGTCTTGCAAACAACCGATTCAGGACGTGTGGACTTCAATTGGACAATGTCCAACCACTTGAACTGAGAAGCTAGCGCGCTCAATGCAGTCTGCCGGTTCCCGCAGTCTACCAAACCAGACCGTGCAGTCTGCCGATAGCCAAATCCAAACCGCGCGGACGACAAACTAGGGAATCTGCTGAATCAGATTGTGGCAACATAGATGGCCAAGGAATAAGACATACACCAGAGTCTATACACGCTACCCGTGTGATCTCTACGGTCTATGCAGTCTTCCCATTTCAGACTACTCACTTCCACTTCAACATTTTTAACACTCTCTCTTGAAGTAGAAAGTGGAAGTCAGACCAAGCAGTCCCCGTAACCACTCAAATGGTTCCTTCGATAGTGGCTTTGTGAAGATGTCCGCGACATTGTCCTTGCTCTGCACATACTCCACCATCAAATATCCCTCCAACACTTTATCTCGGACAAAGTGGCGCTCGATCTCGACGTACTTTGTCCTCGCGTGACACACTGGATTTGTGACCAGCATGAGAGCACTCTCATTGTCACCGTGAAGTAGAGTAGGACCTCTCACCTACTCATGAGTATCTTCCACTAATCTACACAGTCAGATAGCCTCCTAAGCCACCAAGGTCGACGACTTGTATTCTGCTTCAGTGGTGGAAACTGACACAGAATCCTACTTCTTACTGCACCACGAGATAGCCGCAGACCCCTAAATGAAGACATAATTAGATGTCGACTTCCGATCATCTGAATCTATATAGTTTGAAGTTTGTGCCCTTCTCAAAAAAGACCCCCATATCCGAGGTGGACTTCACGTACTTTAGAAAACTCTTTGTCATCACTAAATGAGGCTTCCTTAGCTTCTGCATATGCGGACTTACCTCGTCGACTGCATAAGCAATATTCGACCTTGTGATCGCCAAGTATATCAAGCTTACGACCATAGCCTGGAAGACCAGGGGATCTGGAAGAACCCTTCCTTCATCTCGTCGAAGTTTCAGACCAACCTTAAGTGGAGTAGAACAGCTCTTCCCCTCCCTCATGCTAAATCGCTTCATGATCCGCTCTGCATATCCTTTTTATGAGACGAGTACGACGCTTTTCTTCTTCTCAACTTCCAGACCAAGGAAATGATGCAACTCACAAAGATCTTTCACCTCAAACCAAATAGTTAGCTCTGCCCTGAGCCTCATTACCTCTTTATCAGAGTTCCCCCGTCACAATCATGTCGTCGATGTACAACAACATCAAGAATTCAAGCTCCCCCTCTTTTTGGTGAACATATACGAGTCTGAATTAGATGTAAAATATCTGCAGAACTAAAGATACTTTTTTATCTTCCCATACCAGGCCTAAGACGCCTACTTCAAGTAATAGAGGGCCTTCTTGAGCTTGCAGACATGTCCTGGATAATCTTCAGAGACATAACCAGATGGTTGAATCATGAAGATATCTTCATCAGTCTTTTTTAAAGAAACACGTTCTTCATGTCAAGTTGTCAAATCTTCCATCATCGGCAAGTCGTCAAGGCAATCACCACCCTCATTAAAGTCATCTTGGTCACAGGACTGAATGTCTCCTCGTAGTCTTCTCCATATTGCTACGAGAACCCTCGAGATACAGGGTGAGCCTTATATTACTCGACTTTGTCATATGTTTTCTTGTTTAGCCTATAAACTCACTTGCAAGTAATAGGCGTAGTGTCATCTACCTTGGGCACAAAGTCTCAAGTCTCATTCTTCATGAGGGCAGTCATTTCCTCATCCATAGCATCTTCCCACTCCTTTACTCCACCGATACTTTCAAATCATGACGGCTCTCTCTCATCTAGAGGGCATGCAAAGAAATATAAGACCAAGCTCACCAAATTGCTATCTTTGTGTTGAGTTGGTGGTATGATGGTCCTCTTTGACTTTTGCAAAGCCTGACCATATTTCACAACTTCCGCTACTTTTTCTACATTTGCTCTCTTTTCAAGTACACTAGAAGCACTGTTCCCCCAACTTCCAGAATCAGAAACACCTTCCCCTGATCTTGATGATATTGGAGCTCCTAGAGACATAAGCAACTCCACCAGAAGATCATCAATAGCTTCATGCCTTCTTCCTTCTTCCTTGCTCTCTCGTAGTTCCACAAAGGAACTAGCCTAGTACAATGTTAGCTCATCGAATACCACATCCCTTGAGACAACGAATTTCCTTATATTTGGATCCATGCACTTCCATCCTTTCTTTCTGTCATCATAGCTGATGAAAATGAGCTTCCTTGTCTTCGCATCCAGCTTAATCCTGAGAGCATCTGGAACATACACGTAGAAGGTGGAGCCAATCACCCAAAGTTGTGCCACACTAGGCTTCTCCTTGAATATGAGCTCATGTGGAGACTTAGTATTGATAGGACTCAAGGGCATCATGTTGATGGAATATGTCGCACTGGCCATTCCCTTTGCTCAGAAGACCTAGGGAATACCCTTGGGCATGAAGCCAGCTCTTGCAGGTTTCTGTTAGATAGCAAATCTTCCTCTCTATAATTCTATTCTATTGTGAAGTGTGTGCCCATGAAAGCTCTCTTCTGATCTCATGCTTTCTACAGAAGTTGAAGAACTTATTGGAAGTAAACTCTCCTTCATTGTTTATTCTCAACCTCTTAATCTACAGATTAAATATGTCTTCAACAAACTCATTGAACTCCACAAACTTCTTGAATACTTCTGACTTCTCCTTCACAAAGTACACTGAACTATATCTAGTGAAGTCATCAACAAAGACCAACATGTACTTATTACCTAAGCAAGAAGGAATGAGGCAAGATCTCATCAAGTTGCTATGAATGCACTCTAGAGGTGTCTTGTATCTAGACATTGACTTGTCAAATGGAAGGCGATGTACCTTTTCATATTGACATCCTGCACATGCATGATCGTTGCCTAGGGAGGAAAGACTGGGCAAGCCATTCACCAAGCTTTTTGTCATCATATACTTCAGTTTATCCATCCCTACGTGACTCATCCTCTCATGTCAGATGACAACGTTGTCATTCATACTCATTTTCTTAACATAAGAATTTGTTGACAAAATAAACAATTCATTCACCCGTCTCCTGACGTGAGTAACGTCATCCTTCACCGCTGACACGTTTTTGAGAAACTTCACTTATGTTTGGCTAAACAGAACATGATAACCAACATCAATAAGATTGGTCACCGAGAACAAGTTCTTCATTCCCGGTACGTGATAAAAACTTTTTAAAGTGAGTGACCCCCTATCACTGCCTAAATAAATTGTTCTCTCCTTCTCGATTGCATGAATAGTATCATCAACAGTAATGATAACATCATTACCTGAGTACGTCTACAAAGAAGTGATCTTTGATTCGCCTCTAGTTAGGTGATGATCACATCCTGAGTACACAATTCAGTCCTCCTAGAAGTTGTTGGAGACTAAGGCACGAACAAATGTTGTCGTCATTTCTGTCATGAAACAGTTCCCCCAACTTTCTTCACCTTTGGATCCACCTTCTCTTTCAGCAGAGTACCCTGGCTGAACATTCACCTTGAAGTCTTTCTTGAAGTGACCAGGTTTATTGCATTTTTAACACCTGAGCCCCCCTTCTTACCTTGTTCCTACTTAGGATTCTTGCTCCTTTTTTGTTGTGATAAGGTAGAAATACCAGCTTCACCATGAGGCTTCTTATTTTTATCAACATTTTTAACAGATATATTCACATATGATCTTCACTTTGGAGAGTGATCAAATCGATTGTTTATCTTCACATAGTTATTGGCTCAGCTAAGTTTTACGCAGTGGTTAATTATCGCATGCCTCATTAGTCGAGCAACAAATTTAAGTTGGTTTAAAAAAATCATCTATAACTCAAAGGGTTTTCATATGTAGCATTTCAGTCACAATATGAAAAGTAAAGAGATATTGTTTCGAGGTAGCTATGATTTAGGCTTACACAAATTTTATACGATATAATCATCCTAATTGTTTTCATGTAACAAAGTGATCACAAAAAAACTAAGTATTGGTTGGAAACGAGAAATCAGTTTGCAAAAATTTGGACCGAAAGAATGGTCGTTGATTACTAGCCCTCGAATTAGCAGATATAGGAAAGAAGCAAACAAAAGAGAGGTCAGTACTTAGTATGTGTTTGTTTGAACCAAAGCTGACAAGTCCTCCGATATTATAGATTTTTTGTATAAATCTTTTGTATCTTCTGCTATAAAAAGATAGTTTATGACGATGCTCTCCTTCATTATTCATTGAAATGTGAATCACTTTTCTTTTAATAATAGAATTAATTGACGATCGAACCAATCAGCCTGATCATCCTTTTCCATCTTCCTCTTTTGTCAACCATCCAAAGAGCACAAACGTTAAATGAACCATATAGATTGATGGTGTCAAGGATCAAGGAAGCTTGACCCGGTGTTACATATTCCGGCAAGGTTGCCGGTGAAAGAAATTGTACCTAATCACCTAGAGGGGGAGGGGGTGAATAGGTGACTTTAATCTTTTTAAATTTTTAGGCAGACTTAATCACAGCAGGCTGAATTAATCACAGCATTCACAGATCTTTACACAGCATACACAGAATCAGTCACACACACAGAGTACACACAGTTTTATAGTTGTTCCCCAAGGTTTGGGTACATTCACTTTCTCCCTTCGTCTATCTAGTAGTGTACTAGATTCGGCCAAACTCCTCCACTATTCCTCAGATCTTACACTCAGAACCCCAAATAGGTTCCTACAGCTCAGAGTAATCCCACTCCTACAACTCAGGCACACAGCCCTACCACTCAGTCTTCACAAAGACCTACACTCAGCCTTCAACAAGGCCTACACTCAGCCCTTAACAAGGCCTACACTCAGAGAAAAGAATCTCATACACTCAGGCACACAGGCCCTACCACTCAGCCTTTATAATTTCAGGCTTACAACTCAGATCCCTTAGAATCCTACAAGAATTTAAAATTACAAAGTGTAAACCTATAACTCAGAATGAGAGAGAAGAGTTGTCTGGTTTCTTGAAGAGTTCTTGGAAGAACATGCTGAGATCAACCTCCATTGGCTTCCTTCAAAGCTTCTTGAATTTAGAACACAGTAGGGTTGATTCTCTATGCAGCTGATCTTCAATCACTGCTAACTTAAGAATCAGAACTAAGTCTGAAACTTTCTTCACAGCCTGGTTCAACAACTGTCTTCTTGGAAGGAGCTCTCTCTCTCCAACTTCTTAGATCTTCACTTGAAGGTCTTCTTCTAGTTGTGTTGTACTTCAATGATTCATTGATCAATCCTCTTTGATGTGTTTATCATCTTCTGCTGTTGACAGAATAAGCCTTTATATAGACTTTCTTCATGGTGACCGGCTGATCCGGTTCCTAACAACTTTCTAACATCTCTGACAGTTGCAGTAGACCGGCTGGAATAGCAGCTGTCATGTCATCCAGTCACTTCTTGAATTTTCTGTAACTGTCTGAAAGTGTCGAGACAGTCTGTCTTTAAGTGTCGACATTGATAGACAAAGTGTCGACACAAGTAGACTAAGTGTCGACACTAGCCTTCATAGTGTCGACACAACTCCTTGTGTTGTAGAAATTACTTCTCGACACAGCTTCTTCATCATGTGTCGACACTGATAATGTGTGTCGACACAACTCCTTGTTCTTCAGTACTTTGTTGATTTCTTGTAAGTGTCGACACAACTCCTTTGTGTCGACACATCTTCTTGTGTTGAACTTGTTAAGTGTCGACACATCTTCTTGGTGTCGACACATGCCTTCTGTGTTGATACTTTTGCTGAGTGTCGACACATCTGCTTGGTGTCGACACTTGTACTTAGACTTCATTGAAATTTGCTGAGTGTCGACACAGCTCCTTGTGTCGACACTTTCTTCATGTGTTAAGACTTTTGCTGTGTGTCGACACATTCTTCATTATGTCGACACTTGTACTTAAACTATGTTGAAGTTTGCTGAGTGTCGACACAGCCTCCTAGTGTCGACACTTGTATTTGAACTTTGTTGTTGTTTTGCTGAGTGTCGACACAGCCTCCTAGTGTCGACACTTTCTGATATCGACAAAGTTCCTCTGGGTGTCGACACTGCTTCTAAGTGTCGACACAGCTTCTCTGGACATTTCTTCATTGAGTGTCGACACAGCCTGTATGTGTCGACACTTTCCTTCTGGTGTCGACTCTGCATCCCAGGTGTCGACACAATTACTCCAAGTGTCGACACTGCTTCTTTGGGTGTCGACACAAGTCTTCTTAAGTGTCGACACTTTTCTTCTGGGTGTCGACACATGGACTTAGAATCTTTTAAGCTTTCCCTACAACTACTTAACCTGCACAAGGTAACTCAAAATACATCAAATACATTTTGATGTATATCATTGAGTAGGGTGAGGCTTCTTCAAATCAGGTACATTTATTCCAATGTACCCAACAATCTCCCCCTATTTGGAGAAGTCATAACCCTTAGTCAATGATATACACCATACATAATAAATTCACAGTATGATGTAAAACAGGATTATATAACAGGGTAAGTACATAAACATGTATAAGCAAAACATGCATACTCAAATTTCTCAGAACATTAATGTAATAGATTTAACATATATCACATTGTTCTAACAACTTCAACATATTCATTTTCACAAGTTTACAGAGAGTTTAAAATCAAATGATTACAACTGTAAACTAAAGAAAATTTCTATCCTATTGCTGCTCAGGTTCTTGGATTACAATCCCCTTTCCAGATTATATCTTTGCTTGAACTGGGGCTTCATTATCATCATCAGCAGCAGACTTCTTTCCTTTAAGATCCTTCTTTTTCAAATCTTCAGCTTTGATCTTCTGTCTTTCAAAGTAATGATAAGGCTTAGGAAAGTACTTGTTATGCTCCTGTGCATTAGTAGGTAGCTTTCTCATCTTATCCTTTCTTCTATACTGCACAATGGCCTCTTGCCTTTTCTCATGCTTCCTCCACTCCAGTTCAGAATACCACTTGTTTCTATCCTGGATATTGTCCTTGGCAGCCTTCCATGTAGTTAAAATGATATTCCTGGAGGTGGGGCTCCATTGTTCAAAATCAGGCCTAAGTTCAGCTTACTCTCTGAACCTTTTCTTAGGCAATGCAGTCTCTTGTTCCTTCAGCAAAGCCTCTTATTCTTTTAGAATTGCCTCTGGCACTGGCTGAACAACTTTCTCAATAATGACATTCTGATTTCCTTCAGGAGGACTATACATTGATTGTATGTCTTGATGTATCATATCAAAGTCTGGTGGAGGATATATTACTTGAGCTACTTCAGCTGGCTCCCCTCCAAGATATGCAGGATTAATTCCAGACTCTGCAACATTGTCATCATCACATAATGGAGGATATCCAAGGGTGGCTCTGATGGAATTTGAAATCCACTTTGCATGATCAGAGCTGGCTTTGACTAACACCCTCTCCCCCTTTATGACTTCTCTTTCAATGTGATCTCTTAAATCATCTTTCTGAAACCTTATTTGTGCATTCAGATAGTTTACTCCATCCTTGTAGAAAGGTTTCAACCTTTGGAGCTTTTCAGTTATTAACTTCTGAGAATCCTGAAGTGCAGAAGTAACAACAGTTAAGCTCTCTTGCAATGCTTTGTCAAATTCTTCTTTGGCTGTGGTCAGGGCTGCATTCTGGGCAGTTGCTATATTCTTTAGTTCAGTTACAATGACATTGTGGGAAGCTGTCAAATTATCATTCATCCTTATCTGATTCTCCAAAACATACCCTTACTTCACTTCAAGTTCTTCCAGTTTTGTCTTCAGTTTCTCTTGATGTGTGGCCAGATAGACTACTGCATTTCCTCCCTTATGGAAGCAGTCAGTCATTTCTTTCTTATTCAGATTCATTTCAAATCTGACTGACTTAATATCTTGGGCCAGATCAAATTGCAATGACTTATTCCCTTCATTCATATAAGATTGCAAAGCCTGTCTTTGCTCATCCATCTTTATCTGTAATGCAACCATCAGAGAACTGAAATCTGTAGATGGGGCAGGCTGTGGTGCTATTGTTTGTAAAGCTTTCTTATATGTCTGGCTCCTCCTCTTGAAAACTTGAAATTTTCTCTTCTTGGCTCTTGCAGCCTCTTCATCTTCAGAAGCAGATGCGCTTGCAATATCAATCCTGTCCTTAGGGCTTGAAGGTAAATCCTTGTCAGTCCTAGGAACCTGCTCAGCATCCTTTGGAA
Source organism: Platanthera guangdongensis (assembly GCA_039583875.1). Classification (NCBI taxonomy): domain Eukaryota; kingdom Viridiplantae; phylum Streptophyta; class Magnoliopsida; order Asparagales; family Orchidaceae; genus Platanthera; species Platanthera guangdongensis. Next base: position 193,020,757 of record CM077156.1, on the reverse strand, counting down.
CTTCAGGTTCTTTCCTTGTAGTTTCTTCTTCAATCTCCACATGCTCCCCCTCAATAACTACTTTCTCCCCCTCAACAACAGCTTTTTCCACTTCAATATCAGTTTGAAGAAGGTCTGGGAACAGTTCTTCTAGGGTAAATTCTTGTTGAGGATGGGGTGAAGAAACTCTTATCTCATCAACAACTTTATCTACAACAGATGTGTCTTCCATGACAACATCCTGGGGTTGGCTATGTGTCTGTGTTTGCTGATTAACATTAGGTAATGAATCAGACAAAACATCATCCTCAATAGGGAAATCTAAGTTATTAATTTCAGTTATTACCTCAAGTATTGTGTGGGTAGCTTGTTCGCTCTCTAGAGGAGTTGGCTCTTCCACAAGTAGAGGCTCCCCCTGGATTGAATCCTGGTGAATTGGGCTTGCTTGTGGTAGCTCCCCCTGCCTCTCAGCATCTTCTTGTCTTGCTGGAGATTGTCCAGCATTTCCAGTTTCTTCTTCATCTGGAGTGAACACTACATGCTCTTCAGAGCTGCTTGATGATTCTTGAGCCACAGGGGCTGTCTTTTTCTTCTTCTTTTGGGGTGTTACCTTCTCAGGAGTTGGCATTTCTTTGGTTAACACTCTATCCCATCTAGAGAAGATTCTTATATACATCTTCCTCATGTGGTTGATCTTAGATCCAGCTGCTTGACTTATCACCTCTGGTATACTACCAGCTAGGTATAGACTTAGTATTCTACCCAAATTGGGCTTCTTCATACTCTCTTTAATCTTATCAAACATAACTGTAGCCCAATCAGTATTTAGTTTGAAGATAATTCTTGTCATTAGACTGAACATATAAGCAGATATTCTATCATGCCCGCCAGGCTTGCTCAAGATAACTTTGCCAACAATTTCAGATAAGAATTTGTCTTGCATATTCATTCTCTTTATGTTGAAAACAGATCCTATTTTCATGTTGGAGTCCAGTCCACACCATGTTAATGCTTCTCTAGTCTTAGAAGCAGAAACATCTTCTTCTTCCTTAGTTCTTGGTAGTTGAAGAACTTTTCTTAGAGTCTTAGGAGAGACCTTCACCTTTGCCCCATGAACTCTTGACTTTATCTTGAGTCCTGATTCATCTAGTGTTGCTCCATTCAGAAATTCCAGGACCTCCTTCTTCCAGATCTTGCTTGGTTCTAAAATAAGAAATTCTAATCCAGTCTCTGCGATTAGGGTTATCACGCCTTTGATATCGGGTTCCGCATCATCAAATGCGTGGCGCACGAGTTCATATCCTTCATTCACATTCTCTTCTAGCTTGGGCGCCATTAGAGTTTGAAGAAATTTGAATTAGAGAAGAGAGATGTCGACACACAAGTTTGGTCTCGAAACGTTGGTGAGCGTGTCGACAGACAATGGCAAAAACCTATTTATACCTTTCTAGAATCGAAGATGAAAGGGCGCGTCAAAATACTTAAATTGTGTCGACACTGTTGAAAAGTGTCGACACAGACTTATAATGTCTCGACAACTATGTGTCGACATAAGTATAGTCGACAGAATATATGTGTCGACACTTGTTTATGTGTCGACACCGCTTAGCTCGATACTTATTCGAGACTTTACCAGACTAATGTTGAGTAAATCCTAAGTGTCGACACCACCTTGGATGTGTCGACACCTACTATTTATATGTCGACACTAATTCTCTTAAGTGTCGACACAGACTGTCTTGATGGGTCAACACCATTTTTCTGAAATGTCGACACCACTTTTCTGTGTCGACACAGACAACTCTGTGTGTCGACACCATTTTACTTAGCCAATTTTGAAAACTTATTCTAAGTTTATCATACCTAATTCAATTTTGAACCTATCGAATTTGGTTTCATCTAAGGGCTTAGTATACATGTCAGCTAGTTGATTATCTGTATTTATATATTCTAGTGAAATATCTCCTTTTTCCACATGTTCTCTTAGAAAATGATATTTTATTTATATGTGTTTAGTCCTACTATGGGAGACAAGATTGTTTGCAATAGAAATAACACTAGTAGAATCACAAAATAGAGGTGTTCTACTTACTTGAATATCATAGTCTTCTAGCTGATGTTGAATCCATAGAAGTTGAGCACAGCAACTTCCTGCAGCAACATACTCTGATTCTGCTGTGGAGATAGCCACACTTGTTTGCTTCTTGCTACTCCATGATATCAGTCTTCCACCTAGGAATTGATAGGTACCTGTTGTACTTTTCCTATCTTCCTTGCAGTCTGCAAAATCTGCATCTGAATAACCTGTCAGTTCAAAGTCTCCATTCCTAGGGTACCAAAGGCTTAGATAAGGAGTGCCCTTAAGATATCTCAGTATTCTTTTGACTGCTGTCAAATGAGATTTTTTAGGGCAAGCTTGGTACCTAGCACAGACACATGTAGCATACATGATATCTGGTCTACTTGCAGTCAAATACAATAGGGAGCCAACTATCCCTCTATACAAAGTCTCATCTGCAGGTTTCCCTGCATCATCTTTGCTAAGAGACATACTTGACCCCATAGGAGTTTTCATGGTACTGGATGATTCCATACCATACTTCCTTATCAACTCTAGAGTGAACTTAGACTGGCATATGGATAAACCATTCTCAGTCTGTCTAACTTGGAGACCCAAGAAGAACTTAAGTTCCCCCATACTGCTCATTTCAAATTGTCCTTGCATTAGTTTTGCAAACTTTTTGCAAAGACAACTTTCAGTAGACCCAAATATGATGTCATCTACATATATTTGGACTAGTATGATCTTGCCTCTGGATTCCCTAAGGAATAGAGTCTTGTCTATTTTCCCCCTTGTGAATTTATTCTCAATGAAGAAACTAGACAGAGTTTCATACCAAGCCCTAGGGGCTTATTTTAACCCACACAAAGCCTTCCTAAGTCTATAGACATAATTAGGTTTGATAGAATCAACAAAACCTGATGGCTGTTCCACATACACTTCTTCTTTCGGATTTCCATTCAGAAAAGCTGACTTAACATCCATTTGGTATACTTTAAACCCTTGATAGGTTGCATAGACCAAGAACATCCTTATTGCCTCCAGTCTGGCTACTGGAGCAAAGGTTTGATCAAAGTCAATACCTTCTTCCTGCCTATATCCCTTAGCAACCAGTCTTGCTTTGTTCTTCACAATAACTCCATGTTCATCCATTTTATTCCTAAAGATCCACTTAGTCCCAATTATGTTGTGGTCTTTTGGTTTATGAACAAGCTCCCAGACTTTGCATCTCTTGAACTGATTCAGTTCCTCTTACATAGCCTCAATCCAATGAGGGTCTAAGATAGCTTCTTCAAACTTCTTTGGCTCTACCTGGGATAGAAAACTGGAGTAGAGTACTGAACTTAGATTTCTGCTCCTTGTTTGTACCTCTTGTCTGAGATCTCCAATGATTTGATTGGCTGGATGATCTTTCAAATGTCTATTTGCTGGAGGTAGCCTGTCTTCAAGTTGTACTCCTTCAGCTTCTTCAACTTGATGCACTCCTTAGTCTTCTTTTACATCAGGTGTATCTAGTACTCCCCCTAGACAACAGTCACTATCATCCACTTGCTGTCTTGCAGTAGAACCTTCTTCAATAGTAAGTGAAAGATATGGTACCTAAACACCTAGAGGGGGGGGGGGGGGGTGAATAGGTGACCTAATCCTTTTCTAACTTTACTGGCAGCAAACAGTTTATTATCACAGATTTATAACTTTTTCACAGCAATCACAAAGCATACACAGTCACAGCACAATCACAGCACAACACAGTGGTTTATAGTGGTTCCCCAAGATATGGGTACATCCACTTTCCCCCTTCGCCTATCTAGCAGTGTACTAGATTCGGCCAAACTCCTCCACTGTCTCAGAACCCAAATTGGTTCCTACACCTCAGGCGCAAAGCCTTACAACTCAGCTTTATCCCAAAGCCTACACTCAGCCAATCAAGGCCTACACTCAGCCAACCAAGGCCTACACTCAGCCAACCAAGGCCTACACTCAGCCAACAAGGCCTACACTCAGAGATCTCAATCTCCTACACTCAGGCTCTCAAGCCCTACCCTCAGCCTTTATAATTATAGACTTACAATTCACTCAGATCCAAGGGATCCTACAAGTTAAAAATGTATTACAGTAATTAACTCTACAACTCAGAAATAAAAGAGGGGAGTTGAGAGTTTCTTGATGAGTTCTTGGAAGAACTCAGCTGGATTCACTCTGACTTAGCTTTCTTCAAAGCTTCTTGAGTAGAACTGAATAAGACTGAATCCTCCTGCAGTTGTTTCTTGACCTCTGCCACTTAAGATCCAGAATTGAATCTGAATCCTTCTTCTCAGCCTAGTTCCAGAGGCTGATTTCTTGGATGGAGCCCTCTCTCTCCAACTTCTTAGATCTGCACTTGGACTGCAAGATCTTCTTGTGTTGATACTCTATGTACCACTTTAATAACTTGTTCTTCAATAATGAGAACTCTTTGAACAACTACTCAACAACAGTTTCTGTAAACTGTAGGTGCCTATTTATAGGCCTTCTTCATGGTAACTGGCTGGTCCGGTCCATAACTGACTTCTGATATCTCTGACAGGTGCTGTAGACCGGCTGGAACGGCAGCTGTCAAGTCATCCAGTCACTTCTTGAAAATCTCTAACTGTCTGAAAGTGTCGAGACTTTCTGTCTTTAAGTGTCGACACTTATAGACCAAGTGTCGACACATGCTGTGTAAGTGTCGACACAAGTCTACAAGGTGTTGACACAACTCCTTGTATGTCTCGACACAGATTCTTCTTCAGGTGTCGACACTAAAATTGAGTGTCGACACAAGTACTTGATCTTCTAGCTTTTGCTGAATTCTTCTAAGTGTCGACACATCACCTTTGTGTCGACACAACTTCTTGTGTTGAATCTGTCAAGTGTCGACACTGCTTCTTGGTGTCGACACATAGTCTTCAATGTCGATACTTGCTGAGTGTCGACACAGCTCCTTGTGACGACACACCTTCTTTTTGTTGAGACTTCAGCTGAGTGTCGACACATTCCCTTAGTGTCGACACTTGTACTTAGAATATTTTTGTTGATCTTTCTGATCTTTGCTAAGTGTCGACACAGCTCCTTGTGTCGACACTTTCTTCAAGTGTAGAGTCTTCAGCTGAGTGTCGACACATTGTTCTGGGTGTCGACACATACTTTAAATGCTGACTCTTCTGTTGAGTGTCGACACATTGTGCTGGGTGTCGACACATACTTCAAATGCTGACTCTTCTGCTTAGTGTCGACACATTGTGTTGAGTGTCGACACTTGTACTTAGTCTCTGCAGACTTTTGCTGAGTGTCGACACAGCTCCAAGTGTCGACACTTTCTGGTGGAGACACAACTTCACTGGGTGTCGACACAGCTCCTTGTGTCGACACTTTCTGTCTGCACTTTTCTTCACTGAGTGTCGACACAGCTCCAAGTGTCGACACTTTTTGTCTGGTGTCGACTCTGCATCCCAGGTGTCGACACAATGACTCCAAGTGTCGACACTGCTTGTCTGGGTGTCGACACAAGTCTTCTTAAGTGTCGACACTTTCCCTCTGGGTGTCGACACATGGACTTAGAAACTTTTTGCTTCAGTCCAGTGATTACTTAACCTGCACAAGTAAACTCAACATACATCAAATACATTATGATGTATATCATTGAGTTGGGTGAGGCTTCTTCAAATCAGGTACATTTGACCAATGTACCCAACAATCTCCCCCTATTTGGAGAAGTCAGAACCCTTAGTCAATGATATACACCATCCATAATTAAAAATTACACAATGATGTAAAGCAGATTATATTCAGCAGGGTAAACATAAACATGTAATAATTCACACATGTATACACATTCATCATTTCAGAACAAACAAGAAATAGACACATTCACAGAACAATCATGAAATATATTTATCACAAATTGTTCTAACATTTTTCTTATACATTTTCAGTGGTTTACAAAAATGTTTTACATTTAAAAGATTACAAAATAATCTTCAAGTAAAATCTTAATCTAGTTCTGGTCAGGTTCCTTGATAACTATTCCCTTGCCAGCTTGAACTTGAGCTTTGACAGGGGCATCAGCAGTTTCAGCATCAGCATGCTTCTTTCCTTTCAAGTCCTTCTTCTTAAGCTCTTCAGCTTTGATCTTCTGCCTCTCAAAATAGTGATATGGCTTAGGAAAGTACTTGCTAGGCTCCACTGCAGTAGGAGGTAGCTTTCCCATCTTTGTCTTTCTTCTATACTGAACTATTGCTTCCTGCCTGATCTCATGTTTTCTCCATTCTGCTTCAGAGAACCACTTGTTCCTGTCATGAGTATTGTCCTTGGCAGCTTTCCAGGCAGTTAAAATTATATTCCTAGAGGTAGGGCTCCATTGTTCAAAGTCTGGCCTTTGTTCTGCTTGTTCCCTAAACCTCTTTTGGACAACCTTGTCTCTTCCTCTTTCTGTAGAGCCTCTTGCATGGCTTCAGATATAGGTTGAACAACCTTTTCAATATGGACATTGTCCTTGCGCCCAGATGGGCTGTACATGGTCTGTACCTCAGCATGAATCATTTTAAAGTCTGCAGGTGGATAAATGACCTGAGCTACTTCTGGTTGCTCACCTTCAAGATAGGCAGGGTTAATGCCTGATTCAGCAACATCTTGGTCATCACACAGAGGAGGGTATCCAAGTGTAGCCCTGATTGAATTTGATATCCATTTTGCATGATCAGAACTTGCCTTGACTAACACTCTCTCCCCCTTTATGACTTCTCTAGCCATGTGATCTCTGACATCATCCTTTTGAAATCTGATCTGACTATCCAAGTATCTGATTCCATCTTTAAAGTAAGGTTTTAGCTTTTGAAGTTGTTCAGATATGACCTTCTGGGAGGCTTGGAGAGCAGTCTTTACAGCAGAAATTTCTTCCTGGAATACTTTATCAAAATCAGCTTTAGCAGCAGCAGTAGATGTAGAAGGTTCAGCAGTCTTGTTCTTCAGCTCAGTGACTATAACATTATGGGAGGCAGTCAAATTGTCATTCATTCTTAATTGATTCTCAAGAACATATCCTTGTTTCAATGCTATATCATCCACCTGTGCCTTGATCTTCTCTTGGTGTGTTGCCAAATACACCACTGCATTTCCACCTTTGTGGAAGCAATCCGTCATTTCCTTTTTGTTAAGGTTCATTTCAAACCTTATAGACTTTATATCTTGGGCAAGATCAAACTGTAATGATCTGTGCCATGCATCAACATAAGCCTCAATGGCTTTTTTTTGTTCATCCATTTTAATTTGCATTGCAATCATTAATGCACTATAATCAACAATTGGAGCTTGTTGAACTATAGGCTGTGGGGCTATAGATTGCAGAGCTTTCTTATAACTCTGACTTCTCCTTTTAAAGACATACAATTGCTTCTTCTTTGCCCTAGCACTCTCCTCATCTTCAGAGGCAGAAGTGCTGGCTATGTCAACCCTATCATTAGGGGGTGGAGGTTTGTCAGCTTGCACATCAGGTGTCTTCTCAGTTTCCAGCCTAATAGGCTCTTCCAGATCTTGTACTTGCTCCCCCTCAGCAGCAGCAGTATCTCTTCCAGCAGCTTCTTTGTCCATGTCAAAATCAGCTTGATCCAGATTTAGAAATAAATCTTCCATGGTGAACTCTTGAGGTGATTGAGCTGGAGACATTCTTTGCTCTTCAACTTCTGGATCAGGAATTTCTGGAACAACAGATGTGTCTTTGATAACAACATCTGGTTCTTGACTATGCAGCTGAGTTTGCTGAGGAACATCAGACAAATCGGCATCTTCTATAAGATATTCTAAAGTATTGAGGTCAGTGAGTACCTCTTGGATGATGGTGGTTGCTTGCTCACTGTCCAGTGTAGATGGTTCTTCTATAACTGGAGGCTCCCCCTGGCTTTGATCCTTGTGGATGGGGCTAGCTTGTGGTAGCTCCCCCTGGATCTCAGCAGTCTCTTGAGCAGCAGGAGTCTTCTCTGCAGGCACTTCCTCATGATCATCAGGAGTGAAAACAACTTGTTCTTCACTCCCTGAACTGCTTGTGGACACTTGTTCCACAGGAGCTGTCTTCCTTTTCTTCTTTGGAGGAGTATCTTTCTCAGTAATTGTATTCTCTGAGGTTGGCATTTCTTTGGACAACACCCTGGCCCATCTTGAAAAGATCCTTTGATCCATCTTCCTCATGTGGTTTATCTTGCTGCCTGCAGCAGTATTCATTATCTCTGGTATGGTACCAGCTAGGTAGAGACTTAAGATTCTGCCCAGATTGGGCTTCTTCAGACTTTCTTTAATTTTCTCATAAACCACTGTAGACCAATCTGTTTTCAGAGTCAAGATTATCCTTGTCATGATGCCAAACATATGGGCAGACACTCTGTCATGCCCTCCAGTCTTGCTTAGTAAGACTTTTCCCACAATCTCAGACATGAATTTTCCTTGATTATTCATGCCTTTCCTGTTAAATACAGATCCTATCTTCATCTTTGGATCAAGACCACACCAGGTTAAAGCTTCCCTGGTCTTTGAAGCAGTAACCTCTTCTTCATCTTGAGTTTTGGCAATTGAAGAATCCTTCCTCAGACTTTTTGGTGAAACCTTAACCTTTTCTCCATGAACTCTGGATTTGATTCTGTATCCAGATTCATCTACTACAGCTCCATTAAGGAATTCAAGCACCTCCTTCTTCCATATCTTAGTTGGTTCTGAAACTAAGTATTCTAACCCAGAATCGGCGACTAGGGTTACTAATGCCTTGATTTCTGGATCAGCATCGTCGAACGCGCCGCGCACAAGCTCATAACCCTCGTTAACGTTCTCCTCAAGCTTAGGAGCCATTAGGTTTGTAGAATTTGTCTTTAGAAAAGAGAGGTGTCGACACAGTAGTTTTGGTCTCGAAACTTTGAAAGCGTGTCGACAAACAAAGACAGAACCCTATTTATACCTTTCTGAATTTGAAGATGAACAGGCGGGACAGCTAACTTAAAATGTGTCGACACTGGCAATAAGTGTCGACACTGACTTATAATGTCTCGACACATATGTGTCGACACAAGTTTAGTCAACAATATTTATGTGTCGACACTTGGTTATGTGTCGACACAACATAACTCGACACATTGTCGAGACTTTACTTAGAAATTCTGAGTAAAACATAAGTGTCGACACCATATTGGATGTGTCGACACCTACTTGACATGTGTCGACACTAACATTCTGAAGTGTCGACACCAACATCCTAGATGTGTCGACACCTTTTTCCTGAAGTGTCGACACCACTATTCTGTGTCGACATAGACTTGTCTATGTGTCGACACATTTTTACTTAGCCAATTTTAATTCTGTAAACTTACTCTAAGTTTATCATTCCTAGTTCAATTTTGAATCTATTGAACTTAGCTTCTTCTAGGGGCTTAGTAAACATATCAGCTATTTGATTATCAGTTTTAACATATTCAAGTAAAATATCTTTTCTTTCTACATGCTCCCTAAGAAAATGATATTTAATTTCAATATGTTTAGTTCTACTATGGATACAGGGTTATTAGCTATTGAAATAGCACTTGTAGAATCACAGAAAAGTGGAGTTCTACTTACCTGAAATCCATAGTCCTCTAGCTGATGTTGAATCCACAGAAGTTGAGCACAGCAACTTCCTGCAGCCACATACTCTGACTCAGCTGTGGAGATAGCCACACTGGTTTGCTTTTTGCTACTCCATGAAATTAGTCTCCCACCTAGGAATTGACAGGTTCCAGTAGTGCTCTTTCTATCCTCTTTGCATCCTGCAAAGTCTGCATCTGAATAACCTGTTAGATCAAAATCTCCATTCCTAGGGTACCAGAGGCCTAGATAGGGAGTGCCCTTTAGATATCTCAATATTCTTTTGACTGCTGTCAAATGAGACTCTTTAGGGCAGGCTTGATACCTGCACAAACACATGTAGCATACATGATGTCAGGTCTACTAGCAGTCAAGTATAATAGGGAGCCAACTATCCCTCTATACAAGGTTTCATCTACAGGTTTCCCTGCATCATCCTTGCTAAGAGACATACTTGACCCCATAGGAGTCTTCATGGTGCTGGATGAATCCATACCATATTTCCTTATGAGTTCTAGGGTGAACTTGACTGACAAATGGACAAACCACTCTCAGTCTGTTTAACTTGGAGACCAAGAAAAACTTCAGCTCTCCCATACTACTCATCTCAAACTGACCTTGCATAAGTTTTGCAAACTTTTTGCAAAGGCTGCTTTCAGTAGACCCAAATATAATGTCATCTACATATATTTGGACTAGTATAACTTTGCCTCTAGATTCCCTAAGGAATAGAGTCTTATCTATTTTCCCCCTTGAGAACTTGTTCTCAATGAGGAAACTAGATAGGGTTTCATACCAAGCCCTAGGGGCTTGCTTTAACCCATATAAAGCTTTCCTAAGTCTATAGACATGATGAGGTAGAGTTGGATCAACAAAACCTGAAGGCTGCTCCACATAGACTTCTTCCTTTAAGATTACCATTTAGGAATGCTGACTTGACATCCATTTGGTACACCTTGAATCCTTGATAGGTTGCATAGGCCAAGAACATCCTTATGGCTTCCAGTCTGGCTACTGGAGCAAAGGTTTGATCAAAATCAATACCTTCTTCTTGCCTATATCCTTTAGCAACCAGTCTAGCCTTATTCTTAATGATGACCCCTTGTTCATCCATCTTATTTCTGTAGATCCACTTAGTTCCTATTACATTGTGGTCTTTAGGTTTAGGAACAATTCCCAGACCTTGCACCTCTTGAACTGATTAAGCTCTTCTTGCATTGCTTCAGTCCATTGTGGATCTTGTATTGCTTCTTCAAACTTCTTAGGTTCAACTTGTGACAGAAAGCTGGAGTAGATTGCTGCATTCATGTTTCTACTCCTGGTTTGAACTCCTTGTCTTGGATCTCCAATAATCAGCTCTACTGGATGATCTCTAAGATGCCTGTGGGCTGGAGGCATCCTAACTTCTGGTTGAACCACTTCAGCATCTGCATCATGCTGTATTCCTTGTATTTCTTCAGCAATTGGCACATGTAGTTCTCCCCCTGGACAACAGCTACTTTCTTCTACTTGCTGTCTTGCAGCAGGCACTTCTTCTATAGTAAGCTTGTCCATTTTCTTTGTCAAACCTGTGGGGCTGCATACACTACTAGACAACTCATTATTAATAAGTTTAGTCTCATCAAAAACTACATGCACTGATTCTTCTACAACTTGTGTAGTCAAGTTGTAGACTCTATAAGCCTTACTATTATTGCTGTACCCAACAAAAATTCCCTCTTGGGACTTGGCAGCAAACTTAGTTAAGTAAGACTTCTCATTGTTAAGTATGAAGCATTTACAACCAAAGATCCTAAAATAGGATAGGTTTGGTTTCCTGCCTTTCACAACTTCATAGGGGGTCTTGTTTAGCCTTTTAGTGATGGTAGCCCTATTTATAACATGGCATGCAGTGTTAACTGCTTCAGCCCAGAAATACTCTGGCAGTGATGTATCACTTAGTAGGGTCCTACCAGCCTCTATCAAGGTTCTATTCTTTCTCTCAGCAATGCCATTTTGCTGAGGTGTTCTAGGTGAAGAGAATTCTTGAAATATCCCAAAGTCTTCACACAGTTTTGTCATGCTATCAGACTGAAATTCAGTACCATGGTCACTTCTAATTTTGACCACTGTACTATTTAGTTCATTCTGAATTTGCTTGACAAAGCTATAGAAGACACTAGGTGTTTCAGATTTCTGTCTTAAGAAGAACACCCAGGAAAACCTTGAGTAGTCATCTACAACTACAAAGGTATAGACCTTCTTACCTAAGCTGTGAACTGGCATTGGACCAAAGAGATCCATATGCAAGAGGTATAAACACCTCACAGCATCTTTGTTTCTATGCTTCTAAAGGTGGATTTAGTCTGCTTGCCCTTTTGACAAGCTGAGCAAATACCATCTTTAACACACTTAACTTGAGGACCATTCCTCACTAACTCTTTGCTAAAGAGTTTGCTAATAGTCTTGTAGTTAAGATGGGCAAGCCTCTTGTGCCATTTGACACAATGAGAGACTGTCTCATCAGCTACAAGACAAACTGGAGAACCATTGTTCTCAACCATAATGTCTAGGCAGTAGACATTCCTCTTCCTATAACCTGTCAAAATGATCTCTTGATCACTTGACCTCTTGATATGACAATCATTTTTAACAAATGAGATGTCATACCCTACATCACTTAATTGACTTATACTTATTAGGTTGTGTTTCAACCCTTTAACATAAGCCACTTGAGTAATGGTAACTAAGTTTGTAGAAATGTTACCAAACCTTTGATGATTCCTTTTTCAGAACCACCAAAGGTTACTTTGGACCATCTTTTACTGGAATGTAGTCCTTTAGTAATCTTCTTATTCCAGTCATATGTCTGGAACATCCACTGTCCAAGTATCATGTTGGGGTATGGCCACTTGGACTCACCTGCAAAACAGATTAATGAACCTTAGAACCCAAAGAATTCTTGGATCCTTGGTACTTGTTAGTCTGCAATCTGACAAAGCTACCCACTGGCTTTCCAACAGGTAGTTTGGTACTCACTTTGGCACTAGCATTGTGCCAACAGTCCACTGCAAAATGGCCAACTTTGCCACAGCACCAACATTCAAACTTATTGTACCTTTGCTTAGGTACAGCCTTGGCTGTCTTGTCTACAGCAGCCTTATTGAATGTTGGGGCTTTGCTCTTGGACTTAGACTTGGACTGCTCAGTCCATGCAGGTCTAATAAAGCCTAGTCCAGCCTTGCCTTTATGATGAACAAATTCATCAATTAAAGGTAACACTGACTTAGGTTTAGAAAACCTAGCAACAAGCTCTCTCTCTTTCTGAAGATTGATCTCCAGACTCTTAATTTGATCATTTTAAATGATATAGTACCCATCTGAATCACTGTTATGTGTTTCAGCCTGGCTATCTCATTCAGTTTTTGATCAAAAGCTTCTCAAAATCTGTTGCAGCAGCTTTAAGATCAGCAATTTCCTTTGCCTGACTTTTGGCTAGGGTCTTGCTTTTCTTGTAAGCCTGCAACAACACCTTATATTCATCTATAAGCTGATGAATATCATCCTCAGACTCAGATACATTCTCATCACTTGATGAAGAAGAATCTGAATCTGAACTAGAACAAGAAACTGAATTTAAACTTGAACTTTGTACCTGACTGGGTCCTGGCTGCTCCAGGATTTTGGCACTCTCTGTCAAAGCCATTAGCCCTTGGCATTGACTGTCTTCTTGTTCATAAATAGACTCCATGATCTGCATGAATTCTTCCTCTTCTTCTTCAGCAAACAGCCCTATGTAGGCTTCAGCATCAGACTCAGTTCTGAAGAAGAAATATCTGATAGAGTCTTCTCTTTCTTGGCTACAAAAAACTTCTCTTTCTTGCCTTTGAAGTGAGTCTTTTTCCTGTCACCAGATTCTTTCTCTTTTCAGGACAATCTGCAATAACATGGCCCTGTCTATTGCAGCAATAGCACACTATCTTGAACTAGTTGCCTTGCTAGATTTTGTCCTTTTCTTGTCATTCTTTGAAAACCTCTTTTTCTGATAAGAGTCTTCCTTTCCATGTGATGTAGAAGGCCTTGACCTCCACTGTTTCTTTTTCAAAAACTTCTGAAAGTGTCTAGTGAAAGCAGCAAAGTCTTCATCACTTTCACTGCTTTCTCAGACTTTGTGCTGACTGACTCATCTGACTCTGATTCAGCAATCCTTTGGAGGTGGAGTTGGTGACTTATTCCTGCACTTTCTGGGACTTCTGTCTTGAAAGCAACTGATCTTTCCTTGTGCTCAGTCCTTGTTGATTTCTCCTCCTCTTTCTCACTGTCAACTGCATCTCATATGACAATAACTTGCCAAACAGTGTAGGAGGAGGAATTTCCCCAACTTAGCCATTTCTCTAATGGCACAGATCTTTGTGTCCCAATCTTTGGTTAGGGACCTTAGGAACTTGTCATTTAGTTCATAGTTACTGAACTCTCTTCCATAAGACATGAGTTCATTAACTATTCTGTAGAACTTCTTGTAGCACTCAGTTATGCTATCACCTTTACCTTGTCTAAAACTCTCATACTCCTGATTTAGCAAGGATTTTCTATCTTGTCTAACTTCTTCAGATCCTTCCATATACACTATAAGAGTGTCCCACATCTCTTTAGCTGTCTTACAGTGTATAAGATTCTGAAAGTTGCATCATCAATGGCACTCACTATAATGTTTTGTGCCCTCTTGTCCATTGTGGCTAGGACAATCTCATCCTTAGTCATCTCAGAGAAATCCTTTGGAGTTCTCTGATTTGCATCCAAAACTGAAATCTTCATGGGCACATAAGGCCCTTCCTTTACTGTGATGTAGATTCTAGGGTCTGAGGCCTCCATAAACAGCCTTACCCTTTCCTTCCAGATCCCAAAGATTTCCTTTCTGCATATGGGTAATTTCATGGAAACCAATTCCTTGTGATTCTCAGAGGAACCCATGTTTCTTGATTTTCTTGAATTTCTTGAAACTGTGTTTTGCCTTACACTGAATCTGCCAAACAGGATCTCCTCAGACTGTTAGTCCTTTTTGAGGAACCTCCCTCTGATACCACTTGAAAGATATGGTACCTAAACACCTAGAGGGGGGGGGGGTGAATAGGTGACCTAATCCTTTCTAACTTTACTGGCAGCAAACAGTTTATTATCACAGATTTATAACTTTTGCACAGCAATCACAAAGCATACACAGTCACAGCACAATCACAGCACAACACACAGTGGTTTATAGTGGTTCCCCAAGATATGGGTACATCCACTTTCCCCCTTCGCCTATCTAGCAGTGTACTAGATTCGGCCAAACTCTCCACTGTCTCAGAACCCAAATTGGTTCCTACACCTCAGGCCCAAAGCCTTACAACTCAGCTTTATCCCAAAGCCTACACTCAGCCAATCAAGGCCTACACTCAGCCAACCAAGGCCTACACTCAGCCAACCAAGGCCTACACTCAGCCAACAAGGCCTACACTCAGAGATCTCAATCTCCTACACTCAGGCTCTCAAGCCCTACCCTCAGCCTTTATAATTATAGGCTTACAATTCACTCAGATCCAAGAGATCCTACAAGTTAAAAATGTATTACAACAATTAACTCTACAACTCAGAAATAAAAGAGGGGAGTTGAGAGTTTCTTGATGAGTTCTTGGAAGAACTCAGCTGGATTCACTCTGACTTAGCTTTCTTCAAAGCTTCTTGAGTAGAACTGAATAAGACTGAATCCTCCTGCAGTTGTTCCTTGACCTCTGCCACTTAAGATCCAGAATTGAATCTGAATCCTTCTTCTCAGCCTAGTTCCAGAGGCTGATTTCTTGGATGGAGCCCTCTCTCTCCAACTTCTTAGATCTGCACTTGGACTGCAAGATCTTCTTGTGTTGATACTCTATGTACCACTTTAATAACTTGTTCTTCAATAATGCTGAACTCTTGAACAACTACTCAACAACAGTTTCTGTAAACTGTAGGTGCCTATTTATAGGCCTTCTTCATGGTAACCGGCTGGTCCGGTCCATAACTGACTTCTGATATCTCTGACAGGTGCTGTAGACCGGCTGGAACGGCAGCTGTCAAGTCATCCAGTCACTTCTTGAAAATCTCTAACTGTCTGAAAGTGTCGAGACTTTCTGTCTTTAAGTGTCGACACTTATAGACCAAGTGTCGACACATGTTGTGTAAGTGTCGACACAAGTCTACAAGGTGTCGACACAACTCCTTGTATGTCTCGACACAGATTCTTCTTCAGGTGTCGACACTGAAATTGAGTGTCGACACAAGTACTTGATCTTCTAGCTTTTGCTGAATTCTTCTAAGTGTCGACACATCTCCTTTGTGTCGACACAACTTCTTGTGTTGAATCTGTCAAGTGTCGACACTGCTTCTTGGTGTCGACACATAGTCTTCTATGTTGATACTTGCTGAGTGTCGACACAGCTCCTTGTGTCGACACACCTTCTTCTTGTTGAGACTTCAGCTGAGTGTCGACACATTCCCTTAGTGTCGACACTTGTACTTAGAATATTTTTGTTGATCTTTCTGATCTTTGCTAAGTGTCGACACAGCTCCTTGTGTCGACACTTTCTTCAAGTGTAGAGTCTTCAGCTGAGTGTCGACACATTGTTCTGGGTGTCGACACATACTTCAAATGCTGACTCTTCTATTGAGTGTCGACACATTGTGCTGGGTGTCGACACATACTTCAAGTGCTGACTCTTCTGCTTAGTGTCGACACATTGTGTTGAGTGTCGACACTTGTACTTAGTCTCTGCAGACTTTTGCTGAGTGTGGACACAGCTCCAAGTGTCGACACTTTCTAGTGTAGACACAGCTTCACTGGGTGTCGACACAGCTCCTTGTGTCGACACTTTCTGTCTGCATTTTTCTTCACTGAGTGTCGACACAGCTCCAAGTGTCGACACTTTCTGTCTGGTGTCAACTCTGCATCCCAGGTGTCGACACAATGACTTCAAGTGTCGACACTGCTTGTCTGGGTGTCGACACAAGTCTTCTTAAGTGTCGACACTTTCCCTCTGGGTGTCGACACATGGACTTAGAAACTTTTTGCTTCAGTCCAGTGATTACTTAACCTACACAAGTAAACTCAACATACATCAAATACATTATGATGTATATCATTGAGTTGGGTGAGGCTTCTTCAAATCAGGTACATTTGACCAATGTACCCAACAGTAAGCTTGTCCATCTTCTCAGTCACACCTGTGGAGCTGCAAATACTTCTAGATAATTCATTATTAATGAGTCTAGCTTCATCAAATACTACATGTACTGATTCTTCTACAACTTGAGTAGTCAAGTTGTATACCCTATAAGCCTTACTGTTGTTGATGTACCCAACAAAGATCCCCTCTTGGGATTTGACAGCAAACTTGGTTAAGTAAGACTTTCCATTGTTAAGTATATAATATTTACAACCAAAGATCCTGAAATAGGATAGATTTGGTTTTCTACCTTTCACAATCTCATAGGGGATCTTATTGTGGCTCTTGGTGATAGTAGCCCTATTAATAGGGTTCTACCAGCCTCAATCAAGGTTCTATTTTTCCTTTCAGCAATGTCATTTTGCTGAGGTGTTCTTGGTGAAGAAAATTCCTGAAATATCCCAAATTCTTCACATAGCTTTGTCATACTGTCAGACTGGAATTCAGTACCATGGTCACTTCTTATTTTGACCACTGTACTGTCTAACTCATTCTGAATTTGTTTTGACAAAACTATAAAAGATACTAGGAGTTTCAGATTTCTGTCTAAGGAAGAACACCCAGAAAACCTTGAGTAGTCATCTACAACTACAAATGTGTAGACATTCCTACCTAGCTGTGAACTGGCATAGGACCAAAGAGATCCATATGCAAGAGGTATAAGGCACCTCACAGCATCTTTGTTCTCAATGCTATTAAAGGTGGATCTAGTCTGCTTGCCCTTTTGACAAGCTGAGCATATCCCATCTTTAATACACTTAACCTGAGGACCATTCCTCACTAACTCTTTACTATAGAGTTGGCCAATTGTCTTATAGTTAAGATGGGCTAGCCTCTTGTGCCATTTGACACAATGAGAGACTTTCTCATCAACTACAAGACATACAAGAGAAACATTGTTCTCACACATAATGTCTAGACAATAGACATTTCTCTTCCTATAACCTGTCAAAATGATCTTTTGATCATTAGACCTCCTGATATGACAACCATCTTTGACAAATGAGATGTCATATCCTAAATCACTCAGCTAACTTATACTAATGAGGTTGTTTCAAACTTTACATAAGCCACTTGAGTAATTGTTATAAAGGTTGCTAGAAATGTTACCAAAACCTTTGATGATTACTTTTCAGAACCACCAAAGGTGACTTTAGGACCATCCTTGATTAGTGTGTAGTCCTTTAGCAATCCCCTAGTTCCAGTCATGTGCCTGGAACATCCACTATCCAAGTACCATATTGGGGCATGGCCACTTGGACTCACCTGCAAAACAGATTAGTTAACCTTAGAACCCAAAGAATTCTTGGGTCCTTGGTGCTGGTTAGTTTGCCTATTAACAAAGCTACCTGTAGCTTTTCTAGCAGGCAGATTGCTACTCACTTTGGCACTAGAATTGTGTCAACAGTCTATGGCAAAGTGGCCTATCTTGCCACAACACCAGCACTCAAATCTATTGTACCTTTGCATAGGTACAACCCTGGCTGTTCTATCTACAACAGACTTATTGAGTACTGGGGCTTTGCCCTTAGACTTGGACTTTATAGTCCTAGCAGGTTTTGTAAACCCTAATCCAGTTTTATCCTTTTGATGTACAAATTCATCTATCAAAGGTAGAATAGACTTTGGTTTAGAAAACCTTGCAACTATATCTCTCTCCTTCTGAAGACTAATCTCCAGATTTCTGATTTGTCATTCTTGAATGTTATAGTCCCCATCTGAATAACAGTTATGTTCTTCAGCCTGGCTATTTCATTTAGTTTTTGATCAATCAACTTATCAAAATCTGTTGCAGCCACTTTGAGATTAGCAATCTCCTTAGCCTGACTCTTGGTCAAGGATTTCCTTTTATTCAAAGCTTACAACACTACTCTATATTCATCAATCAACTGATGAACATCTCCTTCAGATTCAGATCCATTCTCATCACTTGATGATGATGTATCTGAATCTGACTCAGTACTAGAAATTGAACTAACAGAACAATTTTGTACCTAACTTGGTCCAGGCTGATCCTGGATTTTGTCTCCTTCTGACAAGGCCATCAGTCCCTGACACTGATTGTCCTCTTGCTCATATATAGAGTTCATTAACTGTATGAACTCTTCTTCCTCTTCTTCAGCAAACAGTCCAATGTAAGCTTCAGCTTCTGAATCAGTTTCTGAAGAAGACATATCTAACAGAATTTTGTCGTTCTTTGCAACAAAAGACCTTTCCTTTTTGTCCTTGATTTGAGTCTTCTTCTTATCAGTTGAATCTTTCCTTTTCTCTGGACAGTCAGCAATAACATGTACTTGTCTGTTACAACAATAACAAACTATCTTTGAAGATGTAGTTCTACTTGACTTGGGCTTTCTCCTGTCATTCTTTGATGACTTCTGTGAAGTGGATGACTTAGACCTCCACTGTTTCTTCTTTAGGAACTTCTGAAAATGTCTTGTGAAAGCTGCAAAGTCCTCATTACTCTCACTGCTTTCAGAATTCTTACTTTCTGACTCATCTGTCTCAGTCTCAGCAACTTTTGGGGGTGGAGATGGAGACTTACTTTTATATTTCTTGGTGGCTTCTGTTTTGAATGCCACAGCTCTTTCTTTATGCTCAATTCTTGTAGTCTTCTCTTCCTCTTTCCTAACCATTAGCTGCATTTCATAGGATAACAACTTCCAAACAATGTTGGAGGAGGAATATCCCTAACTTGGCATTTCCTTATGACACAAATCTTAGTATCCCGGTCTTTAGTTAGGGATCTCAAGAACTTATCATTCAGCTCATAATTGCTGAATTCTCTTCCATAAGACATCAACTCATTGACAATCTTATAGAATTTATTGTAGCACTCTGTTATGCTATCAGACCTTCCTTGTCTGAAGCTCTCATACTCTTGGTTTAATAATGACTTTCTGTCTTGTCTAACTTCTTCAGAACCCTCCATGTACACTATCAGTGTGTCCCACATTCCTTTGATGTTTTACAGTGTATCAAATTCTGGAATGTGCCATCATCTATTGCACTCACAATAATATTCTGGGCCCTCTTGTCCATGGTGACCAGAATAATCTCATCTTTGATCATCTCTGAAAAGTCCTTAGGGGTTCTCTGATTTGCATCCAGGACTGATACTTCATAGGCACATATGACCCTTCTTTGACTGTGATATAGATTCTAGGGTCAGAGCTTCCATAAATAGTCTAACTCTTTCTTTCCAAATGCCAAAAATCTCCTTTCTATAAATTAGCACACTTCATGGATCCAAGTTTTTTGTGATTCTCTGTGGAACCCATTTTCCTTGATTTTCTTGATTCTGCACTTGATTATAATGAATCTACCAACAGGATCTTTTACTCAGACAGTTATGTCCTTTTTGAGTAACCTCCCTCTGATACCACTTGAAAGAAATTGTACCTAATCACCTAGAGGGGGGGGGGGTGAATAGGTGACTTTAATCTTTTTAAATTTTTAGGCAGACTTAATCACAACAGGCTGAATTAATCACAACATTCACAGATCTTTACACAACATACACAGAATCAGTCACACACACAGAGTACACAGAGTTTTATAATGGTTTCCCAAGGTCTGTGTACATCCACTTTCCCCCTTCGCCTATCTAGTAGTGTACTAGATTCGGCCAAACTCCTCTACTATTCCCCAGATCCTCAGATCTTACACTCAGAACCCCAAATAGGTTCCTACAGCTCAGAGTGATCCCACTCCTGCAACTCAGGCACACAGCCCTACCACTCAGTCTTCACAAAGACCTACACTCAGCCTTCAACAAGGCCTACACTCAGCCCTTAACAAGGCCTACACTCAGAGAAAAGAATCTCCTACACTCAGGCACACAGGCCCTACCAATCAGCCTTTATAATTTCAGGCTTACAACTCAGATCCCTTAGGATCCTACAAGAATTTAAAACTACAAAATGTAAACCTACAACTCAGAATGAGAGAGAAGAGTTGTCTGATTTCTTGAAGAGTTCTTGGAAGAACATGCTGAGATCAACCTCCCTTGGCTTCCTTCAAATCTTCTTGAATTTAGAACACAGTAGGGTTGATTCTCTATGCAGCTGATCTTCAATCACTGCTAACTTAAGAATCAGAACTAAGTCTGAAACTTTCTTCACAGCCTGATTCAACAGCTGTCTTCTTGGAAGGAGCTCTCTCTCTAACTTCTTAGATCTTCACTTGAAGGTCTTCTTCTAGTTATGTTGTACTTCAATGATTCATTGTTCAATCCTCTTTGATATGTTTATCATCTTCTGCTGTTGACAGAATAAGCCTTTATATAGACTTTCTTCATGGTGACCGGCTGATCCGGTTCCTAACAACTTTCTGACATCTCTGATAGTTGCAGTAGACCGGCTGGAATGACAGCTGTCATGTCATCCAGTCACTTCTTGAATTTTCTATAACTGTCTGAAAGTGTCGAGACAGTCTGTCTTTAAGTGTCGACACTGATAGACTAAGTGTCGACACAAGTAGACTAAGTGTCGACACTAGCCTTCATGGTGTCGACACAACTCCTTGTGTTGTAGAAATTACTTCTCGACACAGCTTCTTCATCATATGTCAACACTGATAATGTGTGTCGACACAACTCCTTGTTCTTCAGTACTTTGTTGATTTCTTGTAAGTGTCGACACAACTCCTTTGTGTCGACACATCTTCTTGTGTTGAACTTGTTAGTGTCGACACATCTTCTGGTGTCGACACATGCCTTCTGTGTTGATACTTTTGCTGAGTGTCGACACATCTGCTTGGTGTCGACACTTGTACTTAGACTTCATTGAAATTTTGCTGGGTGTCGACACAGCTCC
Organism: Platanthera guangdongensis; assembly: GCA_039583875.1. Lineage (NCBI taxonomy): Eukaryota > Viridiplantae > Streptophyta > Magnoliopsida > Asparagales > Orchidaceae > Platanthera > Platanthera guangdongensis. The sequence goes on along the minus strand of CM077156.1, from coordinate 192,999,062 downwards.
TTGTGTCGACACTTTCTTCATGTGTTAAGACTTTTGCTGTGTGTCGACACATTCTTCATTATGTCGACACTTGTACTTAAACTCTGTTGAAGTTTGCTGAGTGTCGACCACTCCCTCCTAGTGTCGACACTTGTACTTGAACTTTGTTGTTGTTTTGCTGAGTGTCGACACAGCCTCCTAGTGCGACACTTTCTGATGTCGACAAAGTTCCTCTGGGTGTCGACACTGCTTCTAAGTGTCGACATAGCTTCTCTGGACAATTCTTCATTGAGTGTCGACACAGCCTGTATGTGTCGAACACTTCCTTCTTGTGTCGACTCTGCATCTCAGGTGTCGACACAATTACTCCAAGTGTCGACACTGCTAGGGGTGCAAGCGGTTCAGTTTGGGTCGGTTTGGACCCAAACCGAAACCAAACCGATGTTTATCGGTTCGGTTCGGTTTTTTGGTCTGTTTTACTCGGTTCGGTTTTCGGTTTTTCAGTTATACTATTTTAAATAATTCTGTACTTAAATATCTCAAGAAAATTAAAAAAATGGTATGATAAGTAAAAAATAAATATCATCAAGTTTTATTTACATATATATATTACAGCTAATAGCTCATGTTACATTAAAAAAATTATGATTGAATATTTTTTATTAGGAAATCGAGTAATAAATATAAAAGATATAAATAAAATTACTTAAACAAAATGTTTAATCCTTCTTGATGCATAAAATATGCATTACAAAAATTTATTTTTTTTCAAAGATATAAAAATTATTAAGTTGATATAATTTGTGTACATTATTTAGTTAATAAAAATAGTTCAAAGATCATATTTGGTAATAATTTTTACATGGATTATTAGTCGGCGCGGTTCGGTTTTTCAGAGAGGAAAACCAAAACCGAAACTGAGTCGTTCGGTTCAGTGTAAAGTCGGTTCGGTTTGGGCGGTTCGGGCGGTTTGGTCGGTTTTTCGGTTTTTTCATGCACACCCCTAGACACTGCTTCTGGGTGTCGATACAAGTCTTCTTAAGTGTCGACACTTTTCTTTTAGGTGTCGACACATGGACTTAGAATCTTTTAAGCTTTCCCTGCAATTACTTAACCTGCACAAGGTAACTCAAAATACATCAAATACATTTTGATGTATATCATTGAGTAGGGTGAGACTTCTTCAAATCAGGTACATTTATTCCAATGTACCCTAAACCCTAAAATACCCAACAGCCGCCAAGGAATCAACATGGCACCGGGGAGGAGAGAGACGAACCAGTTGTGGGGGAGAGAGACAGAAATTAGGAGAGAAACATAACTTTATTAGTGCTTAATCTATTTTACATATACATGACTATTTATATATTAATGCAGGTTCAACGGTCAAATGGAGGGTCTGTAGCGGTCACAAGGAAGGCACAAGAAATGCCAACTCATTGCGACCAGGTATCATTTAATGTGTCCTTCTATGTAGCTCTTTATGTGGCCAACTAAGTGTGATCATGGAGATACAACTGGCTACATCTCATCCCTTCCCAAAAAGAAACCCGTGATGTCGTTTGCCCTCTATAAAAACACTCTTGTATGTAGTGCTGGAGACCAAACCCTAACTTGGTAGAGGGAGTTGTGTTCCTGTGGGTCGAAGCTGTCGACGACACCATCGCGTGGATCGTGGATGCCAGTGAAAAGACGGTAAAGCATGAAGCAGTTGGATGAGAGTCGACAATATGAGCATGGATCTACGCGGCTGGCAAGTCGTCGATGTCGTGGTGTATGCTGCTTGTAGCTTCCTCTCCATAGGTAAGTTACTTCCATCTTCCTTGATGTTTGATAGTTTAGTCGTGGATCCAACTGAAGGAGCGGCTTCCATGACCAGAAAAGTCGTCTCATGTTGTTTTGATTCGGGATGGCGGTACATTGTCTTGGAGAGTTTTGTTGTCTCCTCTGTAGCTGGAGAGTTTTTTTTTCTTATTAGAAATATGACTTTCATGTAAAGTTTCGATGACATCAGTATGAGAGTTTGCGTTAACGTCCCTTTTTGCATGTATGGTCATAGCTTTTGTTGGGTGCCTGTCTCTGATCTTTGTAGCGTGATCTGTTGTTGCATTAGGTATATCTGACATATCAATTAAAAATTGGTGTTAGGAGTAGTATTATGTATAAGAGGGAGGATAACATGTGAAGGTTTAAGATGGATGTCATCCCTGTCTGAAAGCAACTTAGGAATATTCTGAGATGTGTTTTTGGGAACCTTTCCTGAGTCAACAAGCAGACGATTGTCGTTAGTATTTTCGGTGGGAGTAATTGAGGGGATGACATTACTAGGAATTG